>CM032456.1:102429633-102504633 GCA_019049505.1 Pachyrhynchus sulphureomaculatus
TTTCGCTAAAACATTAGCTTTATCAAAAGTATGAGTATTGAATGAAATAAACATTTTTCATGGTTTTATAAGTAAATATTTGCAGGTATGCTAGGTTGTAACTAAAGGATAACGACAAAACTTAATAATTATACAAATTATCTACTCATTAAATAAATTCAACAATGGGGAGTTTCCGAAATCCAATTGTTCATTTAACAGTATGTTTGTATTCTTTCTTTTATTGATCGCGAGGGTCTCAAATAAATTTAATTTATGCGATTTGTTCTGAACGTGTAAATTATAGAAATTATTATCAAATACAGGATTCTCTTCTATTAAATGTTTTGCATATGAAGAATCAGTTTTACTTTTTAAAAAACTTTTATTATGTTCTGAAATTATTTGTTCGAATGTTGTACCTGGTTGTCCTATGTAGAGTTTATTACAAAAACCGCAATTAAGTTGGTAAACACCAGATTTATGGTTTTTTCGAGGTTTGATCTTTATTGCTCCTGATATGTTTAAGTTGTTATTTGTAATGGTTGTCACGTTCTGTTTTCTTTAGCGATTTGTTAGTTGTTGGGCTTATATAGGTTAATGTTGCGTAATGTTTGTTGTAAAATTGTATCTATAATTTTTACGTCAAATCCGTCGTTTTTGGCTATATGTTTAATAAGATTAAGTTCATTGTTAAGATTGTCATCTGTCATTGGTGTGTTAACTAATCTATGTATAAAGGAATTGTATGCCGCTAGTTTTTTGTTTGTATGGATGTTATGAACTGTTATGTATCGTAGTGCCTGTATGGGTCGGTTTGTGGTAAATGGACCTAACAATAAAAAAAAAAAGATTGACAATAAGCATGACTTCTTCGTACACCACAAACTGACACATATGGACACGACGATACATAACAGTTCATCCATACAAACAAAAAACTAGCGGCATACAATTCCTTTATACATAGACTAGTTAACATATCAATGACAGATGACAGTTTTAAAAATGAACTTAATCTTATTAAACAAATAGCCAAAAACAACGAATTTAATGTAAAAACTATAGATACAATTTTATGCAAAAAACAGTTAAAAGAAACAATTAATTTAATATATCCAAAAACAAAATCCATTAATAACAATTACGCTACATTAACCTATATAAGCCCAACAATTAAAAAAATCGCTAAATACATAAGATAGCAGAACGTGACGATCACATACAGTACACATAATTTAATCAAACATATAAAGAACAATAAAGAAAAAAACCTTGAAAAACCATAAATCTGGTGTTTAGTAACTTAATTGCGGTTCTTGTATTAAACTCTACATCTGTCAGACAGGTAGAACATTCGAACAAAGAATTTCAGAACATATTAAAAGTTTTTTAAAAAGTAAAACTGATTCTTCATTGCATAAATTAAATTTATTTGAGCCCCTCGAGATCAATAAAAGAAAGAATACAAACACTATTAAATGACCAATTAGACCTCGGAAATTTCCCATTGTTGAGTTTATTTAATGAATCGATAATTTGTATAATTATTAAGTTTTGTTGTTATCCTTTAATTACCAGCTATCTGTAAATATTTACTTATAAAACCATGAAAAATGTTTATTTCATTCTATACCCATCTTTTTGATAAAGCTAATGTTTTCGCGAAACACGTGTCAAATATTTTATTCTCATAATCCTGATTATATATTTTTAACAGAAAAAAAAAAGCAATTGATATAACCACTCTATACCCAGCAGATTATATTATAACTTAGAATAAAATGTGCCAGTGCGTCATAAGCTGAAGTAACACCAACCCATAAAATCATATTTTTTTAACTTATTTAAAATAAAAACCACATTTTTTACTTCTATACAAACTGACTAACTATTTTGCTGCTCAATTTAATGGAGAGTTAATAAAACAAAATTTGCCGAAGGTACACAGTGCAGTGCTTCGCCGTTAAAGTCAATATTTAGGCCTTAAGCTCAGGTTTATGTTACTTTTAAAATATAGTTACTTGTTTTATAATTAGTTAAATTTTTTAACTCATTTCGTTTACAACAACAGGAAATTAAGTGTTTGATCATCAAGGTTAGTGCAAAATTATTTACCCTTTAGACCATGTAGAATATGTATATACATATATATATATATATATATATATATATATATATATATATATATATATATATATATATACATATATATATATATATATATATATATATATATATATATATATATATATATATATATATATATATGTATATATGCATATATGTATATATGTATATATGTATATATATATATATATATATATATATATATATATATATATATATATATATATATATATATATATACACAAGACAAAGGGAACCTACAGTTTAATGCAGTTCGGATCGGTCAAACTGAGAGGGCTTTACTAGGCATGATTATACGGATGATTTGGCCTCCCCGAGACTGTCACGTTGTAAAGGCTTTTTTTATTATTTTCCCCAGCCGAGATACGAACCCGGATCGCCGGCGCACAATGGAAGAAATAAAGCATTTTTTGGGATAAAAATCGAGACGTGGTTTACGTTTCGACCAATTTAAATAATTTTTTTTAAAATACTCTTGAAAACTTCTAGTTTACTCTCCAACTGCAGAATTTTAAATAAATTGAGTTATTATCATTATTTCTGATAATATATTCGTTATATGAAAAAAATACATATTTACCCCAGTATAGTACAAAATAGTACAAAATTCGACTAAATGTGGTATTTTAACTATTAGATATATTAACCTTCTCAATTCGAATTCGAAGATAATTATAATAAGAACTTTGTGATCAAGAGGGCAGAAAGGTATATACCACAAGCTTTACAGGGACAATTTTGATTATCATTCAGCCTTGCGATATGCCCCGCCCAATTCCACCTTAATATACATATGTCACTTTTGATCTTCTTTGTATCTCGATGTTAGGAAGACGATGTATATGTATATATATATATATATATATATATATATATATATATATATATATATATATATTATATAATACATACTTCTTTATAACAACAATAAGAATTGATTAATAATTATAAATTAAAAAAATAAAAATTAAACTTAAGAGTCATAATTTTCTATGCCCGACTTTCCTTATTGGTTGCTTCATTATCTCTCTTTCAGTTTGTGCCATGATGAAGGTCCCAACCTAGGACCGAAATATTGGCTAAATGAATATCGTGTGAACATCTGTTTGTGCCCTTTTGCAGAGTTCCCCAACTATTTTCATATCTTAGGATTTTGTTAGATACGGTTGCTTTCTCTCTCTTTATTTATATATATATATATATATATATATATATATATATATATATATATATATATATATATATGAATATACATATAATATATATATATATATATATATATATATATATATATATATATATAAATATATATATGGATATATAGAAAGACAGTAGCGATGGGCTGGATATATAGCACGCACTACTGGTGATCGATGGACCAAGTGAATAATAGAATAGAGACAGAGAGGAGCGTAGGAGCGTCCCAAAACAGCGGGACGACATACAGAAAGTAGCGGCCTTTGGATCGATGACGACAGCTGCAAATAGAATAAGATAGACGTTCAGGGGAAGGCCTAGATCCAACATCGAAGTAGGCTTACAAAGATATGTATAGTAGACTTGCTCAGAGCATTGGTAAAAGTATTTCATTTAGAGCACTATAATCTAAAATGGTAAATTTTTAGGTTTATAGGTTGCTAGTGCCCAGTTGAGTTTATTAAGGTATCATTTGATCCCTCATCATATCCTGTAATAAACTTCCTCATTGATAAAATGCTATAAATTTGATCAAACACTGTTTTGGTAAAATGGCTTCCCTACGAGTCCCGAGAGAAGATGTTTTTTTTTCAGTCAAAATTGTTCCAGTTGATAACGGGAATAAGTGCAGTGTTGTTCACTCTAACTTAATACCATTATACAAATTTCAAGCCAGTAGTAACGATTCGTAACAGTATAAATTAATATTGTGAAAATTGTGAACGTTAATTAAAAAACTTTTCAATTTCTATTGGTATTTACAGCTTCCGCAAGGTTTTAACTTGTTTATAAAATTCATTAACCACATTTTATAAATCTATACAATATTTTCAGCTGTGCATGAATTTAAAATTTACTTTTACATGCTTCTGACAGGTTTATTATAAGCAAAAAATATATTTTTCCTTGCTAAAAATATTAAAATGTGATTGTAGTTGTACAGTATATTCGTACTTCGGCTATATTTTGATCACTTTTTAATCTTACTTAACTTTGAAGTATGAAAAGATCAAGATTTTTATCTTACAATATAATAGGTGTTTCGGTTAATAATCTCGATTTATTCGCAACAGTTAAGCGATTATTTCCATCACAAAATGAATTACCTTAATAATCAAAGTATTGGCGACCGTTAGCTATGACTTTTTCCCATCTTTCTGTCAAATAATGGATTATGCACCAGAAGAATTTTTCACATTTTGAGGCCAATCATTCATCAAGCCAAATTTTTCACTTCTTCGTAAGAATGTAAGTGTTGTTCTGAGAGTCCGTGATGCGTCGATCGAAATAAGTGGTAGTTTGAAGGGGCTATGTCCGGTGAATACGGCGGGTGGGGTAGAATGTCCCATTTGATGTTTTCTAAATAGTTTTTAACATATTTTGTAACATGGGGCCTTCTAACGGCAAGCCTTGGTTTGACCGAAAATGCAAAGAAGCTGTTGCTTCTAAACATCTTGTCTACCGACAATGGCGTAAAAACACCATAAATCGTAACACCTTTGTTCGTGCCCGGAACAGATGCAAAGAAATTATCGACGAAACCAAGGAGGCACACAATCAGCGAATTAGAAACAAATTTCTCGCTTGTCCCAACAATTCCAGGTCCTTTTGGTCAGTCGCTAAGGCAGTTGGTCAAAATTTCACCAAATCTATCATATCACCACTCACACGGCTAGATAGTTCTATTGCAATGACACCTGTTGAGAAAGCAAATTTGTTGGCCGAACTGATTGCTTCACATTCTACTGTCGATTTCCAAGGAAAAAACACCACCTGCTATTCCCATAGTGCAGTCAAGGATGCCCGATGTTGCCTTCAGACAGCGTATCATAAAACGTATTTTAATAAAGCTAGACACCAAAAAAGCTTCTGGCATTGACGGAATACCTGCCATAGTTCTCAAAAACTGTGCAAGGGAAATAACACCAGTTTTCTGTAGACTTTTCAACCTATCCTACAAAAAGGGAATATTTCCTTCCTGCTGGAAATATGCCACAGTTCAGCCGATACCTAAAAAAGGCAAGAAGACCTTGCCAAACAACTACCGACCAGTCGCACTGCTTTCAATAATATCGAAGATCATGGAAAAGGCTGTCAATCAGCATCTTCTAAAATACCTTGAAGGATTCAACATTATTAGCGATCACCAATATGGGTTTTGTAAACATAGATCAACAGGAGATCTTCTGACTTATGTAACACATGTTTGGACCAACGCAATTGAACACTTCGGAGAATCTCGAGCGGATACTCTTGACATATCCAAGGCATTCGACCCTGTTTGGCACGATGGACTGTTGGCCAAGCTACGCTCTTATGGTATGTCTGAAAAGTTCTGTTTGTGGCTCTCATGTTTCCTCAGAGAGCGTTCTTTACGAGTCGCAGTCAACGGATTTCTTTCTAATACCTTTACTGTTAACGCCGGTGTGCCCCAAGGCCCCATACTGTCTCTTACTCTCTTTCTCATTTACATTAACGACCTGCTGGAAAAGACCGGGAATCTAATCTACAGCTTTGCAGATGACAATACGCTTATCTCTTCATTCACTTTGAACGCTCGGTCATCGGCTGCTCAGGCGAATATCCGCAGGCACCACGAAGTCATTCAACTTAACAAAGACCTGGAAGAAATTCTTTCTTGGGGTGACACTAACCAAGTGGAATTTAACGCTACAAAAACCCAGGCGGCTGTTTTTTCTAAAAAAGTTAACGTTGCTGAACCCGACATAGTTATTTCAGGGCACTTCATTCTCCTAGCATCGTCACTCAATTTGTTGGGCGTTAATTTGGGAGCAAATATGTCCTGGCATGAACATGTTGCAGGCATAGCAAGGAGAGCTTCTCAAAAGTTGGGAATATTGTTTCGAACCAGAAAGCTTTACACTCCACAACAACTGTTAATTCTCTACAAAGCTTAAATTCGACCAACTATGGAATACTGCTCCCATGTTTGGGGCTCCGCTCCCAAACATACACTGCATTTGTTGGATTCTGTTCAGAGAAGGGCTGTTCGTCTGATTGGACACCCAGAACTGACTGGCGGCCTTGATTCGCTGGAACATCGAAGAACGGTTGGCGACTTGAGTCTATTCTACAAGTACTTTCCTGGCGAGTGTTCGCAGGATGTAGCCCGCTTAATTCCTCCCAGAGCGATGCATGTTAGAAGTACACGTCGCGTTGATACTTCACATCCGTATAAGGTTCAGCTTGTTACTCCTCGTAGAACGCTATTCAAGCAGTCTTTTATATGGAGAACATCATCCCTTGGAATGGTTTACCCAGGACTGTGTTTCCCACCGAATACAATTTACAGCGATTCAAGAACAACGTGAATCGCTTTTTCCGCACACGTGTCGCTCCTGTAGCGCTTTAGGGACTTCCCTGCAGCACGTGTGCTAGACCCATAAAAAAAAGACCTCACCCTTTTCACCCCGTTCCTATATTTTTGTGATATGAGGACCCTAAAACGTGAATTGTAAAATCCGCTAGGGTAATTTTTTTTCTCAAATACAATATATCCTTTTAACAAACCAAATAATAAGTTCGAAGCAACTAAGTTTCAAGGTTGTGATAAAAGAATTATAAGGGACGACACCGGCATCTACAAGAAAATATTAGATATCAAATCAAAATACTAACTATTTATTATTCATACGTTCTGGAACGATCTAACTTCAAAAAATATATTGCCTTTTTCTGCCATTTCTCGATATTCCGAATCATCGGTTCATTAATGTGTCGAAGTTCCGATATAAAGGCTGGGAAAGTTTTTCGACTCGTTTCGGGCAAAAGTTTTATGAAAGCTATGACTGTGATCTGCATTATAAATAGAGATATATAAACAAGGATTTTTGATTTGAATTCCAGACAATTTAGAGTCGGACCGTGTCGATATTACACATATACACACACACGCGCGCACACTCTAGAATTGATTTGCAAATGAATAAATTACGTTAACATACACTGGTGGGCAAAAAAATCGACTCGCACTTTTTTGTTTCATTTAACGCGGATCTTAGAATTTAGTGTTTCATATATTTTTACGGATTTTACTACCATTTGAAAACCCATTCTATTCTCTTTAAAATGATTGAAAGGAGATAAGGAGGAGGATTCAAAATAGATGTAAGAGAAAGGAAAAATTAAGCAAATTTAAAGTTTAACAACTCAATTTATGGATAAAAACCAAAATCAATATTTTGTTTTACTCCCTCCCCTAGCCCTTATTACTCCTTCCAGCCAGTTTTTCATGTAGCGGGTGAGATTTTTCACTGCGATTTGTGGGATTCTTCCTCACTTTTCCGCCATCGCAACGTTTAAGTTCCTCAGTGATGCAGGAGCTGGATTTATGGCTCGAACCCTCTCTTGAGCTCATCTCACATGTGCTCGATTGGAATGAGGTGAGGACTCCGCTCATGCCAGTCTAACGTGGGTATTCCAACTTCCGTCAGGTATTGCCGTACCGATGCAGCAGTATGTGGTCTGGCATTATGGCGCATTAACACGAAACTATCGTCAACAAATCCAGCATAAGGAACGTCTTGTTCTTGCAGGATATCCTGGATGTACCGGTGAGCAGTTACTCTACCCCTACGAGTCTCATAGTCACGAAAACCAAATAGGTTTTTGCATCCAGTGAGATGCCTCCCCACACCATGACAGAACCTCCTCCGTAGGTGACCGTCTTCTTCCATCCTTGCCATGTAGGCACATTCGGGACTCGTCGGAGAATAAAACGGATCGCCATTGCTCTAAGGTCCAGTCGACATGTTCTCGGGTAAATCTGAGTCGCGTTTGTCGATGAGCTGCTGTCAATTTGGGTCCGTTAGCTTAGTTAGGTTAGTTTCTTTAAGTCTTCTTCTGACTATCCAATGCCTGACAGCCAGACCACGAACGTGTCGGAGCTCCTGTTGGACCTCAATGCCGGTCAAGTGACGATTTCTTAGAGTTGTGTTGACAATGAAGCGGTCATCTCTCTCCGAGGTATATCTTTTTCTTCCTGATCCTGGTCTCCGTGTAAAGGCGACAGACTCTTGGTAAGCTCTGTAGATTCTGGAGACAGCTGACTGGTACAGGTCAGTGGTGCAGCGACTACACGTTGGCTATGCCCTTCTTGCATTAGGACAGTGACTTGTGCCTTTTCTTCGGAGGTGGTATCCATTTTTCGATGACTTAATTAGTGAGCAGGTATAGCAGAGATGTTGACGGTTCAAGTTCCGATAAAGGAATGACAGGGAAATGTAGTTGCATATGTTATTATAGGGATTAATAGCTCGCAGCGCATTACGTTGCTGCGCGAGCAAGAACGGTTTAATCAGTAAAATTTTTTGTAAATTCGTATATTTTTGGTATTATTGAAAAGAGTAGAAAATCAGTATTCTAACGATACCAAAAATAATACCCCTGTTGGAAAATTATATTCAAGCATCGGTGTTACATGAAACAAAATCATTTCAGTCAATTTGTTTGCTCACCAGTGTATATATGAAGCCAATTTGTTAGCTGAACTGTTTTTTTTTTTGACATTCTACTATCGATTTCCAAGGAAAACCACCACCAACTATTCCCATAGTGCAGTCAAGGATGCTCAGTATTATCTTCAGATAGCGTATTATAAAAACATATTTTAATGAATCTAGACCCGAAAAAAGCTTCTGGTGCTGATGGAAACCCTGCCATAGTACTCGAAAAATGCTCGAGCGAACTAACACCAGTTTCTTCTCAACTTTTCAAGCTAACATACCGAAAGGGAATATTTCCTTCCTGCTGGAAATGCTCTACAGTTCAGCCGATACCCAAAAAACGCAAGAGGACCTTGCATGCATTTAATTTAAATCACATAAACATCAACATAGCTTACAAGACAAACAATACTATAGGGAAATATCTCAAAAACTACAAACCACAAATCAATAAAGATAATAAATCAGGGGTCATGTCCTAAAACAAAACTAGTACAAACTGGACGAACATTTATACAAATATTACAGAATATGAAAAATGTTACGTCCATAAGAAGTCTAAATCAACATATGTAAGTCATCTTTTAACTGATAATCACACGTTTAATAAGAATTTCAAAATTTAACATACACAACAAAAAGGTTTAAACCAAAACCTTTTAGAAATAGTGCAAATAAATCGATTAAGCACCACAGTTACTTACTTAACGATCTGGTAGATTTAAATTTATTTTCTTAATACCATTTCTGTGTGGGTTTCTCAATATATATATCAATATAATTTAAACAGGTGTAATAGTAAAATAAATAATATAAAACTGTAAACATTAACATATTCAGTGTTATTCAAATAAACTAAACTTGACAGTGTTAAATGTGGAACGACGAAGCTGCATCGATAGCGAAACGCGTCATCAAAAATTTATAAATAAACCAGTGGAAATCAACTAAAAACAGTCTTTTATTATATATTTATAATGATTTTTCATCAAGTGGAAGCTACAACCATCCGAGTTCTGAGATTATTTACCTATTGCTCTGTAAAAACAAAGTATTTTGTTGCATTTGTAGACTGTGTATTTCGATCGATTTCAAAATAGAATTTTCAAAAAAATTCGTCAAAACATATTTGCTTCGATTGATTTGTAAGTAAAATTTTCCCAAACTTTACGAAAATGATGTATTTCGACTAATATCCCATGCAATATAAGAAGAGAGTTGTTCCAAATCTCAAAGTTGTAATATGTTATATTTCAAATCTTTTAACGAAAGGAGCTCCCAAAGTGGTAACTACTTAAGGATAAAAAACTCTCAACATCCCATATATAAATATAACTAAGAGCATCAAGCATCTTTTAATTTATACTTACAGGTCTGATGATGGTTTTTAATCGATATTAGCCATCATTTTTATTTTTAATGAAAACAGTCTTTGTGGCGTATACTGGATTTACCAATTTGTAAAAATATATTAATTTCATCTGATTTGTCAGTAAAATGTTATGAAACCTGTTAAAATCTGTTGACTTGTGTATTGAATGTTCTAGAAATTTCTATAAGTTCCTTTTTCAGCTGATTGCTACAACAAATGTTTCAGAAATTGGAACAACTGTTGGTTTGGACTAATTGGTGAAATTAATATTCTACGATAACTTCGAAATAGTACAAAAGTTTCAAATAAGAACTTAAACAAATGTAAATTGTGATTTTATTTTTTAGTTAGGTTGGCTAATTTTGGTCAATACGTGTTCATTTTAGTTAAATTCATTTTTTTTGGGAATTTTTGGGACTGAACGAAACCATTTGTTATTGTCTACAATATTATGTGAGAAAAATATTCGTGTTAAATAAACGTAATTTTAAGTTTGAACTTTTGCGCTACCGATCACAGCTACATTCAGTGTTAATGGAAAAATCTGTCATGTGTGTTAATTTATAGGTAGAAAGTTAAGGGGTTACATATACCTGGGTGCTGCTGAAAGCATGTATTCTTAAAAAAAATATTTTAAAGGTTACTAAGTAAATAATACAAGATAATTTCGATTATATATTTTTATTGTACGTTAGACTACAAGAAAAAAAAAATTCTTTTAATATGTTTTAAATGTTAATATTATTTTTTATCGGGTTAAATGGACCACTGATGAAAACTATGGCGCCTCCTTCTCTGAAGGAGGATCCAATCTGCAAAAATAAAAATTAATTTTGTAAAATAATATAGCAGTTAAAAATTGTCGAAGGGTTTTTCCAAAAAAAAAATACGGTGTTTCAAATTTTACAGTATGTAATTTTCAACCAAAAAATGTATATTTAATTATTTATAAAAAATTGCCTTTTTGAAAAATATAAAAACCTCTCGATATTTTGCAGAAAAAGTAGTTATTAAGATTTAAAAAAATATTGCAGTGTCTGAAAACAGGTGGCAGTCCCAATCCGACACCAGGTCACATTTAATGCTGTAACTTTGTAATGGAATGGAATTTTCTTAATTTTTTTTGTATAATTCTTAGAAGTATAGAGAATAAAAATCAGTAAAAAAAAATCTTATCTCCTGTTCATATCAATGTTAAAATCTTCAAACAAGAAACTTATAAACCTTTTATGTTCTCTAAAATTTATTTTAGTGGATGATAGGCAGGGGCGTGTTGGCCCACCGGGACACCGGGACTTTTCCCGGGCCGCCATTCTCAAACTTACGAAGTGTATCCAAAATTTATATTCGCAAGAAATCAGAATTTAGACATTCATAATCCTGCGTAAATCTAGAATTATTCGTATATAAATATGATTTATTGTATAAATGTGAGCTGGCATGAGAGACTGGAAGAGGACGGTATCCTAAAAACGCAAGTCGAAAGCATAACTTAATAAAAGGTGGGAGGCGTTTCTCGGGCACCGTAGAATTCGTTCACTCCACCCGACTTTGACAATTAATTGTAAAGGAACATCATCAAAAATGTATAAATAAACCAGTGGAAATCAACTAAAAACAGTCTTTTATTATATATTTATAATGATTTTCCATCAAGTAGAAGCTACAACCATCCGAGTTCTGAGATTATTTACCTATAGCTCTGTAAAAACAAAGTATTTTGTTCCATTTGTAGACTGTGAATTTCGATCGATTAAAAAATAGAATTTTCAAAAAAATTCGCCTCGATTGCTTTGTAAGTAAAATTTTGCCAAACTTTACGAAAATGATGTATTTTGACTAATATCCCATGCAATACAAGAAGAAAGTTGTTTCAAATCTCAAAATTGTAGTATGTTATATTTCAAAAGTTTTAAGGAAAGAAGCTCCCAAAGTGTTAACTACTTAAGGATAAAAAAAACTATCAACAACCCATAAATAAATAGAACTAAGAGCTTCAAGCATCTTTTAATTTATATTTACAGGTCTGATGATGGTTTTTAATCGATATTAGCTATCATTTTTATTTTTAATGAAAACATTCTTTGTGGCGTGTACTGGATTTACCAATGGAGTAATTCAGAACTGTAAAAATTGTATATTTCTAGAGGTTTTCACATAGAATGTTGAAAAATTTTGTGAAAATATATTAATTTCATCTGATTTGTCAGTAAAATGTTATGAAACCTATTAAAATCTGTTGACTTGTGTGTAGAATGTTCTAGAACTTTCTATAAGTTCCTTTTTCAGCTGATTGTTACAACTAACAAATTACTAACAAATGTTTCAGAAATTGGAACAACTGTTGGTTTGGACCAATTGGTGAAATTAATATTCTACGATAACTTCGAAACCATACAAAAATTCCAAATAAGAACTTGAACAAATGCAAATTGTGATTTTATTTTTTAGTTAGGTTGGTTAATTTTGGTCAATACGTGTTCATTTTATTTAAATTCGTTTTTTTTTGGGGATTTTTGGGACGGAACGAAACCATTTTATATTGTCTACAATATTATGTGAGAAAAAAATTCGTGCTAAATAAACGTAATTTTAAGTTTGAACTTTTGCTCTACCGATCACAGCTAGATTCAGTGTTAATGCAAAATCTGCCATGTGTGTTAATTCAGAGGTAGAAAGTTAAGGGGTTACATACACCTGGGCGCTGCTAAAGGTATGTATTTTTAAAAAAAAATATTTTAAAGGTTACTAAGTAAATAATACAAAAGAATTTCGATTATATATTTTTTTTTGTACTTTAGACTATAAGAAATTTTTTTTTTTTTTTAATATGTTTTAAATGTTAGTATTATTTTTTGTCGGGTTAAATGGACTACTGATGAAAAATATGGCGCCTCCTTGACTGAAGGATAACATAAAAAATAATCCAATCTGCAAAAATAAAAATTAATCTTGTAAAATAACACAGGTCAACATTTGATCTAAAAAAAACACTAGGAGCAGTATGGTCCTTATGGGGTTTTTGGAGTCGCTGATTACGATGAGTGGGTTGGTTAACCTTCATCACATCAGATTCAAGGTCATTTGAAGGTCGAATAGAGAAAAAACCGTAAGAAAAATCTGAAAAATTTCATGCGTATGTTTTTGAGGTCCCTGAGTCCGAATCCGTAGTTTGTTTGACCTTACGCCTTTTCCCAGAGGTCATTTGAAGGTCATTTGAAGGTCAAATAGAGAAAAAAACCGTAGGAAAAATCTGAAAAAATTTATGCGTATGTTTTTGAGGTCCCTGAGTCCGAATCCGTAGTTTGTTTGACCTTACGCCTTTTCCCAGAGGTCATTTGAAGGTCAAATAGAGAAAAAATCGTGGAAAAAATCTGAAAAAATTCATGCTTATGTTTTTGAGGTCCCTGAGTCCGAACCCGTAGTTTGTTTGACTCAAGCCACCTTTCAGAGGTCATTATAGGTCATTTCATCTTCAGTTTATGTTTATTTGAAAAAGATGTATGGTCATTTTTCGTTGTTAAATTTAATTTTGTTTTTATCGTACACTTGCGAAGCATACAGAGGTTAATTTACGGTACATTTTTATTGATTATATCTTATACATATCATTTTACATTTACGTTAATATATCACAATCAAAAATGTCTTTTATGCTGCTCGGTCATTACAAGGGAATTAATATGTGAAATATAAGCTAAATAATGGCAGGTAGACTGATGCAAGCAAATGTTTTAATACTGTTTAAAGGTACTTATTAGTAAAACTTAAAATATTATTCATATCAAAAATAGCCTATATAAATATTTTGACTAGTTTTGTGACTGTCAAATAGACTTTTAAAATCTAAAAAAAAATTTGACCTAATTTTTGTACTCTCGATGTTCGTTCCATATATCTAGTAAATTTAAAGTCCAGCCCGACTGTGTTTCTTGAGGTATAAATGAAACATTGTGCGCTATGTTATGTTTAAATTTGGTTTTATAACTCAATTCCCAATACATTTCAAATTAATAATTCTAATGTCGAACAACCTTGTTATCAAGTAACCCTTAATCTGTATACTTCAATACTTAATCCTTGTCGACAAAGAAACTCTAATACCCAATACCTTTGAACCCAATAACTTACTTGTACAGAAATCCTTATATCTACTTATACTCTCATATTGTCTTATATAATACCTCAATGCGTAAGTTAACTACTAAAAATGATTCGGCTCATACTTCGTAAAGAGTCTCGAGTGTCCAAGTAGATTTTCGAAATCGCGCAGTCAGTATTTAATATGAATTAAGCATAAGAGTTTGCTTCTTTTAGTATTTATCAAAGCATGTTTGAAGTACTACTTTAAACGAGAACGCTTTCGTTTCTCGTGAAATGATCTTCGACTTGCTTTTCTTTTATGAGATTTATTTGATTCTCGCTTCAGGCTCCAGCAATAATCTGCCAACATGTTTATCCCCCAAACACCTTGATACCTTTTTTCAAATTCACTCAAGTCTTGGTGCATCCTTTCTCCATGTTCTTCGCTAAAATCTCCGAGATTTTCAGGGAACCAATCAAGGTGTGAATGGAGAAAATGCAGTTTCAGACTCATTAAACACCCCATATCCTTATAATCTTGTACTAAATTTCCAACAATATTTTTGTAATTAGGGTCTTTATGATTTCCAAGAAATTTAGTCGTCACCTCTCTAAAACTTTGCCATGCTGCTTTTTCTTTGGCATTCATTTTCCTCTCAAATGCATCATTTTTTAGGAGGTCTCTTATTTGTGGTCCAGTAAATATGCCCTCTTTTATTTTAGCTTCAGAAAGATTAGGTAGCACTTTAAAAATATGCATGAAAGCAGGACTTTCGTTTCGGCTCATGGCCTTGACAAGTTGCTTTGCAATACCTAGTTTGATATGCAAAGGTGGAAGTAGGACCCTATTGGTTGATATCAAACTTGGACCTATGATGTTTTTTTCACCTGGAATTAATTCTTGTCTCAACGGCCAGTCTTTCCTCACATAATGCTCATCTCGAGCCCGACTATTCCACTCACAAATAAAGCACTGATAAGAAGTGTTTTCAGATTGCTGTCCCAGTAATATTGTAAATATCTTTAAATCCCCACAAAGTTCCCACTGGTTTTAATCGTAATTCAGTTTTTGCAATAGCAACTCAAAATTATGGTATTCTTCATCTAATACAACAGAATGAGCGACTGGTAAAGGGGCATAAATATTTCCATTATGTAACAAGATAGCTTTTAAGCTTCTTTTTGAAGAATCTATAAACAGTCGCCAATCACTTGCTGTGTATTCTATACCGTATTCTTGCACTAACCCTTCAATATTATGGCAATAGACTAGATTATTCATTTTAGTAAAATATTTTCTGAATGGACGTTTTCTCAAACGATAGACAGAAATTTTTGTTCCTGTGGATAGACAATTTTTTTCTTTTAGCCTAGATGCTAAAAGCTCTGATCTATCTTTCGAGAATCCGAAGTCTCTGCACAGATCACTTAACTCGTTTTGATTAAATGTTTCGGCTTCCGATATATAATTTTCCTCAACATCTGATTCTTCTGTGCTGAAATTTTCTCTTTCTTCGTGTTCGAATGTTTCATCTGGCATATCTTCATCAGTTACCACTTCTTGTCCCAATTCATTAATTTCCATGATATGATCAGAATTTGTTTCAATAAGAACTGGTAAAGTCACAGATGTTACACGTGCATATGAAATAGAATCCTTATTCTTTCGGTTGTACCCTTTCAAGTTTGTTAAGCAGAAGTAACAGTCGGTGGTCTGTTGGGGGTCTCCATATCATTGGCCGAGAAAATACCTGGTTGTTAATTCTATATAGAACATTGCGGCATTTATGACATATAGATTTTGGTGTGTAAGAGTTATCCAATGAGCTTGTATCAATATGATAAATTTGGTGATATTTTACTTTTAACGAATCTGAAAACATGAATTTCTTTTGTGGAATATACTCCTCACAAACAACACAAAAATTGTCGAGTTTAATGGAACATGACGAATTTCTTGTAGCATTTGACTCTACAGAGGCCAAGTTTCCCACCAATGTAGAGCTACGGTCGCATGATGACGACGCCTGCGGGCCCGCTTTCCCCACTCTGACCAGCCGCCGATTCTGGGTTGCCGGGACCCTGTCTCGTAATTTCTTTAGGAGTAGTTGCCATGACGGCATAAACGCCGTAACCCAGGGACTTCGCCGGATAGTGAGACAACTCCGTTGCCCACCGTCACCACGTGGAGGTGTCCTGGGTGCAACTACACGTTAATACTGGAGTTTAAAGCGAGACTGAGCTAAATTTATAAAAAAGAAGAGAAGAAATAATTTCGCGAGGAATGAAAAAGCATTTTATTGTCAAAGTAAAACTCTAAATATATATACAAAGATACTTAAAATATCCACCGTATATCTTTTGAGCATAAGATCATGCAGGATTTGAACTGAATGAGCTGAAAAAATAATAAATGAATTTTTTTAGATTTTTTCCACGATTTTTTCTCTATTTGACCTTCAAATGACCTTCAAATGACCTCTGAGAAAAGGCGTAAGGTCAAACAAACTACGGATTCGGACTCAGGGACCTCAAAAATATACGCATGAAATTTTTCAGATTTTTCCTACGGTTTTTTCTCTATTTGACCTTCAAATAACCTTCAAATGACCTCTGAGAAAAGGCGTAAGGTCAAAAAAACTACGGATTCGGACTCAGGGACCTCAAAAACATAAGCATGAATTTTGTCAGATTTTTCCTACGGTTTTTTCTCTATTTGTCCTTCAAATGACCTTGAATCTGATGTGATGAAGGTTAACCAACCCGCTCATCGTAATCAGCGACCCCAAAAACCCCATAAGGACCATACCGCTCCCAGTGTTTTTTTTTAGATCAAATGTTGACCTGTGTAATATAGCAGTCAAAAATTGTTTAAGGGTTTTTTTTCAAAAAAAAAAAAAAAAATTTAAGGTGTTTCAAATTTTAGTATACAATTTTCGACCAAAAAAATTATGTTTAATTGTTTATAAAAAATTGTCTTTTAGAAAAATTTAAAAATCTCTCGATATTTTGCAGAAAAAGTAATTATTAAGATTTAAACAATATTAAAAATATTGCAGACAGTATCTGAAAATAGGTAGCGGTCCCAATCCGACGCCAGGTCAGATTTAATGCTTTAACTTTCTTATGGAATAGAATTTTCTTAATTTTTTTTTTAATAATTCTTAGAAGCATAGAGAATCGAAATCCGTAAAAAAATCGAATTCTTGAAAATTCGAGGTGCTTGTAACCCCTGAAGAACCGGTTTTTCTAGGTTTTAAATATCTCTTGTCCATATCAATATTAAAATCTTCAAATAAGAAACTTATAAACCTTTTATATTCTCTAAAATTTATTTTAGTGGATGATAGGCAGGGGCGTGCTGGCCCACCGGGATACTGGGAATTTTCCCGTGGCGCCATTCTCAAACTTACAAAGTGTATGCAAAATTTATATTCGCAAGAAGTCCGAATTTACACATTTATAATCCTGCGTAGATCTATATAAATATAAATTCGTATATAAATATAAATTATTGTATATATGTGAGCTGGCACGAGAGACTGGAAGAGGACGGCATCCTAGAAATGCCAGTCGCAAGCATAACTTAATAAAAGGTAGGAGGCGTTTCTCGGGCACCGTAGAACTCGTTCACTCCACCTGACTTTGAAAATTAATTGTAAAGGAACGTGATCAAAAATTTTTAAATAAACCAGTGGAAATCAACTAAAAAAGTCTTTTATTATATATATTTTCCATCAAGTAGAAGCTACAACCATCCGAGTTCTGAGATTATTTACCTATAGCTCTGTAAACATAAAGTATTTTGTAGACTGTGTATATAGAAGAAAGTTGTTCCAAATTTAAAAGTTGTAGTATGTTATATTTCAAATCTTTTAAGGAAAGAAGCTCCCAAAGTGGTAACTACTTAAGGATAAAAAACTATCAACAACCCACATATAAATAATAAGCATCTTTTAATTTATATTTACAGGTCTGATGATGGTTTTTAATCGCTATTAGCCATCATTTTTATTCTTAATGGGCAAACAGTCTTTGTGGATTGTACTGGATTTACCAGTGGGGTAATTCAGAACTGTAAAAGTTGTATATTTCGAGAGGTTTTTACATAAAACGCTGAAAAAATTTGTGAAAATATATTAATTTCATCTGATTTGTCAGTAAAATATTATGAAACCTATGTTTTAATTTTCAATATATTTAAAGTAACTTGACAATTATTTCACCATACAATGGCTTTTTCAGAAGTAAATATCAAAATGTTAAATAATAATAATAATAAATAATAATATTAAATAATTATTTACTTCTGAAGAAGCCATTATATGGTGAAACAATTGTCAAGTTACTTTAAATATATTGGAAATTAAAACATGTTCTAGAACTTTCTATAAGATCCTTTTTCAGCTGATTGCTACAACTAACAAATTACTAACAAATGTTTCAGAAATTGGAAGAACTGTTGGTTTGGACTAATTGGTGAAATTAATATTCTACGATAACTTCGAAATAGTACAAAAGTTCCAAATGAGAGCTTGAACTAATTCAAATTGTGATTTTATTTTTTAGTTAGGTTGGTTAATTTTGGCCAATACGTGTTCATTTTAGTTAAATTCGTTTTTTTTTTTGGTGGATTTTTGGGACTGAACGAAACCATTTTATATTGTCTACAATATTATGTGAGAAAAATATTCGTGTTAACTAAACGTAATTTTAAGCTTGAACTTTTGCGCTACCGATCACAGCTACATTCAGTGTTAATGCAAAAATCTGTCAAGTGTGTTAATTCAGAGGTAGAAAGTTAAGGGGTTATATACACCTGGGCGCTGCTAAAAGTATGTACTTAAAAAAAAAAATATTTTAAAGGTTACTAAGTAAATAATACAAAAGAATTTCAATTATATATTTTTATTGTACTTTAGACTATAAGAAATTTTTTTTTTTTTTTAATATGTTTTAAATGTTAGTATTATTTTTTATCGGGTTAAATGGACCACTGATGAAAACTATGGCGCCTCCTTGTCTGAAGGATAACTTCATAAAAAATAATTCAATCTGCAAAAATAAAAATTAATCTTATAAAATAATATAGCAGTTAAAAATTATCGAAGGGTATTTTCGAAAAAAAAAATTACGGTGTTTCAAATTTTAGTATGCAATTTTCGACCAAAAAATTTATGTTTAATTATTTATAAAAAATTGTCTTTCAGAAAAATTTAAAAACCTCTCGATATTTTGCAGAAAAAGTAATTATTAAGATTTAAACAATATTAAAAATATTGCAGACAGTATTTGAAGACAGGTAGCGGTCTCAATCCGACGCCAGGTCACATTTAATGCTATAACTTTCTAATGGAATGGAATTTTCTTAATTTTTTTTTGAATAATTCTTAGAAGTATGGAGAATAAAAATCCGTAAAAAATTGAGTTCTTGAATATTCGAGGTGCTTGTCACCCCTTAAGAACCGGTTTTTCCAGGCTTTAAATATCTCTTAACCATTTCAGTGTTAAAATCTTCAAAAAAGAAACTTATAAACCCATTATGTTCTCTAAAATTTATTTTAGTGGATGATAGGCAGGGGCATGCTGGCCCAGAGAGACACCGGGACTTTTCCCGTGGCGCCATTCTCAAACTTACAAAGTGTATCCAAAATTTATATTCGCAAGAAATCTGAATTTAATCCTGCGTAAATCTAGAATTATTCCTATATAAATATAATTTATTGTATATATGTGAGCTGGCACGCGAGACTGGAAGAGGACGGCATCCTTGAAACGCAAGTCGCAAGCCTAACTTAATAAAAGGTGGGAGGCGTTTCTCGGGCACCGTAGAACTCGTTCACTTCACCTGACTGACAATTAATTGTAAAGGAACGTCAGCAAAAATTTTTAAATAAACCAGTGGAAATCAACTAAAAACAGTCTTTTATTATATATTTATAATGATTTTCCATCAAGTAGAAGCTACAACCATTCGAGTTCTGAGATTATTTACCTATAGCTCTGTAAACACAAAGTATTTTGTAGACTCTGTATTTCGATCGATTTTAAAATAGGATTTTCAAAAAAAATTCGTCAAAATATATTTGCTTCGATTGATTTGTAAGTAAAATTTTGCCAAACTTTACGAAAATGATGTATTTCGACTAATATCCCATGCAATACAAGAAGAAAGTTATTCCAAATCTAAAAGTTGTAGTATGTTATATTTCAAATCTTTTAAGGAAAGAAGCTCCCAAATTGGTAACTACTTAAGGATAAAAAACTATCAACAACCCACATATAAATAGAACTAAGAGCATCAAGCATCTTTTAATTTATATTTACAGGTCTGATGATGGTTTTTAATCGCTATTAGCCATCATTTTTATTCTTAATGGGTAAACAGTTTTTGTGGCTTGTACTAGATTAACCAGTGGAGTAATTCAAAACTGTAAAAATTGTATATTTCGAGAGGTTTTCACATAAAACGCTGAAAAAATTTGTGAAAATATATTAATTTCATCTGATTTGTCAGTAAAATATTATGAAACCTATGTTTTAATTTCCAATATATTTAAAGTAACTTGACAATTGTTTCACCATTCTTCTTGCTTCTTCAGAAGTAAATATTAAAATAATAAATAATAATAATAATAATAATAACCCCTCAGGGGCTAGGGGAATCCCAGGATTCTCCTAGTACGGGCATTGACGATCCCGAGGTACCTGAGTCATGTTGTGCTGTCTTGTGTTGTCCAGATTATGTGTAATAAAAACGCAATCTGAAGGTGTTTACCGTGCCGAGAAGATGAATGGCTTAGCGTTTATGAGTCGCGAACGGTTCCCCCGGATACCGGGCGCCCTCCGGGAGTAAGTAGCCTTGCTGTGGCATCCAGGCTCTGCCGCAGTCGACCTTTCTTTCCTAGGATACTCGTGGGAATACTATGTTAAATAATAATAATTATAATAATGAAAATGGAAGGGTGTTGCGGAGGCGGACCCCTGTCGTACAAACAGCTACAGCAACACCACAACAACAACAACTACAGACGAACCAAACAACCGCCTCAGTCGAAACTACTCCCGATAGTTTTACCAGATCCGACATTGTAGGTGATGGAAATTGCCTTTTCCGTGCAGTTAGCTTACACTTATATGGCCATCAGAACCATCATGAAAAACTCCGAGAGGTTGCTCTAAGATATTTACAACAAAACTGGTCGGAACTTCACACATTTTCATTAATTGAAGTCGACGATATAAAAGACTTCAATAACTATTATAATTATATGCGGAAAAATGGCACCTATGGAACGAGCCTAGAGATACTTGCCCTCTCGGAAACACAAAATAGCAACTTTCATATCTTCTCAAAACAACGAACAACAAGACATACAAAAATAACTTTTACGGACAGACCAACAATAATAAGCACGGGAAAATACAACAAAACCATTTACCTTCTACTAACAGGCAACCCAATGTCGGGACACTTTGAGCTTCTGACACCACAAAACATTGAAAACATTCCAGAGAACAACAGACCAATAAAAGAAGCATGGGGCGAGCGACGTAACGGTCGAGGACGTTGCGGGAAATGGCAGCTCGACCAAAACGATGAAGACCAGGCAACCGAAAATGGACCTGCCAAAAGTGTTGTGTCGGCGACTAAGCCGACACCCACCAAGGCGGGAAAATCACAGCAGCGCATGAGTTGCACCACAGGAATCAACGAACACGCCATGCGTTGCTGTAATGAAAACACAAAACCTGACAAAGAAATCACTGAAAAGAGAATCACTCGCCGCTTGGACCCACCAACATCAATCCCAAGCGCAACCGACGTAGATACGGGACAAACACAACCACCAAAGCCAGGTCAGGGCCCGTATGTTTTGCAAGGACAACACGCAACTACCAAGGCTGGAAAACCAAGACAGCGGTTAAAGTGGACGGATGAGATGAATAGGACGGTGATGCGCTGTTACTACACCGCCACCAAACTCGAAAACAATAACATCGGGCTACAGACCGGAACTGCACAGACTTTTCTTGACCGAATATCCACATCTGCAATTACTTGTTTCAGAACAGAGAGTAATAGACCAAAAAAGAGTTATTACCAAGAACAATCGTCTCACACCTCTCGAATTGCAAACCATCAAGGACACAGTGGCTGTTGAACTGAACACAGACCAACCAAACAATAGAAACAATAAAGCAGATTCCGAACCAGCCTCACACACACAACCACCCAGTCGAACACAACAATACCCACCACCCAGGAGGAGCATAACGCAAAATAATATTGCGAGTACCGCGCAACACCATATCACAGACAACAACATGAATCACTCGCCACCCTCAACGACATCCACACAACATCACCCCGAATCACCTCTCATACAAACACTTAAAGCAAAAATGGAGTCACATCTAGCTCGATGGTCAGGCACCGACCCCACAACAAGAAATCCCATCCCTCGTTTAATCTTCAGACAGAGCACGCAACCAATCCTCAACACACTAAACAAGCACATAATACCTCAGTATATAACAGACTTAAGCACAATCGAAGACATTTAGACAATAATATACGCAGCAGCAATCACCACTCTAACACAAAATAATCAAAAACTCCCTCAACGACAAGGAAACCCCAACAGGACAAAATCAAAATTCAAATGGCAAATAAGAATAGAAAACAAAATCAACAACATCAGGAGAGATCTAGGACATCTTACCCAGTTTAAAAGCGGGAACGCGTCCAAACGTGTCACACAGGGGGCAAACAAGATCAAATCTAAGTCTCCCAACAGAACACTGCCAGAAATCCTCGATACCTTGAAACAAAAACTATCTGTATATGCCGCAAGACTCCGTAGATGTAAAGAATCAAATGAGAGGAAAGACACCAACAACCTCTTCCGAAGAAGCGAAAAACAGTTCTACCGGAAAACTATGTACAACAGACAGATAGCAGTGACTGAACCACCAAACAAACAAGAAATCACAGATTATTGAAAAAGTATCTGGTCAGAACCCAAACTACACAATAATAACACTCCCTGGATCAAAGCCGAAGAAGACAAACATAAACATGTGACAGAACAAGAAAATACCACATTTAATACACAAGAAATTACAGAAACTATTAAACACACACACAATTGGAAATGTCCTGGAATAGACAATATACAAAACTTCTAGTACAAACAGTTTACCACCACACACGAAGCACTCACACACCAAATCAACAAAGCCATTCTACAACCACACACATTTCCCACTTTCCTCACACAGGGAATAATATACGTTAAACCCAAAAGCTCAGACACCACAAACCCGTCAAACTACCGACCTATCACCTGTCTTCCAACCCTATACAAGATCATCACAGCCACAATTTCGAAGAAAATAGAACAACACCTAACAGACAACAATATCCTCACAGAAGAGCAGAAGGGATGCAGGAAAAATAGTCGAGGATGCAAAGAGCAGCTGATTATAGATAGCGTGATTATGGGACAAACCAGAAAAGAACACAGAAACCTTCACATCGGTTACATAGACTATAAAAAAGCCTTCGACTCCATACCCCACAGCCGGTTAATCAGGGCCCTAGAAATCTATAAAATCAACCAACACCTCGGGCAGTTTCTCGCGCAAATTATGAAAACATGGAAAACCAAAATACGCCTAGAAACACAAACTGAACGGATCCAAACAGAAGAGCTGTACATCAGACGGGGTATATTTCAGGGAGACTCGCTCAGTGCTCTATGGTTTTGCCTCTGTCTCAATCCACTCTCAAATATACTAAACAGAACAGAGCATGGCTTCAATATCAGACAACAAAAAGTGAATCAACATAAAATAAACCACCTCCTATATATGGACGACATAAAACTCTACGCTGCCACACAAACACAGCTGAAAGAACTCCTCAAAATCACAGAAATATTCACCTTAGATGTCAATATGGAATTTGGTATAAGTAAATGCAAAGTGCTCCATATCAACAAAGGCCAATGGAAGTGCCACCATGAGACAGAAACCATCAACAATGAAACGCTCGATAACATGTTCGATAAAGAAACATACAAATATCTAGGCTTCCAACAAAGCACCAAACTCAACCACACTCACATCAAAATAGAGCTCAGAACCTAGTTCAAAAACAGACTGACGAAACTTCTGCAAACAAAATTCAACTCTAAGAATCTCACTAAAGCCATCAACACGTTCGCTATACCTATACTCACATATTCATTTGGTATCATCAAATGGTCACAAACAGACATAGAAAATATTCACATCCTTATACGATCTCAATTCACCAAATACAGGAAATTACACCCCAACGCATGCAAAGAAAGACTTACCATCGAGAGGAAGGCAGGAGGAAGAGGAATTATAGACATCAGATCATTACACACAAAACAATTCTTTCACAGCAAGCAAACCAGCCTCCACACAGCGACAGTGAAAGCGGACAAAAACTACACACATCTCGACTTAGCCCGGGCAGACCACTCAGCAGACACACACACAGTCACACCCAATTACAACAGGAAAAGATGAAAACGTGATCAGAGAAAACACTCCACGGAAAACACAGATACCACATAGAACAAGACCACGTAAATAAAAAACAATCATACACCTGGTTACGGGATGGGCAGCTATTCCCTGAGACTGAAGGCTTCTTACTTGCCATCCAGGATAAAGTCATATTAACCAGAAACTACCAAAAGCATATCATCAAAGACCCGACTATTGCAGAGGACAGATGTAGGAAATGCCACCAGCAGAAAGAAACGATCGAACACATAACGAGCGGATGTAAAATATTGGCCGGAACGGAGTACACAGCCAGGCATGATTCAGCTGCCAAAATGGTTCACCAAGCACTAGCCACAACATATAGACTCATACAAAACACAGATCTTTACTACAAATACACGCCAACATCCATACTTGAAAATGAAGATTACAAGCTCTACTGGGATATCGGTATCCATACAGATAAAACAGTCTCCGCCAATAGACCCGATATTACTTTTCAGTGCAAAAAAGGAAAAGTCACCTATCTGATTGACATAGCTGTCCCCAACGACCCAAACATCCAAGCGAAATACACAGAAAAAATTTCCAAATACACAAACCTTGCAACGGAAATAAAAAGGCTATGGAGACAGGAAAAAGTCATCATTGTCCCCCTCATTATATCGACCACAGGCCTTACACCAATAACATTCACACCACATTTAGTGCAATTGAGACTCAACACGGACATTGTAACATTCATTTTTTCCTAGATTTTAAGACCATGTAATGTTACTGATTTTTCCATTTCAAATTGTACTTATTTTCATTTTTGTATCGAACGGTATATTAAACAGAGATTTCAAGACGTTCGGTATATACGGTGTTGTGCGGGTTCCGGACCGAACCTACCGCCAGGCCGCGATTGGTGAAATGTTTGATCCGCAGTTTTGATTGGAGCGTCGTGATATTACCGGCAAAAGTCGCACGATTATTTAAGGCTCCGCAGGAGTTTGAATCGAGGCTGTTTTCCATCTAGCCGCAGCCAGGCAGTACCGTCTAGCCGAGAGGCTATTTTCCATCTAGCCGAAGTAGGCTAATTTTCATCAGAGCCGCTAAGTAAAAGCACCAGTTTTTTAAATAAAAGCCGTAGTAGGCTTTCTAAGTGTTTGCTAAGAAAAAGTGTGAAATCGGGCGTAGTCCATCAAAACAGGAATAAGAACAGTAAGTTACCCAAAATAGACTTATTCCAGAGTAGTGCCTTAACTGCAAAAGAGACTTAAAAGTGAAGTGTAAAGCACGATTTTTCGCCTTCGGGGGTTATAATAGTTTAAAATTTAAATGTAACAACTAATAGTTAGGCTAGAATTTCTTTTGGTAAAACTGCAAGGTTAGAACTTTTTAATTTTAAAAAACATGAATAAATTCTCTTTTTTTGTTGATTAAAGCTAGTGTCTCACTGAATACCTATCCTACTTTTCAGGGCAAGAACGGCTGTACCAAACTGATTTTTCTTGCTTACCAACAATACTTTCTTTCAGCATTTTTTCCATTTTTTTAGCTGAAGTTAGATCCTTTCTATTTTAAAATGGATGGTGCCCAAAATTTTGTACAGCTAAAGCCTTTTAAAAAAATAGAAATTAATTCCAAAAAGACGTAAGAAAATTATCTCTTACCCATATCTCTCTACCAAGGAAAACTGAGCTAGTGTGTGTTTAATTTCTTTAGTTCTTTTAAAATCAGGGTTCACTCAATTCAGTATCAGAAATTAAAGCGGGTAAGTTCAAAGGTTACAAAATTGCGCTCAAGCGTGGGACAAACAACTTCTCACAGGGTACAAAAAAAAAAAAAAAAGATGCCTCAAACTGAGAACACTTTTTCACACCTTACAAAATGACGCAGTGTACGTGGGGCGCAATTAAACACCATTTCATAGGCTACAAAATAGCGCTGTCAACGCGGGGCTTTTGGAATTTTATTTTTTAAAAAAGGGTTCAGTGTACTAGCTTTCGGAACAAAATAAAAGCTCTAACTTTGCAGATATTTTTATTTCATAATACTTATTAAACGAAACTACACTATAGCAGTAAGACAAAAGCAGGAAATTTGTGGAATTTTTTTATTTCAATTTATCTGATATAGATATTTGAATTTTGTTGTCGACTCTAAGATAAGAGATTCCTACTTTTTTCTTAACAGCTAGCTTTATAGTTCAGATTAGCAGATGTGCTGGTTTACTTTAATTTTTTGCAGTAGATTTATTTTACGGTAAACCGAACAAAAAACTGTTCTTTTTTCTCACCTATATTTTGCATGAATATTAAAAATACTTTGCTGATACGAAACGGTATTTGGAGATTTTTTTGTTGAGAAATTCTTAACATATTTGGTAAAAGAATTTAATACAAGGCGATACTTAGAAATTTTTTTTTGAAATTGTTGAAGATTTTTTTTTAATGTTTGGTAAAGAAGTTTACATATTTTAAGTGCCTTTATATATTTTTTATTTTGACTATTGGGAGCACAGGAGAAATATTTTTAACGATTTTTTAAACAATTCTTTTAAATTTTATACGTTTATCATGGAAGCCTTCAATTTTAAAGTCAATCACTTACTGGAATATGAATTAGACTATGAACTGAAAATCCGTCGTACTTTCTCAGAACGTCCGGTCGCGGATAAAAGAAAAGATTCTAACGAGGATCTTAAGTAAAGAAATAATCCAATAGATCAGATTGGACTAAATAGTTACAAAAAGTTTCTGATTTTTTAAGTCTAATAAAAATTCTCCTTTTCAAGTTAAAACTCCTGCTTCTCCAAATGGTCACATGTCTCCTTTATTCGTGCATAAATATTCAGATAACAGACCGCATATAAAGATAAATTTATTAGGTGCCCATTTCTCGGCTTTATTTGACTCTGGTGCAAATGCCTCCGTTATAGGTCAGGATGGTATTAAAATTTTAAGTCGTTTAAGTATAAAAATATGCCATGTCAAAAATAGAAGTGTTACCACTGCAGATGGCAGCCGTCTAAAAGTTTTAGGTACGGTTGAGTTGCCGCTAGTCTGCAATGGTCATTGTTTTGTTTAGTAATCTCTGCTCTAGTAGTACCTTCTCTATCACATACTTTGGTTTTAGGATGTGATTTTGCACAAAAATTCGGAATTTTAGTAAATTTTAAAGATAATTCGTGGTATCCACAGTCCCAAGAAGTCAATTCTAATACAAGTTTTAAAGATTGTCATTCAGAAAGGCCTTTAGAAAACCTTTTCTCGCGTCTATGTACCCTAGATGATCTCTCGCGGACGGAACGTTTGAAGGCAGAAAAAGTAATAAGCTCTTTCAGAGAAATAAGTAGTAAAGATAGGTTAGGCCGAACGAATAAAATCACCATGTCTATAGATACGGCTGATGCCAATCCTGTAAAGACAAGGCCCATCGCCATGTCTCCGAACATGTCAAAAGTATTGAATAAGGAGTTAGACGAAATGTTGAAACTCGGAGTGAAATCGTCTATGCTTTGACGGTAGAAAGCTCAACGAGGTCAGCAAATTTGATAACTATCCATTACCGAACATCGACAGAATTTTGACATCACTCAGGAATGCTAAGTATGTATCTTCGATAGATCTTAGAAAGGCTTTCTGGCAAATTCCTTTAGACAAATCCTCTAAGGAAAAGACCGCTTTTGCAGTAGTAGGCCGAGGTCTATTTCAGTTCGTCACTATGCCGTTTGGTCTAAAGAACGCTGCTCAAACTCAGCAACGTTTAGTGGACGCTATATTTGGTCCGAAATATGAGCCACATATTTTTACCTATCTCGATGATATTTTAGTAACATCGGAAGACTTCGAATCGCATATTCGCTTACTTAAGGAAGTAAAAGATAAATTGAAAGAGGCCGGACTGACGATAAATTTGAGCAAAGGTGATTTTTTCAAAACTTCTCTAAAGTTTTTAGGCTATATTGTAGGCTCAAATTCCTTGCGTACCGATCCGGATAAAGTAGCAAGCATGGTTAATTATGCGGGACCTACTAATACTACGGAAGTTAAGCGCTTCGTAGGAATGTGTTCATGGTATAGACGTTTTATCGAGAATTTTTCTACCTTGTTGTCGCCTATTAATGATCTTTTGAAAGGACGAAAAAAAGGACAATCGATAGATTGGACAAAGGCAGCCGAAGAATCTTTTATAAAGATTAAAGAGCTATTGGTTTCAGCTCCCATTTTATCCCAACCAGATTTTTCCGAACAGTTTTATATTTCTAGTGATGCTTCTAATAAGGAGTCTCTTAAGGCAAGGAAATTGTACATAAGTAACGACCTGACTCCTTCACAAATTGTCAACTTGCAGAAAATGAAACAGGAAATTCAGGAAAGAAGATCTAATGGTGAAAATGTTGGTATTAAATATGTTAAAGGAAAGCCTGTTGTTTGTGAATTAAAAAACTAAATGTCATGAGTGTTTCAGCAGGTAATGACATAAATCTAGTATGTTATTATCAGAATGTAAGGGGTCTAAATTCAAAAATTGTTGACTTTTATTCCTCGGTTTGTGATTGTGAGTTTGATTTGTTGGCTTTAAGTGAGACCTGGCTTCACGAAGATGTTCATAGCTCGGAATTGTTTCCGAGTGAATATACGGTTTACAGAAAGGATAGAAAATTTGATATAACAGGTAAAGAACGTGGTGGTGGTGTTTTACTGGCCGTCAAGAATTATATAAACTCAGAGTCTATGGATGTGACTTTACTTGATTTACAATTTTCGGATATTGATTTGTTGATGGTAAAATGTAGTATTAATGATAAAATTTTGTATGTAGTAGTATTATATATACCTGATAGATTAAGTATTGATGTATATGATCAATTTTTCGAATTTACTGAACAGATTGATTATTTGAGTCGAGACAGTGCATTCATAATGGGTGATTTTAATGCTCCATATTTTGTTGACGGCAACGTTTCTGATCGCAAGACTTTGGTTATCAACAACTTTCTTGAAATTAATCAGTGCAAGCAATGGAACAGCATAACTAACTCGAATAATAGACTACTTGATTTAATTATCTCTGGATCAGAGTGTATTGTCAGGAGAGATGATACCCCAATGGTCCCGGAGGATACACATCATCCGGCGCTTATGTTCTCCATTCCAAAAATAAATATAAGACAAAAAAAATTCTCTACTAATTCCCCGGCTAAGATTTATAACTTTAGAAAAGCAAATTTTCCTGAATTATACAGAGCCCTATCAGCATTTGACTGGACGTCTCTTGAGGGTTGTTGTGATGTTGATCTTGCACTGGAGCAATTGTATGATAATGTTTTTCATTTGTTTGATGAACATGTTCCGGCATACAAAAATTTTGCTCATCAGTATCCTCCATGGTTTTCTGCTGATATTATTAAGAATATAAAAAGGAAAGCAAAGCATGCAAAAAAATTCAAGAGATATGGTAATCACAATGATTATCTAGAATTTAGACGATTAAGATCAATTTCTAAGCAGCAAATTAAAGCGTCATATGTTAAATACATGGAGGATGCACAGGCTTCTCTGGCACTGGATCCCCAACGCTTCTGGAGTTATGTCCATTCCAAAAGTAAATCTTCTAGGATTCCCAGTATGATGATGTATAGAAATGACATTCTGAAGTCTCCGTCGGGCATTGTTAACGCGTTTGCAGATTTTTTCAAGAGTGTCTTCGCACTGTCGGAACCAGCAGGGACTTGTCATTCGCTGAGTACGTCGTTGACAATTGTGGAATTCTCGCCCATCACTGGGGATGAAATATTGATGGCCACGAAAAAATTAAAGAATAAGATGACCTCTGGCCCTGATAATATTCCCTCGTTTCTCATTAGGGACTGTGCGACTGTCCTTGTAAGACCTTTAAAGTATATTTTTAATTTATCAATTAAACAGGGTGTTTATCCGAAACGATGGAAAGAAGGTAGATTAAGTCCTATTTTTAAGAATGGAGACAGGGGAAATGTTGAAAATTACAGGGGTGTCGTTCTACTTTGTAACTTCTCAAAGGTCTTTGAGTCAGTCTTGTATGCACGTATCTATAGCCAAATTAAAAATCAAATTTCTCCTTATCAGCACGGATTTGTTAGTAAGAGATCTACGGTAACGAATCTAACTGTTATGACACAGTTCATTTCGGAAATATTAGATGATGGTGAGCAGGTTGATGTAATTTATACAGATTTCTCGAAGGCCTTTGATAGGATCGACCATCATGTTCTCATTAATAAGTTGTCTTTCTTTGGTTTCACTGATGGTGCGAGGGCTCTTATGAGTTCTTACTTGTTTAATCGAACTCAGTTTGTAGCCTACAACGGATTCAAATCAGAAAGATTTGTGGCTACCTCCGGCGTTCCACAAGGTTCAAATTTGGGACCCCTGCTCTTCATTATGTTCATAAATGACCTTTGCGAGGATTTAAAATGTAACAGGCTAATTTATGCTGATGATTTAAAAATGTTTATGCCAACTGAGGATTGTTCCTATCTACAAAGCCAGTTGAATTTCGTGCATTCTTGGTGTTGTGACAACAAACTACATCTAAATGCTCAAGAATGCAAAGTTCTAACATATACTAGGAGGGTAGCGTCAATAGAGTTTCAATATAGAATTCAAGACCATAATTTAAGTAGGTGTAGCACAGCTAAGGATTTGGGAGTTGTTTTTGATGCAAAACTAACATTTGCTCAGCATATAGCATTGAAAGTTTCTGAAGCAATGAAGTCTTACGGGTTCATCATTAGGAATTGTAGGGGTTTCACTAATATTGCATCACTGAAGATTTTGTATTTCTGCTTTGTTTGCTCGAAACTGGAATATGCAAGTATTGTCTGGAGTCCAATGTACGAGGTGCATAGAGTTTCACTTGAAAAAGTGCAGAGGAGATTTCTGAAATTTCTGTTGTTTAAGATTAATGGAATGTATCCTGAACGGGGAATCAGCAGCGATTATTTGTGTGAACAGACAAATATTCTTAGCCTGGGAATCAGGAGAGTTTGTGCCTCAATATTATTCCTGTATAAAGTATTGCACAATATGATTGATTGCACGGATATACTGTCTCGTATTAACATCAATGTGCCACGGATACACTCACGATCAAGTATGTTTTTTAGATGTAACAGACCTAATACTAATTTGTTATTGAATTCACCTATTCATGTAATGTGTACTAATTTTAATCATATTTGTAGTGTTTGTGATATATACTGTTGTACTAAGAAGCAATTACTACAGACTGTCATTGAATATGTAAATGTCTAAATATTTACCCTATTAATGGGAAACTGTTGGGTAATAAAGCTATTATTATTATTATTATTATTATTATTATTAATACCGGTTTAGGGGGCGTCCTAACACAGAAAATCAATGGTGAGGAAAGAGTGATAGCGTATGCCAGTAGAACTTTGTCAAAGGCTGAACGTAACTATTCGGTTGTTGAAAAAGAATGTTTAGCAGTACTCTTTAACATCGAAAAGTTTCGACCTTACATAGAAGGTGTTCCTTTCACGGTCATAATAGATCATTATAGTCTATTGTGGCTTAATTCTATTAAAAACCCTAGTGGCAAACTAGCGCGTTGGGCGATTAGGCTGAGACAACATACATTTAATTTAATTTGGCCAAAAATGCGTTTTGTTATCTTAAAGTTTGTGAGGACTTGTGAAGTGTGTGGAGCGCAGAAATCTCCAAATACACTACCTATGGGACTGATGGGAAAAGAGAAAACGGTCAATTACCCTTTTCAAGTCATAGCAGCTGATCTAGTAGGCCCATTTCCACGTTCAAAAAAGGGAAATAAATGATTTTTCGTAATTTCTTGCTGGTTAACAAAGTATACCGTGTTATTTCCTTTGAAAAGCTCTAAAGCCGAATGCTTTTTGAAAATTTTAGAAAACGATATTTTTCTAATCCACGGTGTTTCATCGCTTTCGATATGCGATAACGGTACTCAGTTTACTTCTGAGTGTCTTAAGAGCTTAAGTGAGACATATAGTTTTAACATCCGTTTTAATCCCGTGTACACCGCAAGACACGAAGTAACCGGGTTTACACCGTCTTTCTTAGTTTACGGCAGACAGATACCTCTATCTGGATCGTATTATAAAAATTTTGGATTTGGATGTCAATGTTGACAGCGAAATAATTCCGAGTAACAGGGGTGCGTACGCAGAAAATTTAAAGGGTTTAAAAGATATTTTCACCGACGTGCGTAGTAGGATACATAAGGCTTATGAACGGAACAGTAAGTCTTACAACCTTAGGAAAAGGGATTTTGCCTTTAATATAGGTGATCACGTTTGGCGAAAAAATAAAATTCTTTCCAGTGCAGCAGATAAATTCACATCTAAGTTGGTACCTAAGTATGTGCATTGCGTGATAAGAGAAAAGATTTCAGACTTAGTTTATGGTTTAGTTAATTTAGATGGGACTAAAATAGGACGATGGCATATTAAAGACTTAAAACCATTCAACGGACCTAACCCTAATGAAAGTTTGTCAGAAGAAGAATAATTTATATTTACATTATCTTAATTGCTTTACTTTATTTTTTTTGATGTTGCTCTGTAGAGGTGACGACCTCGTTTTTTTTGACTGTTATAAAAGTTGAGCAGAGAATAGCTTACTTTTATTGTTTAATGCTAAGGTTTTGGGTACTGATCATATCCAAACTTGGGATGATTGTAGTTGATGTTTAGCATCGACTCAGCTGTTGCGAGCTTGCGAAAGAGTCACACTCAGGATATATCATAAGACTGGTAAGTCGGTGGTCGCGGGATTTGATTTGCTTATGACCCCAAATAATATCCAGTTCTTGACACTTGGAAGCGAAATTTTGATTAGAGGCAATCCAAGGTGATCTTGAGTTAGGACAAGCGCAAGATGTAGCTCGCGTGGTATGATGTTGAGTCAAAAAATTTAATGGGCAATTTCAAAGTTTGTTACCCGAGTGGGTGTATTTTTATTACCTTAATGGTATATTTTGGGTGCAATTAAGAGTAAATTGATTTTGGTTTATCCAGTAAGTCTAAGACTTGGATTAATTTGATTTAGATCTTCTTCTGAATTGACAAACTGAGGGTATTTTCTATTTTTTTTTCAGAGCCGTTTAAACGTTACCTTTGAGTCACTAATTTTTTAAAATTTTTTTTTGCATGGACTCATAGGCGTATGTTGAGTTTTTTTCGGTTTACTATCAGATGGATAGGAAATTGAAGTCCTGCAGGAGAACTAAAGGCTGATCATTTACAAGAGATGAGAGCAGAGTAAGACAGTCGTTTCACAAAGAAATGATCAAAATCTAATACCGAGATGAGAACCTTGTCAAGAGAGGCTAATCGCAGTGAAGGAAGATTCCTAACCGAATTTTTAGATTTTCACCAGATAATCTAGAAGTTTGGGCTGACAGAAAACAGTTATGCCTGATACCTGTAGCAGTTTCTTCTAGAGGCTATTGTCTAGGGAGACGATTAACACCATGATCGAATATGTTAGCTGTCAACGATGTTTTCTTCTTGTTTCTGATTAAGCTGGAAAAGCTCTTGTCGTCTTCAAAAGTTTTGTTGCGTTGCCACCGAAAAATAGAGAAATTTTTGCTTCATGTAGCTTTTTAAGCTCATTTTCGTTTTTTGGAAATTTCCGTTAGAAGCTTGGTTAAGCTAACCTTGTAAACCTTTTAGGTTGTATCCCATGAGTTATTTTTGTTTTTACAGGCTGTGATGCACCGGGTGCTAACAGATGCCGTTACGACGTTTGGCAGGGAGTTAGTCTTCCTGAGGAACAGACTGATTGGAAGGGTAGTCTATGGGGGGTGAACGTTTGACCTTTGGGACCTTTAGGGGTTTTGTTACCCAATGGTTATTTCTATTTGAACCAAAGGAGAGCCTAGCTACTGTAGTCGACCTCAGCTCCAATTAGCCTATTAGTGGTGACAGGCTGTTGGCAGTAGTGTGTTTCGGAACACCCTATTGATTAAAAATTTTTTTTTTGACTTATGGTGGTGTGGTAGACACCGTTTTAGTTTAGTGGATGCTATAATCTACTCCCTTTTGTTGGTGGACTCCAGGGTCACCAATTCTGTATTTTATTGTCTCCACCATTCAGTATATCGTGGTGAGGTGTTTGTCTCCTGTTATGTGGGATGGATTGAATGTTTTTCGTTGTTGTTCTAGGCGCGAGACCAGTACACGAGGGTTCTTCATGCAACTTGGAGAAGCGCAATGCTGGTTAAGTTTTATATCTTTGTGTAGCCACCCTGAAGAATGACGGAGGGCGTTTTTTCTGGCTCATGTTTCTAGGCAGATTTGTCACTTTGGTGCGATGTGCTGAAGATTTGATTAGCTTTTGCTAAGAGCTTTCACCAAGCTCAGTATGGAGTTATCATAACCAAGAGTTTGGGATTTGAACTCCTGTATATATTTCTGTACATATTTCTGTATATATTTCGGTGTATGTTGGTTGCCTGAGGGCATGTGCTCAAAATGCGAGATTTTGAGTCGTTTTGCTTATGGACTCCCATGTATAGGATTATGACTTTAGGGAGGTCCTATTTAGAGGCTAGCTGTCTCATATAGTTATATTGGGAATGTTTCCTTGAATGTTAGTTGTGCGCAGACTAATCATTCCGTTCTTAGTGAACATTGCTTTTAGAAGCAGGATCGATCATTCAGTTTGGTGAATTTTAGCTTTTATAGCTATTCACTGTGTTTAGGGTGAATTTTAGCTTTTATAGCTATTCACTGTGCCTATAGTGATATTGTTAGCTTTTATAGCTGCTCACTATGTTAATGGCGAGTTTGTTCTTTTAGAACGCAGACTTTGTGTAGTCGAGGACTATTTACAGAGTGTTTTCTTGGCGAGGAGCCAAGGTTTTTTCTGGCGATTTACCAGAGTGTTTTCTTGGCGAGGAGCCGAGGCTTTTTTCTGGCGATATACCAGAATGTTTTCTTGGCGAGGAGCCGAGGTTTTTTTTTTTTTTTTACTGGTGATATACCAGAGTGTTTTGTTGGCGATGAGCTGACGTGTTTTCTGGCGATCAACCAGAGCGTTTTCCCTGGCGATTTTAGCATGTCTAGATGTCTTAGGACGTCGACATTGCGCGATATAGTGCGATTATTTTCCGAGTGCGACTAGTAGTGATACTAGATTTGGAATGTTCTCTTAGCGATGAGCTAGAGCATTGATAGCGATTTTTCCCGAGCGTTTGCCTGGATATTTATCCAGATATATTTTTTTTTTGGCCTTGTGCTAAATGGTCTGACAAGACTTTTTCTTTTTAGTGTAAGTGTTTGCACTAGAATCATTTTTTTATTTTTCTTTATTTAAGAATTTTTCTAAATTTCTTTTGCTGATATAGAAAATTTTCAGACAATCCTTAAAATATTTTAAGGGGGGTGTTCATATTTTATTTCAGTTCACTTTTTTTGATTTAGACAAGAGTCTAGACAAAGTTAAATTTTTTTTGTTTTGGTAACAATAACAGAGCTGATTCTTTTATATAAGAAGACCGCGATTGTTACTTTGAACAGGTATTTCTTATGTTCATGCAAGGATTTTTATTTGCTTTTTGATGTACTTAACCTTAGTGTTTAATTAAGTTAAGTCTAGTTATAAGATTCTTGTGATCATGCAAAGATTTTCATTTGGTTTTCATTGTACTTAATATTAGTGCTTAATTGAATTAAGTCTAGTAGTAAGGTCCGAAGTTTGTAATTTTGTTTTAAGTTCTGACCTTAGTATTAAGTGATAGTGTACCACTTTGTACCTTTTCATAAGTAGCCTAAGTTTAATAGACTAGTGTAGTCTATTTCTTTTTGGAAGGGGGTAAATGTAACATTCATTTTTTCCTAGATTTTAAGACCATGTAATGTTACTGATTTTTCCATTTCAAATTGTACTTATTTTCATTTTTGTATCGAACGGTATATTAAACAGAGATTTCAAGACGTTCGGTATATACGGTGTTGTGCGGGTTCCGGACCGAACCTACCGCCAGGCCGCGATTGGTGAAATGTTTGATCCGCAGTTTTGATTGGAGCGTCGTGATATTACCGGCAAAAGTCGCACGATTATTTAAGGCTCCGCAGGAGTTTGAATCGAGGCTGTTTTCCATCTAGCCGCAGCCAGGCAGTACCGTCTAGCCGAGAGGCTATTTTCCATCTAGCCGAAGTAGGCTAATTTTCATCAGAGCCGCTAAGTAAAAGCACCAGTTTTTTAAATAAAAGCCGTAGTAGGCTTTCTAAGTGTTTGCTAAGAAAAAGTGTGAAATCGGGCGTAGTCCATCAAAACAGGAATAAGAACAGTAAGTTACCCAAAATAGACTTATTCCAGAGTAGTGCCTTAACTGCAAAAGAGACTTAAAAGTGAAGTGTAAAGCACGATTTTTCACCTTCGGGGGTTATAATAGTTTAAAATTTAAATGTAACAACTAATAGTTAGGCTAGAATTTCTTTTGGTAAAACTGCAAGGTTAGAACTTTTTAATTTTAAAAAACATGAATAAATTCTCTTTTTTTGTTGATTAAAGCTAGTGTCTCACTGAATACCTATCCTACTTTTCAGGGCAAGAACGGCTGTACCAAACTGATTTTTCTTGTTTACCAACAATACTTTCTTTCAGCATTTTTCCATTTTTTTAGCTGAAGTTAGATCCTTTCTATTTTAAAATGGATGGTGCCCAAAATTTTGTACAGCTAAAGCCTTTTAAAAAAATAGAAATTAATTCCAAAAAGACGTAAGAAAATTATCTCTTACCCATATCTCTCTACCAAGGAAAACTGAGCTAGTGTGTGTTTAATTTCTTTAGTTCTTTTAAAATCAGGGTTCACTCAATTCAGTATCAGAAATTAAAGCGGGTAAGTTCAAAGGTTACAAAATTGCGCTCAAGCGTGGGACAAACAACTTCTCACAGGGTACAAAAAAAAAAAAAAGATGCCTCAAACTGAGAACACTTTTTCACACCTTACAAAATGACGCAGTGTACGTGGGGCGCAATTAAACACCATTTCATAGGCTACAACATACACAGAAACATTCAGAAGTCAGTGATTTTGAAAACATGTAACATTGTCAGGTCGTTCCTTAATACGGAATGGTAATAGGGTTTGAGCTGACTTGGTTTTGGCCCGTCAGCCAAACATGGAACCACATTGATCAAATGTGAGAAAGAAGAACTTTTTGTAGTAATAAAGAATAATAATAAATAATTATTTACTTTTGAAGAAGCCATTGTATGGTGAAACAATTGTCAAGTTACTTTAAATATATTGGAAATTAAAACATAGTGTTGTTTATATAATTTTATTATGAATTTCCAACAAGTATCGGCTAACACAATCAAAGATATTATGAAACCTGTTAAAATCTGTTGGCTTGTGTGTAGAATGTTCTAGAACTTTCTATAAGATCCTTTTTCAGCTGATTGCTACAACCAACAAATTACTAATAAATGTTTCAGAAATTAGAACAACTGTTGGTTTGGACTAATTGGTGAAATTAATATTCTACGATAATCTCGAAACAGTACAAAAGTTCCAAATAAGAACTTGAACAAATGTAAATTGTGATTTTATTTTTCAGTTAGGTTGAGTAATTTTGGTCAATACGTGTTTATTTTAGTTAAATTCGTTTTTTTTTTGGGGGATTTTTGAGACCGAACGAAACCATTTTATATTCTCTACAATATTATGTGAGAAAAAAATTCGTATTAAATAAACGTAATTTTAAGTTTGAACTTTTGCGCTACCGATCACCGCTACATTTAGTGTTAGTTTAGTGCAAAATCTGTCATGTGTGTTAATTCAGAGGTAGACAGTTAAGGGGTTAGATACACCTGGGCGCTGCTAAAAGTATGTATTTAAAAAAAAAAAATTAAAGGTTACTAAGTAAATAATACAAAAGAATTTCGATTATATATTTTTATTGTACTTTAGGCTATAAGAAATTTTTTTTAATATGTTTTTAAATGTTAATATTGTTTTCTATTGAGTTAAATGGACCACCGATGAAAACTATGGCCCCTCCTTGTCTGAAGGATAACTTCATAAAAATAATCCAATCTGCTAAAATAAAAAATTAATTTTGTAAAATAATATAGCAGTTAAAAATTGTCTAAGGGTTTTTTCAAAAGGAAAAAAAAATTACGGTGTTTCAAATTTTAGTATGCAATTTTCGACCAAAAAATTTATGTTTAATTATTTATAAAAAATTGTCTTTTAGAAAAATTTAAAAACTTCTCGATATTTTGCAGAAAAAGTAATTATTAAGATTTTTAAAAAAAAGTTAAAAAATATTAACAATATTGCAGACAGTGTCTGAAAACAGGTAGCGGTCCCAATCCGACGCCAGGCCACATTTAATGCTATAAATTTGTAATGGAATGGAATTTTCTTATTATTTTTTTTTTTGAATAATTCTTAGAAGTATAGAGAATAAAAATCCGTAAAAGAAAATTGAATTCTTGAAAATTCGAGGTGCTTGTAACCCCTTAAGAATAGGGTTTTCCAGGCCTTAAATATCTCCTGTCCATATCAATGTTAAAATCTTCAAACAAGAAACTTATAAACCTTTTATGTTCTCTAAAATTTATTTTAGTGGATGATAGGCAGAGACATTGAGACTTTTCCCGGAGCGCCATTTTTAAACTGTGTACGTGTGTACGTGTATACAATATTTAAATTCGCAAGAAATCCGAATTTAGACATTCATAGTCCCGCGTAAATAGAATTATTCGTATATAAATATAATTTATTGTATATATGTGAGCTGACACGAGAGACTGGAAGAGGACGGCACCATAGAAACGCAAGTCGCAAGCATAACTTAATAAAAGGTGGGAGGCGTTTCTCGGGCACCGTAGAACTCGTTCACTCTACCTGACTTTGACCATTAATTGTAAAGGAACGGTACATCATAGAAAATTTTTGTTTTCACAGAACGAAAGATGAGCTCAAAATATACAGGAGACGCTAACAAACAGAAAAACCGATTTTTGCCACGAGGGTCGAAAACACTCTTCAGTAAAAAAGAAAATTATGACCCTCTTTTAGACGAAACAGGCAAGCACGAGCAAGAGCTTTGCGAATGTACCATCGCAAATGCGCGGACATTCTTTTTGAAGACGTAACTGCTCCACCTTAATGTGGGTCAAACTACGAAATGGCTGCCGATTTTCAGCGGAACGATGGTTAAGACGTATTGAATACGAAGTCGTGTTTATTGAGGATTTTTCATTACTTTGTGTTGAATATGATTCAATTTTTCAAATGAATAGCAATGAGATTTATTCATGATTATGCTTGATCTTTCACAGGCCCAATACATGAAAATGATGAGAGCTTTGATTTTTTTATCAAACTTTCAACGGATGTCATCCCACGATTCCTGAATTACTACCCTCAGTAGCCAGAAAAGAATTGTGAGGAAAATACCGTTCTTCCATTCAATTCAGAAAAATCGTTTTCTCGAGATGAATCTGGAAATCGAATCTAAAGAAATTAAATCTCATTTAAGGGTAAACTCCAAGATTTATTTTGCTACGTTCGCTTAGGTTTCGCGAAGAGCTCTTCCATTTTTACAGAAAAAAAGCGGCTTCAATAAATGAAGGCATACCCACGAAAGCATATGTGATCATGAGCAAAGCGTTGATCATAAAGATTCTATTCAAACTCTATTGAGACATAAATCTGGTTTTAGTATACAGGCATTGTTAAGTACGTCACAGATGAACTTGTGGAATGCTCAAATTCAAAAAGCGAGAACCATTGTTATTCGTATTGTGCAAGTCATCAAATATCGTGGAAAACAAGGCTTCCATCATATTATTGAATCTTTAATGCGATCAAGTTGATATGGCATAAAATAAAGTCTAATATACGTTCTCACAATAATACACCCACTTTAATCAGTAGTGTGATTGAGTTGATAAAGACAGAAGTAAAAAATGTAACCGTTGAAAACTGGAGAAACTGTACCCAACACGTCAAAAACTCATATAGATGTATGTACATAAATATAAATAGTTTAGAACCTGGAAAAAAACTTATTATTGATTTGCAAGATAGTAGTGATAGCGAAATTGAACTAGATGTTAATTAATAACTAAAATTGTAACAAATGTAAGCGAGGACACTGTACACTGTTTTTAATATATTTGTCTAATTACTATATTGTGTATTATTCAGTACATAAAACATTAAAATTCAACTGTCTTATCACAATAAAACTTTAAACCTAACAATTATACAATCAGGTATAGTGCGGCCCGGCACGATGCCTTGTCATTAAATAGCCATAAATTATCACTTTCGAATCTTGTTGAATTTTGAATGGATATAGGTAGCTAAGTCACTGTCTTAGATCGTCAAAAATACTATACATGTTCGATTTTCCGATCTAGCTGTTAAATCCCGAAATCGACGGTTCACTATTTAAAACGTGTGGTCTTAAAAGATCGTTCTGCTTTCATTATTTGAGTTTGTTTGAGAGAGAGAGAGCATTTATATTTTCAGCTGCTTTAAACAATGGTTCGGGAAAGACGTTTTTGTTCATGAGCCAAATCCCAGCCTCTTGAAATCCGTTCTGTTTGGTGAGATTCTGCAAATAAACTTCGTTGAACGTCTTATCGCTGTAAAAAGAGTCATTTCTAACAAAGGCAAGAATTATGTCATTTATTACAAATGTCTTTAAATGAATATGGTCTTGATTTCAAAAATTGCATTGCTGATTGCTTTGATGGTGCCGCAAATATGAATGGTCAATATAATAGAGTTTCGGTATATTTGAAACAAATCAATTCTAAACATGTACACACTTGCTGTTATGCAGACATATTAAACTTGTTATATCTAATACTGCTCAATGTACGGTCTCTGCCATATTATTATTTTGGAATACTATAAGAATTAGCTGTTTTCGTTAAAGAATCGTGTAAAAGAATGTTTGAATATGAAAAAACAAATCCTCAGGTCAAATTAAGCCTTATTGGGCAAACCAGATGGTCTTCCAAACATGATGCTTTGTCAAAAGTATTTGGACATTTTCAAACATGAAAAAACGCGGTTGAGTATTCTAGCATTGCTAAAACTGTTTTTGTGAATGTAGTCGTTAATCTGAATATCATTTCAAAAGAGCTAACTTTTAATGCGACAATCGGGAATAACACAATCAGTTTAAAACGATAAGTTTTTGAAATTTGAAACTGTTTTGACAGCAATGCTTTTCAGATCAATTTTTGGGATGTCACATCCAGTTTCAAAGTACTTACAAACAATGAATTTAGATTATGTTCAGTCTTGGCGTCAAGTAAGTTGAATGCTAGAACAATTTAACATTTTTCGAAATGACCCTGCAAGTTTCCAAATTTTATTCAAAAGTGCTGATAAATTCGTAGAAACCGTGAATAATAAACTCGAAGCTTATGATATTGAGATAGAAACAAAAATTCCAGAACAGCGGAAATCTCAAAACTAAAACAGTAGTGCGAATGATGCAATCAAAAAATGTTGAAATAAAAACTTTCAATGTTATACTTGACACAGTCATAATGGTTCGAAAAACGTAAACCGTTCTGTGGCGATGTAGAATGTTTCGATCCGAAAAAATTCAAAGAAATCGTGAAAAAGGGCTTACTAAAGTACGCGCTTGACAAAATTTGTGAACTCACCGAAACCGACAAAGAAGAAGTTCGTAACGAACTTTTGCCGTTTGCTTTGTTTTTTCCCCCGCAGTTTTCATCGCGGACGTGGGGAAATATTTATGATGAAGAAAAAGTTGGGGAACAAGATAATGAGTCATCTTCTTGTGATGATGAATCATTTTTGGAAATGGACAGCGAGAATTGATCGAGCGAATATTAAAGTTCAGGTGTCGACAAGGAGAAGTCAAAAAACTATAATCGTTGTCTCGGTTCTGTCTATACCTTATTATTGAGTACAGAATGTATATTTCTGACTACATAAACCTGTACATAGTTTATAAATTTTTGATGTCGTTGCCTATGATGCAAGTGAGTTGCGAGAAAGCTTTTTCCAAATTAAAAATTATCAAAAATAGATTAAGAGCAACCATGAATGAGGAAAATTGAAGCATGCATGCTCATTGCGTGCAAAAGCCATATTCTGGAAGCTATTGATGAAAAAATTGTTATTGAAAAGCTGTGTCAGAATAGGTCCGTATTTGCGAGGTTTTTACATTTGTGGTTTATAAATTTTTCCGTGCAGGAGCCAACGTGAGCTTTGTATATTTTGAATATTCTACATCCGTAAAATATGAATTTTTTTATTGGTTCAATCATATACCCTGAACGTTTATGTAAATTAAAATATATAATAAATTAAAATATAATATAATAAAAATAATAATCAAAAATATAAATAATAAATGTGTATCACAGTCAAAAAAATTATAGGGAGGCGGCATTTATGGCGAATTGCGGTTACAATTTTTATCCTAACACGTCCCTGATGATAGGTTTAGAGTACAACCATAAAAATAATAAGAAAACATCTCCCAAACTTTTCCGAATAATCAACAAAACTTTGATGGATTTATGCTGACATTGGGGGAAGAGATATCGAAAGGAATGTTTTTCTGAAGTCTAACCTTTTGGGAATTTTTGGATAATAGATTTTTGTTAGGTGTTTGGTAAACAATGTAATTACGTTGCGGGGGTGCTTAGTATTATGTAACACGAGAAACTTTAATTATTATACTTTTTTCTCATTAAAAAGGGCTTTTTTCGTGAATTAACTTTTGTATTTTATCAGAAATCACGAGGTAACTTTGTTAATACCAATACCCATCGTCGTATTATGAATAACAACACATTTTTTACTAAAATTAAATTTTCATCTCGTACTTCTAACACGTAGGCTGAAAAGTTTTTGATCTGACACATAGATATCCCACTTTTCAAAAAATCCATATGATTTTTAGGAAGTACCAACCTTCAAACAATATGTGTCAAAATTTCATGACATTTCGACGATTAGTTTACAAGTTACAGTGGCTTTAGTGAAGCTACTGTTGATATTTTCAAAACAATGGAAAAAATCGAATTTCGTGTGTTGATTAAGCACTGTTTTTTGATGAGAAAAAATACCGTTCAAGCAAAGCAATGGCTTGATAAGTGTTATGGGGACCCCGCTCCTGGAAAATCACTCCTTGTTTACTGATATACTGAATTTAAACTAGGTCGTACAGATACAAATTATACTAAAGGCTTTGGACCCCCAAATGAGGTATTTACACCGGAAAACGTTTAAAAAATTCACAAAATTGTTTTCGATGAACATTCGGGCATGAGAAAGCTCTGTTCGAAATGGGTACCGCGTTTGCTCACAGTGGACCAAAAACAACAACGTGTTGATGATTCTAGACCTGTTTAAGTGCAATAAAAAATATTTTTTCATGCGATATGTGACAATAAATGAAACATGGATCCACCACTACACATCCGAATGAAATCGACAGTCAGCAGCCGGAGAAAGCCGCCCGAAGCGATCAAAGATGCAATAGTCGGCTGGGAAGGTTTTGGCCTCTGTATTTTGGGATGCGCATTTTCATCGACTATGCTGAGAAGGGAAAAACCATTAATATCAAATATTATATAAAGTTATTGGTGCATTTGAAGGCAGAAATCACAAAGAAACTGCCCTAAACGAACAAAAAAAGTGCTCTTTCATCAAGATAATGCACCGTGTCAATGGTTGTGATGGCAAAATTGCATGAATTGAAGTTCGAATTGCTTCCTCATCCACCGTATTCTCCAGATTTGGCCCCCCAGCGACTATTCTCTATTCGCCTCGCGGGAATGTGTTTTAAGTAGCTAGACCAAAAAATCTTCAGCCTAGGTCTTATTACCTTTATTTAATACAAATACAAAGTAATACATTTTTATCGTTGTGTGACCTATCATGATTTAATGCTTCGCCAAGATCTCACCTAGCATTTTCAGTGCTGGCTCGTCTGAGTTTAGTGGCTTACTGAGAGATTACGTTACTTTCGAGTATTTTATATTTATGCTGGAGGTTGTAGTGGCTCTGATTGATGGTAGTTGACTCGGCCCCCTTCGTCGTTCCAGAAGCTCTCGTTCCTATCATTTGTATTCTGTGTATCGACCGATAGATTTCTAGTTTACCGCACGTTTTTTACGTACCGTGTTTTAAATTTAAGTTTTTGTCTGTATTTCGGTTTGCAGCTATTAAAATCTATTTTGTGACCTATTTATTGTTGAAAAAGAGTATATAGATGCATGAGGATGTTGCGGAATATAGTCCTATAGAACTCATCTTACGTCACGTATCAAATATATTTACACATTATACATTATAACAATATAATATTGAGTAGCTTATATTCTGTAACATAGCAGGGTAACTTGTTTTCTCTTTATCCAATAAACTTAAATTTCCTACGGCTTTGTTGTGTTCTAGCGGAAAAACTTCGTTCTCGTAATTTTATATAAAATGTAGCCTATAAGCCAAGCAACCGAAGTTTCCAGATTGAGGATAAATAACGTTCACATTATAATTTCCTTTTCTTTTTTTAATATGAAACACACTTAAAATAAATTCAACAATCGATCGATTTATTTTTGTGCTTGGAAAAAAATTTATGTCATGTATAGGTACGAAATTTCTTAAATTTCTTAATAGACAACGATCCATACCACAACGAGGATATTTGTATTGCCTAATCTTCGAAATTAAACAGTAATAAATCTTTTTGCTCGGAGTACCAATGGTCTATTAAAGCCAGTTTTAGCTTTCATAAGGTTAAGTTTATAATCATCGCTGGAATACTACTTAAGTTTTATTATTATTGTTAAAAAAGCAAATGCAGTTAAATTATTAAGGGAGTATTCTAGTCTCTCCTTAGTCTTAGTTCCCTCCTGTGAATGTGGTGGTCAATGTGTTGCGTTTTTCTCCACATTTCTCTATCCTGCGCTTCCAGGACCAGTGTATGAGGTGGTTTGTTCGTAAGGCGGATAACTTCACCCAACGGGAGGGGGAACTTTTCCTTGAATGATGAGTTTTTTAATCATTCCCGATTTTTTATCATGACATGGCCAAAAAATTTAATGATTTTTATTTGGATAAAACTCCAAATAAGTTGTTAGACATTGAGTTCTGATATAATTGAGGCGTTGGTCCGTCGTGGAGGATGAGGGTGTGAATTAGCATTCAGATATCTATTGACGTGTAATATACAGGGTGTCCCAGTATTCCATAGAGTTACTGTGGATTTCTGGGATGAAAATATGACTATTTAATTCAACTTACCTCAATCCAAAAATTCGTAATTTTTGAGATACAGGGTGTCAAAGTTATACTTTTATTTTAGTTTATCTTAAGTAGCTTTCTTAATAATTGTCCTATTTGTACAAGATTCGGTGCTAAGGGGTTTTCTGAGATGAGGAATCGAAATCAGCTCACAATTTTGTTGTAAATTGTAGGGGGCGCCACTTATTGCACTGTGTATATTTTTAAATTGTCATAACTTTTTTATACCACTCTGTATGATATTTTTAATTAAATATTCGTATTCTCCGCCTTCTCCTGTCTAAAAACGCTTTCTTGGTAAATGATGCTCCTAGCAACAGTTTCTGGGATAGTGTTTGTTTCCATTTTGTAATTCCATTGTCATATTCGCAAATGCGTCCTTTACACGTTTATTCAGATTGTATAGTTGCTTGGCAACGCTCAAAAATCACTCTGGCAATGATGTAAGATATCATGTGTTCTATGATTTAACTAGCTTGTACTAATACTGACAGAAAGTAATTCCGGACAGATATCAAACAAGTTTTACTAGTATTAATGAAAATTAATCCCTTCTCAAGCTCAACAGTGTTTTAAATCTAGATTATTATGGAGTCCATTTTTGGTGAACAAACTGATATGATTTTAGTGTTTGGTTCTTGTAACGGCAACTCCTGCCAATATTGAGAGGCGACTTCGAGAAAACTGGGCAATTTAAGCCGATCAGGAATAATGCTGGGCGGCCTTCATAAGCTAGAGCACCTGATGTTGAAGAGGAAATCCTTGAAATTGTACACGATAATCCTGGAATTAGCACTCGTTTAATTAAACGTCCAACGGAAATATCAAAAAGTACAACTAACCGGATCATTAGACAACAAATTATTCACCCCTTTCATATACAGTCCGTCCAGGAGCTCTTACCTTCAGATCTTGGAGGCATTTGCATTTTTCACAAATTATTCGAGCACGCATAGCAACTATTCCGGCTTTTCACACTAAAATCCTGTTTACAGACGAAGCACGCTTCACTCGACGTGGTATAACAAATATGCATAATAATTATGTTTACGCTGAAGAATACTCACATGCTGTGCAACAAAGACAGTTTCAATGCGAATTCAGTATTAATGTCTGGATGGGATTTTTCGCGAACTATTTGATCGGGCCGTTTAGATTACCAGATAGACTTGATGGTGACATTTACTCGAATTTCATCAGTGAAACTATTCCTGAATTATTGGAAAACTTAATTAATTTACGTCGTGACATGTTTTTTATGCAGGATGGTGCACCACCCCATTTTGCGCGTAATGTGAGAATTTTTTTGAACCAAAGTTACCCAGTTAAATGAATCGGAAGAGATGAAGATGTTCCTATTCACTGGCCACCTCGTTTCCCAGACTTAAATCCATGCGATTTTTCCCTTTGGGATGCATTGCAATCGAAAGTTTATCAAGTTCAAATCGACAACATTGAGCAATTGTGGAATAGGATTCAAAATACTGCTAACGCTTTACGAGATGAAGACATTTTAAGAAGAGTACATTTAAATTTCCTGCGACGTATTAATTTATGCATTAATGAAGGTGGCGGCCGCATTGAACATTTATTGTGAAACCAATACCTTCTCAGTTGAGCGATTAAACTTTTCCAATTTATAAATTTGTGGGTAATCTTTTATGACCTTAACAAGTTGGTTTTTACTGTTGTTGGCCCGTTGGGCTTTAAATTTGTTATTGTTGTTAGCCTGTTTACCTTTAAGCATGCTTCAAATTTCAAAGACTATTCTTTTGGACCTGTTCTAAGCCTGGATGAAGTGTGTTCCTTCACACTTCGCATTTGCGAATTTGATAATGGAATTAAAAAATGGAATCAAACGGCATTATCTCAGAAACTGTTGCTCGGAGCAAAATTTACCAAGAGAGCTTATTTAGACAGAGGAAGGCGGAAAATATGAATATTTAATTAAAAATATCATACAGAGTGGTATAAAAAAGTTATAGCAATTTAGAAATATATACAGTGCAATAAGTGGCGTCCCCTACAATTTACAACAAAACTGTGAGCTGATTTCAATTTCTCATCTCAGAAAACCCCTTAGCACCGAATCGTGTACAAATAGTACAATTATTAAAAAAGCGACTTAGAAAAACTAAAATAAAAGTTTAACTTCGACACCCTGTATCTCAATAATTACGAATTTTTGGACTAAGGTAAGTTGAGTTAAATGATCATATTTTTATCCCAGTGTACACGGAATACTGGAACACCCTGTATAATATTCTGTAAACCGAATAATTTCCTGTGTACCAGTACACCTAGAAAATGAACGGTATTATATGATTCATTTTTCATTGTAAATTTTATATTTGAATGTTGTTAATTCAAAAATGCATGAAGTTTGTTCATAATATGTCTATTGAAAAAGGAAACAATTATAAAAAAATAGAAGCTGCTAAAATTTTTCTTGTTAATTTATTAACTGTTTTACACTAATTTTTCCTCGTAGATAATATAATAATTTATTTATATATTATCTGCTTAGTCTCTTCATTAGAAATATTTCCACATTTCTCATTATTAAAACCCTCCAAATTTATTTAGACTAAACATTTTCGGCAGCTCGATTAATTTTAATACATTAGGGTAATTGTCTAGGCTACACAATTTAACAGTCTATTATCGACATGATGTATCTGAAAGCAATAAGGTTCGTATATATGCGGACCGTGTAGTTCAGATAAGCGCTCAGTTAGATCAACAAGCCCGGATTAGGTTAATGAAAACCAGCTGGAACAGCTAGGCTTTCTTATTAATTAGATTAGGATCAAGATGGGCTTAGATATGAGTTTAGGTTTAAATCTGCATTTTAGGTTGTTAAAAGCATGGTTCAGAAATTTTATTTTTGAAACATTTATCATCGTCATAACAGGAATGAGGGAAAAAAAAAAAAAAAAAAAAAAAATCAATTTTTGCTTTGTTTCGAGCCTGATAAAAGTTTTGAATCCGTTTTTTTCTTTTAACAAGCATAAAATCTTGTCATACAGGGTGCTATTTGCAGTTTATAGCTTAAACTGAAGCAAGAAATTAGGAAAATATGTAATAAATTTAAATAGAAATTAGGCAAATAGCACTCTGGCCACACGTAAATTAAGTACTTTAAGATATATAAATTTAGTATAAATTTGATATCAAACTAAAAAAAAAGTGGAAAAAATGCATTATTTGCAAACCTTCTCTACTTAAATAACGTCTAAGCATTTTAGTGGCGTTGCCTATGATGCACTCGAGAGAAGTGCTTTCGATTTGACCTAAAATTGTAAGAACACCCAGCATCAAGTTGTTTATTATCTTCTAAAATATTTGTTACCTTCTGTGCGGTTTTGCGGTTATTGGTTTAAAACGGTGATTTGTAAATAATAGCGGCTTATAATGGAAAAAGAAACTCTTAAAAAAAATAGATTATCTGCCAAACGGAAGAGCAGAAGAAAATTGCGTAAACAAGTATAGGTACTTATTTACATAATAATCAATTTTTAAGTAAATATTTCAGTTAAAAAATTTCATATTAAAGAGAATTTACCGCTTGCAAACTCCGAGGGCATAATGATTATCTTCTTTAAGAATACTTTCTAAACATAAAAAACCTCAAAGCTGCTTTTCCATTAATTTGTGAGGTGTTAAAAAATATGCATGGAATGGGTCCAGAGAAAATTTTAAAAATTCCCATAAATTTCTTTCAGTTTGCAACAAAAAAAAATTGTGAGTTGTAGGTTTAGCCTTAGTAGAATATAAGTCCCACAAATTGATGAGAGCTAAATTTAAATTTTCCTTTTTTTTTTAAATATTCTAAAAAGAAGTAATTTTTATATCCTTCTCACATCCAAGCGATAAAGTCGATTTAAAACCTTTTACTGTAGAAACTAACAATTTTATGTTTCATCTTTTAATTTTCTCCAAAATAATTATGGTAGATGCCACATTCCAGTTGTAGGACTAAAAAAACTGCATATGAATACCAGGTTAAAAAATTTCAAAAAAGGTCATAATAGCGCGGCAATATTGTTAAATAAATGTAATCCTTGCTATACCGAACATAAATTTAGTAGATTGTCGTAATAGCTCTATATAATAAAAGACGTAGAAAACGTCCTTTCATATCATAATTGCCGGTAGCTGCAATCATGAATAGGGGTGCCTCGAACTGATGTTGCTGGCTTTTGCAAAAATTACGAAAGAACATAAATTCGAAACTTTGAAATTGAATAACACCTCTTTACACTCATTTAACGCGTCTTGAAATCACTATCAAAAACTATGGACTGACAATTAATAAAGCGGAAACTAAAGTAATGATTGTTAGTCGTAATGAAGATCTGTTACACATAAATGAAATTGCTGGTTTCACTGTTGTAGACCATTTTAATTATTTGGGCTCCCTCCTAACTAACAATAGTGGCTGTGAAACGGAAGTAAGACTAGCTAGAAACTCGACGTTCTAACTCACTAAGATCTGGAAAGATCCAGCTGTCACAAAAAATACCAAGTTAGGATTGGTGTCCAGCCTTATATTCTCCATAGCAACTTATGCATCGGACCATTAAACAAGCTGACAAAAGACAAATCGATGCTTTTGAGATGTGGGCATATCGAAGAATCTTCAGAGTATCATATACCGAACACCGTACTAATGTATCTATTGAAAAATTTCTTATAAATGGACGTTTTTTAAATAGAACTAATAGACAGTACCAGTGGATGCCATAGAAAAGCTTGTTGTAACGGGGAACGTGGACGGTAGATAATCAAGGGGACGGTCTCCAACAAGACGCTCCGACGAAGTAAGAGCTCTTCTTAGTATGGGTAAGCACTAGTCAAGTCAAGGCGCGCAGGATGAGATGCCTGGGGAATGACTGTTGAGGCAGCAACTGCATAGGGTCACCGATACTCCTGGTGGGGTAAAAGGATTGAGAGAAAGAGAGAGAGAGAGAGAGAGACACTTATTTAAGAATTGCCTAGATCATCATCATCATCAATCAGCCTTTTGCGTCCACTGCTGAACATAGGCCTCCCCATCTCAGTCTACTCTCTCCTCTCATGGGTTCTCCGCATCCAGTTACAAAACATTCTCTTAATATCATCGGCCAAGCGTGGGGGAGGTCTATCCCTACTACGCTTGTCGCTCCTAGGTCTCCACTCAAGCAGACTCTTAGTCCATCTCCCATCCGACATTCGGGCTGTATGTCCCGCCCAGTTCCATTTAAGTTTCGCGATGTATGCAGTTGCATCAGTAACGTCGGTTCTTTGACGGATAACTTCGTTTCTAATACAATCCCGCAGTGACACTTCAATCATTGATTTTTTTTCATCTTGCGCTGTTATTCTAAGCTTTTTAGCGGTTGCGATAGTTAAGGTTACAGTTTCCGCCCCATAAATCATCATTGGAAGCACACACTGATCAAAGACTTTCCTTTTCAGGCAGAGATAGGAAGATCACTTCTAAAGACATCTTTAAGTTTTCCATAGGCTGCCCAAGCGAGCGTTATTCTTCTCTTCAATTCACATGTTTGGTTGTCCCTTGTGATGTGAATCTCATGACCAAGATTTGTCCACTAGTTCTATCTCTTTATTGCCAACAATAATCTGTTCGCTTGGAACCAAGTTCGTCATATTTTGTTTTAGAAGCATTTATTTCCAACCCCACGTCTGCACATAATTCTCAAAGTTCTTAGAGCATTACTGCAAGCTCTCCAAGACTGTCAGATATCAGGACTATATCATCTGCAAAACGCAGATTTGTCAGACTTTGCCCATCTATGTTAAGGCCTTTTCCTTCCCAGTTGAGTTTTTTGAAAGCGTGGTCTAAAACTGCGGTGAATAGTTTAGGTGACATCGTGTCGCCTTGACTTACTCCCCTACCAATTTTGTGTTTTTTTCGAGGAGTTTCACCGTCATACAGGCATTTTTGTAGATCAACTTTGTATAACGCTAGTCAACATGGCACTCTTGTAACGCTAATACTGAGTCCTGCTCAACCCTATCAAAAGCCTTATGGAAATCTATGAAGGCCAAGGCAAGTGGTCTGTTATATTTAATGTCAATTAATGTCTTAATACTTTGTAAATGGTCATTGGTTCCAAATCGGGCACGGAAGCCAGCCTGCTCCCTTGGTTGGTAGAAGTCCAATTTATTTTCAAGTCTTGTTGTTATTATCCTAGTGAACAATTTGTATAGATAGGTCAGAAGGCTAATGGGCCGGTAGTTTTCCAGTTCCGCTGCATCTCCCTTTTTGTCAAGTAGTATGACGACAGAATTATGCCACTTATCTGGTATCGTGCTATTAATCAGGCAAAAATTGAACAAGGATCTTATTTTTTTCCTAGAAGACAAGCAAAATAAGCTAATCAATAGGCATAAGTTTAGGTTTAATATTCAGAATTCCACCTTTTTTACACGCGAAGAAAATAACACCAAGTATGTCTCCATACCATATAATCCGAAATATAGCAAGGGACTCAATAAGGTATTTAATAAGGTAGGCCTCACCTTAGTCTATAAGTCATCAGACAATCTGAGGAATATCTTAGGAAATCCCAAAGATAAGATTCCTAATTGTGAGAAAAGTGGAATTTATGAAATTAGTTGTAATGATTGTGACAAAAAGTATGTTGGGCAAACTAAAAGGTCAATTAGAACACGATTTAAAGAACATTTAGCACACTTAAAATACAACAGAACAGAAAGGTCTAGCATTGCCGAACATGCTCTTGAAGCTGATCATACTGTAACATTAGATAATCTAAGATTAATAAAAAATGTATCTGATAGGAGATTGTTGAACGCATACGAAAGTATGGAAATCATAAAATGTAAAAGTAGTTTAAACAAAGACAGAGGGCCTATTCCTTATAGTCCCCTCTACTGGTTACTTGACCGGAACTGATAGCCTTGCCTATGTCATTAGTTCCGCTTGAGTAATTCCAGGGTTAGGCTAAGTATAAATAGGGTAGATTTGGTAGTTTAGCTTTAGTCAATCATCGCTCCTGATGAAGCTAACATGGTTAGCGAAACGCGCGTCGAGTGCAAAAATAAAGTGTTTGGTGTAGTGGTGATATATACTGAGTAGTATCATTGTGCCAAAGATTCCACATTCCCAACTTAGTAGAAGACAAGGTCCACCGATTTTGATGGCGTTCGCAACTACGTTATCGTTTCCAGGGGTCTTGTTATTTTTTGTTTTCCTTTATCTCGTCCAAGGTGATATCTGGCAGGGGTTCCGATCCTTGGTTTACAATACCTTTCTTATTTGAAATTATATCGGGTTCTGAGTTTGGATCTAGGTTAGTATCTCTTTGGCTTTTGTATAGTAGCTGATAAAATTCTTCAACCACTCCTACTATTTCCTCTCTGTTTGTCACTATATTTCCCTCCTTATTCCTAATTTTAGTTATTTGTCCTCTTCCATTCCTAAGTTTTATGTGTAGCACTTTCAAGCTGTTGTTGTCTTCCATGGTCTGCTGTATTTGACTCTTGTTAAATGTCCTTATATTGCGCCTTATCGTTTTGGATAATTGTTTGTTAATTTCTCGTAGCTCCTCGTTTGAGCCCGATTCGTCACTTCTCAAATCTCTTCTTCTTTGTATTAGTTGTCTTGTAGCTACAAAACATTGCCTAGATTAACCAATGATATTATATTTTTATATTTTTACTTCATTGTTAAGGCTTGTTTTAGATTTGGCTATACCACGTTAAAGTATCTCATTTCTGTTATCATAGGCATCTTGTATGAAGTGACTCAGCCGCATGCATCTGACCTCGTCGTGTTTTTTCGGCATCAATGTTCAACTGATTCCGTTGTCGTGTTGCTCGTGTTCCTCCGGTGTACTGTTATAGTGTTTTAATCTTCATATTTCGTTGTATTTAATAGCTATCTTATGAACCAAAGGGCGTTCTTTATCATCCTCAGTTCTCTGTTCTGAGTTGCATGTATGAAAGTTTGTCGTGATTTGCACACGTGATCTATGCCTCGCGGGAATACGAAAGTCCTGGTCAAACGATCATGTAGCAAATTTACAGCTTGTTTTACAGCAACAGTTTGCAGGGATGTGATTCTGTAAGCACAAATCTTGCGATATTCCTCTTTCTTATCTCTTTCAAGAGAGAGACAAACTTATGACATTTAAACGCAGCAACGAAGATAAGAGATACGTATTTTAATAGCCTCTTTACTTATTTTTTTATAGAATTTTAATAGGGCAGCTTAATTTTTCATACCAACCGTTTATGGTACTGTAGTCCTAAGCATCGTGACAGAGTTTCATCATTGGAGCTCAAAATTAAATAAGTTCCAGTATCACCCTGGTTACCAATATATTATTTTATTTTTCTTTTAAATGACAAAAATTAATTATTTTTAACCATTTTCACAATGTCTCAACAGTTTTTATCTCTCGTTCTTTGTAGCCTTGCCTTTATAAAAATTAAATTAAAAAAGTTTGGACGGGCTAGGCGAGGACCATTTGAAAAAAAAAAATGGAACCTTTTATCCCCTGACATTAGTTTCCCATTGAGAATATCGCTTAGAATTGGGGACCCTTTAGGTCCTTTTTTGACACTTTTATTACTTAACACGATATTTATGATCCTAAGTTTGTCCTCGGTTTACTAGGGAGAATGGAAATGCTTTAAAAAGCCCAAAAAGCAAGGTTGCTGGTCTTGCCTTATAAAAAATTATTTTTCTTGGTTTTTTATGGTTATAGGTAAACGTTGAATAAGGGAAAATCTTGATATGTGTTACCTGTTCTTTCTAAAGTTTTAGAAAAAGTAATATACAGAGCGTTATAAAAATCACTTAATATATTCAAAATGGTATATCGCCGTAGCCAAAGCAATTCAAGATAATATTTATAAATAGTACTCCTTGATACTAACATGTAAAATTAACATGAAGAAGTCTCAAACTTTTAATCGCCTTCCCTAGCTGTCTGCTGTTGAGTTAAAAACTTCTTATCGATATTTATTTTACTGGTGTAAGTAGTTAAATATTTTGTTATTTGCATGCTTCGAAATAAGTAACACACAGCTTGTTTTTTTCTTAACAATTAAAAATTTTCTGGTACACAATCTCATGAAAATATGACTGTTTTTGGTTAATTAAAACAAACAGCTACAAAAACGCATTCTCATTAATCGTCAACATCGGTGGATTACTTGAAGAACTTTTTGCCTTATCAATTTGCAATATTTCGCGAAAAAAATATTTATTTTTGTAAAATATTTCCACACGTACACATGTAAAACGTCTTTAATATTTCGCCGATGAGTATCATGTGTGTCTCTCGTCTTTCCTCGATTCAGTTTTGAAACTCCTTTTATCTCTCATTCAAGCCTTTCAAGGGTTACGTGCCAATGACTGCGAAGTACTTTTTAGAATTACTTAGTCCAGTGAATTATAAAATTTTGAACAATGTTCAAATATAATAAAAATAAGTGTGTTTTCAATTTTTTGTTTAGACATAGCACACATGCTCCAGGGAAATCCCTAAAGAGCTACAGGCGAAACACAGTCCTAGGCAAATCATTTCCAAGGGCTGAGGTTATATATACATATATACATATATACATATATATATATATATATATATATATATATATATATATATATATATATATATATTATATATATATATATATATATATAGTGAAGTCTGCTTACAACGAACCCGTTTATAGCGAATTTCCGGTTAAAGTGAACTAATTTATAATGCACGAAAAAACTTCCATAAGACCAATGCAAGTTTTTATCGGTTATAACGAATCCGGTTATAACGAACTTCGGGATAAAGCAAACAAAATTTGGATGTTTTGCGTCGGTTTATAACGAAATTGCCACTCCCCGTGCTCGATATCGCGCGACTTGATCTAGGGAATTCACCGAAACTCGCTGGGAACCCCTATTCTACTTGTTTCCGCCGCGTCGCTAGTTCGAGCATTATCATTTTCAATTCACTTGTTGTGTTATGCGGTTCTAATGCATATTTGATCAAAGTAGCAAAGGGAATGTTTAAGTCTTTATTTTAAAATGAGTACACAGAAATGTAAAGCGTTTAATTTAAAAAACAAATACGATATTATATGGAAAATAGAAAATGGAGTTAAACAAGGTGATGTTTGCAAACAGTTGAATTTAACTAAATCTATGGTTTCTACCATATGGAAGAAGAGGCAAGAAATCTTATCAGTCTATGATAAAAGAAACTTTAGTTGTAAACAAGTAAGAAAATCTGCACATGACCAAGTCGATAAAAGACTTCTGCAAAGGGTTTAGTCAAAAACGACATGAACATGTTCCTATTACCGGCTATACTTTACAAGAGAAAGTTAATGAATTGGGAAGGAAAACAGACAACACCGAGTTTAACTATTCCAGAAGTTGGATAGAACGATTTAAAAAAGCGAGATAATATTAGTGCAAGTATTTGCATGGAAAGTGTTTACAGCGATTCAAGAACAACGTGAATCGTTTTTTTTTTTCCGCACACGTGTCGCTCCTGTAGCGCTTTAGGGACCCCCTGCAGCACGTGTGCTAGACCCATAAAAAAAATAAAAAACAAGGTAAACATCGAAAAAGTCATCACATATAAGTATTTGGGACATGAAATTAAGTTGGGCAGAGATAATCACACTCATGAACTACAACGGAGGGTCACTCTAGCTTGGGCCGCATTTGGCAAACTACGAGAAACGCTGAAAACAGCTATTTGCCTTAAACGAAAGATCTTTAACCAATGTGTCTTACCTGTGCTTACTTATGGAGCAGAAACTCTAACTTTGACAAAGAAGACAATAAATAAGATAAGGGTAACTCAAGCGGCAATGGAGCGGTCAATGTTGGGTTTGTCTGTTCGAGAAAAAGTCTCAAATAAAGAAATTAGGAACCGATGATTGAGAAAGTTCTATCTTTGAAATGGAATTGGGCCGGTCATTTAGCCAGAACGCAAGATAACAGATGGACTAGGAAGGTGTTGGAATGGTGACCTAGACAAGAAGCATGTAGGAATAGAGGAAGACCTCCCATGATGGACAGATGATCTAAGAAGAGTAGCGGGAAACTGGATCCAAAAAGCCCAAGACCGGTTTAACTGGAAAAGATTAAGGGAGGCCTATGTTCAGCAGTGGACGCTAAGGGCTGATGTATAAAAAAGCTCCCTATGAGCTCATTTAATTCCTGCTTCGTGGGACGATTCCAATGGAACACTCAAGTTCCGTCACTTGTGACAATTCTTCTTCGAAAAATAACTCTCATTGTTCTGTAAAGCCAAATGTTGCAGAGAAATTTCTTTCCTGTGTTCTGGTGTAAGGTGTTTGGGAATTCATAGTGCGAAAACTTTTTTATCCCTAAATCTTTGTATATAATGTTGAAAACTGTAGTTTCAGATACTTAAGCTTCTTTAACAAGCACTGGGATCTTCATCCTTTGATTTGACAGCAACAAATTCCCAACTAGCTTGGTTTATTTTTGTATTTAGTGAAAAACGCTATTTATCACTGGTTCACGATGTTCCAAATTACTCTTATTCATTTCTGCCAGATTTTTTTCCACTTTGTGGTTTCCCCAGTATAGTTGTACGGTCCTAAATATTGGCACACTTGCGTATGTTGATACAAAGTCATACTGTAAGTATTAGTTTACTAGTGGGTGTGTATAAACAAATTGGGCTATTCATGAGATGACCTCATGATCTTTCAGGCATGCATAATATGGGCGTTCTGATAGCTTAAATTATTTGAATGCATTACTATGCATGTAACTATTGTTAGTTTAATGTTGTTGCATATTATCAAAGCTTAAAGTTCAATATACGGACGCAGCTCCGCATAATAAAGCTGGTTTTGTTTAACTTGCTGAAATTACTACATACAGGGCGCGTTTTAAGTTTTTTATTTATTATACTATACGGTAATGCCAAGTGACGACGGAAAATATTGTTAATGGACGACGGTAAAGGCTAACAATAATTAAAGGCGGTTAACGGTGATGCTATCATGCCATGGTAGGGGGTCTTAGAGAGTCTCACTCACATATAACGGTAAATGGTAACGTAGTTGACTACATTATTCCGCCACTTGAGCTGTATAAAAATAAATTTAGTTCATATGACCTTATTTATATTCCTCCACATAGATGTTGATAATTTAAAATTAATTCCTGTAAACATTGCAAACTCCTCACCTTTGGTCTTAAATATGTCCTCAACATATTGCAATATGATTGTAATTTTCTGCAAGTGGTAGTTTAATAGCGTTACATTTTTCCAAACGTAAAATAAAGTAACTTTTCATACTACAGGCGTTTTATCGAATCTCATTTAAAATTTAAAGTATAAAAATCTAAAAAAAGCTTGCTTGAAATATCTTATGAATAATGGAATTTGCGACGCACAAAAGCTTCTCCTTTTTAGAAAATAATTATTATAAGAAAACTGAGATGAAAGTCGAGTCAACTTTTAGTAACAAATTTTTAAATTTATTATAATTGAATGCTATTTGACTTACCTTTTAAATTTTCTTTTTGATAAAGAATAGTTCAGGTTAAAAATTCTTTATTCAATACATTCGCAAGATACAAAAATGCGCCCTTTCGTATATTACATTTATGAAATTGCTGAAATTTTGTAGTAGTAATAAACAAATAAATATATTCTTTATTTAGCTCTTAGCTAGTTGACAATAAACAAACAATATACAAAACTTATATGCTAAGTGTTAAGTTCTTAAATATAAAAACATTTTTTTTTTGAAAATACTTAAAGTAGGAGCATTTTTTACATTACTCGGCAAATCATTATAATAACGTAAACCGTCATAAAAAAGTGTTTTTGCAGCCACGCTTTTCTCAGTAATTCTATGTTATAGTGATGACTATTTCTAATGTTATAACTATGGTAGTTACATGTTTTATTTAAAAACGATCTAAGGTAATCTGGCTGTAGATCATTCTCAGTCTTATATATTAAAATGTGATTAGCTCTCCTGATAAAATGACGAATGTCAAGCCATTTTAAAGAATCTAACTTATAATTATTGTAAACCAACTGAAAATAGACAGAAGTCCATATTCCAGCAGCTTACTAGCTATTCTCTTGTCTGTCAAAGCTGCTGTGTGAGCTTTCGATGGAGTAATAGGTATGCGTACTTAATACAATTCGTTGTATCTTACCATCGTGCTCCGTAACTTCTGGAATAAGTACCACTTAATACCGTTCTCTTGTTTGTCAATCCTAGCTTGACTGACGAGCCGTGATACGGCGAAACGCGTCTCAGGATGGACAGACACGAGAATAGCTAGTAAGCTGCTGGAATATGGTCTTCTGTCTATTTTCAGTTGCTTTACAAATAATTATATATACTTGAGGAAGGATCCCTCGAAAAAGCGCTACCTGCTTTTAAAGCGTTGACTGTGTTAACCATTTGTCGGTTCGAAAGCTGCTGTGTTAGCTTTCGATGGAGTAATAGGTATGCGTACTTAATACAATTCGTTGAATCTAACTTATAATTAATGGCTATGTACCTGTCACTGTTCAAGTGAATTCGCATTGTTTTATTTTGTAACAGTTGCAATCTTAGCACATCCTCCCCAGTACATGCAATCAACAATGAACAGGCATACGAGAAATGAGGCAATATAATAGTGTTATACACCAGCTGTTTGGCCATGGAGATAGGCACCCTGACACACATCTAAAAAAAAAACCTATTTTCTTCCCTATTTTTTTGCACATATAATCTACATGATTACTAAAACACAAACACTGTTGATCTAAGACTACCCCTAAGTATTTAATTTCATTAACAAACTGAATAATATCATCATTTATAACTAGAGCCAAATTTAAATCAAAATATCTCTGACAATTAATTCTAGAACCGATCACCATACACTTGGTTTTCGAACTATTCAGCTTTAATCTATTCTCACATAGCCACTCTGATAGAATTCTTAACTCATGGTTCATAATAGCTGTTACCTATTCAAAATCTCTTCCAGCCACAGATATCAGTGTGTCATCTGCAAACAAACTGATAAAAGAGCCCGACAGTTTTACGTGCACGTCATTTCACATAAATGATGAACAAGAGTGGACCCAGCACACTCCCCTACGGCACATCCCAGACAGAATTTCTTTTGCCAGAAATTTTGTTTTCTACCTTAGTCTGCTGATACCTATTATTAAAGAAATCCTTTATCCACTCTAATGCCCGTCCTTTCACACCATATAAAGCCAACTTCATAATAAGGATATTCCTGTCTATCGTCTCAAAAGCACGCTTCAGACCCAAAAAGACACTAAGAGTAATTTTTGACTCACTCATATATAAGGAGTGTGAATTAACTTTGAGGGATTTCTAAGAGAGGGTGTAACTTGTATTATATCGCATCGGGGCATATTGTTGCTATATTCATGGTGAAGCACCATCATTACACTTTAACCTTTAGTATATGTTATTTAGCATTGCATTGAATACCTCTAATTACGTGCCAAGAAACCACTATGGTCATTATATTCCATCGATAAAAACATGCGAGTACTAGTTTCGACTCTTTCAAAGTGGACACGGAAGACAAAAAAAAAAAAAAACGTCCAGATCAGACGAAAAAATGGAAAGAGAACTTGCAGAATCATTAGAAGTTAATCGCACAACCATTTTCAAGCGCTTACATGTACTGGAAATGATTCAAAAGCAAGGAAATTGGGTGCCGTACGAATAAAGAGACGCGGAAAGGTGATTTTTCACCTGTGAGCAACTGCTCCAACGGCACAATCGGAAAGTTTTTTTTTTGTCGTATCGTAACTGGTGATGAAAAATGGATACGTTACGAAACTCCAAAGGGCGAAAAATCATGGATGAAAGCCGAATATTCATGGCTCCAAGCTTATGCTGAATATTTGATGGTATCAGCTGGGTGTACTGTATTATGAGCTGCTCCAACCCAATGAAACTATTACTGGGGTACGTTACTCACAACAATTGATGCAATTGAACCCAGTGTTGAAGAAAAAAACGACGGCAATATGCCAAAAGACACGACAAAGTGATTTTTCAACATGACAACGCTCGGCCACATGTAAAACCTGTCAAGGAAACGCTAGAAGCGCTTGGATGGGATGTCCTACCCCCCCCCGTCGTACTCACCAGACATTGCTCCCTCTGATTACCACTTGTTCTGATCGATGACGCACGGCCTGTCTTAACAGCGCTTCTATTTTTATGAGGATATCAAAAAATGGATCGATTCGTGGATAGTCTCAAAAGATGAGTTATTCTTTCAACGTCGTATTCATATGCTGCCACAAAGATGGGAGAAAGTAGTGGCTAGCGATAGAAAATACTTTGAATAATCAGTTTCTAACCCTTTTTTTACAATAAAGCGATATTTTTACCGAAAAATTCCTCAAAATTAATTCATACACCTAACAATATACATGGTATCCCAGTGTTCCGTATACATAGAGTTACTGTGGATTTCTGGGATGAAAATATGACCATTTAATTCAACTTACCTTAGTCCCAAAATTCGTAATTTTTGAGATATAGGGTGTCAAAGTTATACTTTTATTTTAGTTTTTCTTAAGTGGTATTCGGTTTATAGAATATTATACAGGGTGTTCCAGTATTCCGTGTACATAGAGTTACTGGGGATTTCTGGGATGAAAATATGATCATTTAACTCAACTTATCTTAGTCCGAAAATTCGTAATTATTGAGATACAGGGTGTCGAAGTTAAACTTTTATTTTAGTTTTTCTAAGTAGCTTTCTTAATAATTGTACTATTTGTACAAGATTCGGTGCTAAGGGGTTTTCTGAGATGAGAAATTGAAATCAGCTCACAGTTTTGCTGTAAATGGTAGGCGGCGCGCACTTATTGCACTACGTATACTTTTAAATTGTCATAACTTTTTTTATACCACTCTGTATGATAGCAACAGTTTCTGAGATAATGGAATTCGTAAATGCATTCTTTCACACTTCATCCAGGTGTAGGACAGGTCAAAAAGAATAGACTTTGAAATTTGTAGCATGCTTAAAGGCAAACAGGCTCACAACAACAATAAATTTTAAAGACCAACGGGCCAACAACTGTAAGAATGTAAAAACCAATTGGCTAAGGGCATAAATAATTACCCACAAATTGATAAATTCGAAAAAGTTTAATCGCTCAACTGAGAAGGTACTGGTTTCACAATAAATGTTCAATATGGCTGCCACCTTCGTTAATGTATAAATTAATACGTCGCAGTAAATTTAAATGTACTCTTTTTAAAATGTTTTCATCTCGTAAAGCGTTAGTAGCATTTTGAATCCTAATCCACAATTGCTCAATGTTGTCGATTTGAACTTGATAAACTTTCGATTTCAATGCACCTCAAAGGAAAAAATCGCATGGATTTAAGTTTAGGGAACGAGGTAGCCAGTGAATAGGAGCATCTTCACCTCTTCCGATCCATTTATGCCGCGACGTAAATTAATGGGGAAGTTTTCCAGTAATTCAGGAATAGTTTTACGGATGAAATTCAAGTAAATGTCACCATCAAGTCGATCTGGTAATCTAAACGGCCCGATCAAATAGTTCGCGACAAATCTCATCCAGACATTAATACTAAATTCGCATTGAAACTGTCTTTATTGCACAGCATGTGGGTTTTCTTCAGCGTAAACATGTTTATTATGCGAAGCGTGCTTCGTCTGTAAACAGGATTTTTAGTGTGAAAAGCCGGAACAGTCGCTATGCGTGCTCGAATAATTTGTAAAAAATGCAAACGGGATCCAAGATCTGGAGGTAAGAGTTCCTGGACGGACTTTATAAGAAAGGGATGAATAATTTGTTGTCTAATAATCCGGTTAGTTGTACTCTTTGATATTATGGTTTGACCTTCAATTAAACGATTGCTCATTCCAGGACTATCGTGTACAATTTCAAGGATTTCCTCTTCAACATCGGGTGCTCTAGCTTGTGAAGGCCGCCCAGCATTATTCCTGATCGGCTTAAATTGCCCAATTTCTCGAAGTCGCCTCTCAATATTGGCAGGAGTCTGATGGTTAGGAGTCCGACGATTCGGAAATCTTTTGTGATATACGCGAGCACTTTTGCGACCATTGCCGTTACAAAAACTAAACACTAAAATCATATCAGTTTTCTCACCAAAAGTGTACTCTATAATAATCTAGATTTAAAACACTGTTGAGTTTGAGAAGGGATTAATTATCGTTAATACTCGTAAAACTTGTTCGATATCTGTCAAAAATTACTTTCTGTCAGTAGTACTACAAGCCAGTTAAGTCATAGAACATATGATATCTTACATCATTGCCAGAGTAATTTTTCAGCGTTGCCAAGTAACTATACAATGTGAAGAAACGTGTGAAGGAACACATTTGCGAATTTGACAATGGAATTTAAAAAATGGAAATATACATCCCATTATCTCAGAAACTGTCGCTCGGAGCAACATTTACCAAGAGAGCTTTTTTAGACAGGGTAAAGCGGAAAAAACGACTATTTAATTAAAAATATCATACAGAGTGGAATAAAAAAGTTATGACAACTTAAAAATACACACAGTGCAATAAGTGGCGCCCCCTATAATTTACAAAACTGTGAGCTGATTTCGATTTCTCATCTTAGAAAACTCCTTAGCACCGAATCTTGTACAAATAGTACAAATATTAAGAAAGCTGCTTAAGAAAAACTGAAATAAAAGTATAACTTTGATACCCTGTATCTCAAAAATTACGAATTTTTGGACTAAGGTAAGTTGGGTTAAATGGTCTTATTTTCATCCCAGAAATCCACAGTAACTCTATGTACACGGAATACTGGGACACCCTGTATAATATTTAAAAGTATTAAAGTTATGAACAAAAATTGTTTGGTTATTCAGTTACCATCACTGTTGGTGAACTTTGGCGAAATATTGTACGAGCTCGTTGCTTTTTGCAGTTTTTACGATTTTTTTTATTTTTTTCTGAAAAATTAGTGAATGTAATTTGGAGCATCATGCTGTGATAAATCTTTTCACTGAATGTTCCAGGTAAGCGGCAATGACGGCTCATTTTATTTTCAAGTCAAATTTTGTCAATGCTATGAAATCGACGAATGAAGATTCCAAGGCTTGGTAAAGAAGCTGGAATATTCGGTACTACACTTTTCAAGATTGAGTAGACTTGGGTGTTTTCAGTAGAGGATGGAAAAGTACATCTATGCGTTCATAATTTATTGTCGTTGCGGCCTGTATCAGAATAAACATATTTTAAGGTCAAATAAGATATCCTTAATTAGTAGAGCCTAGATAAAGATGACAATAGTTTTGCAAGAAGTAAAACACTACCTAAATTTCCACTAAATTTTTATTTTTAACATCATGATTTTTGGTGCACCGACTCCAAATCCGACCCCAGAATTGCTACATCACATCAGGTTTTCGAGATATCTATAATATATATAAAAATGCAACGTCTCTCTGTCTGTTAGTGCGCTTATCACTGGAGAACCACTTATCCGATTTACGTACTTTTTTTTTTTTAAAACATACATATATTCTCTGATCAGGTTATAGGCTATATTTTATTGCGATAGGTAGCATAACGAATGCGCAGTGACGATAATAGTGAATGGAGTCGGAAAAAAGTTTGCCGCTAGCACGTTCCTTTGCAATACACAGCCTAAACCATTAAATATGGAACAATATTATGTAGCAGAGAATACCTATAATCTATAATATATATAAAATGCAATGTCTCTCTGTCTGTCTGTCGGTCTATTAGTGCGTTTATCACGTGAGAACCACTTATCCGATTTACGTGTCTTTTTTAAATTCATACATATATTCTTCGGCCAGGTTATATAATAACAATAATAATTTATATCTATAATATATACAAAATGCAACGTCTGTCTCTCTGTCTGTCCGTTAGTGCGCTTATCCCTCGAGAACCACTTATCCGATATATGTAATTTTTTAAATTCAAATAAATGTTCTCTGACCAGGTTATAGATATATATTTTATTACATCTAATATATATATATATATATATATATATATATATATATATATAATATATATATATATATGTATATATAAAATACAACGTATCTCTGTCTGTCCGTTAGTGTGCTTATCACTGGAGACCCACTTATCCGATTTACGTACTTTTTTTTTAAAACATACATATGTTCTCTGGCCAGGTTATCTATAACCTTATATCTATATTATATATAAAAATGCAACGTCTCTCTGCCTGTCTGTCTGCCGTTAGTGTGCTTATCACTGGAGAACCACTTATCCGATTTACGTGCTTTTTTTTTAAAACATACATATGTTCTCTGGCAGGTTATCTATCTATAATATATATAAAATGCAACGTCTCTCTGTCTGTCTATCTGTCTCTCTGTCCGTTAGTGCGTTAGGTAACATAAAGAATAAGCAGTGACGATAATAGTGAATCAAGTCGGAAAAAAGGTTACCGTTAGCGCGTTCTCTTGCAATACACTGCCTAAACCATTAAATATGGAACAATATCATGTTGCAAAGAATATAATGTATATAAAATGCAACGTTTCTCTGTCTGTTTGTCTGTCCGTTAGTGCGCTTATCACTTGAGAACCACTTATTCGATTTACGTGTTTTTATAAATTTATACATATTTTCTATATAATTCGATAAGAAGAAATATTGCGAGATAATTCGAGATAAGCCTAGATAATGGGAGATAAGGAGAAATAATGGGAGATGAGCAGAGATAAGCCTAGATAATGGAAATTATGGAGAGATAATGGGAGATAAGGAAAAACAATGGGAGATAAGGGGAAATAATGGCAGATATTTTATTACGTTAGGTAACATAAAAAATAAGCAGTGACGATAGTAGTGAATCAAGTCCACGCGAGTGGAGCCGCGGGCACGGCTAGTCCTAACCTAAAATGCAAAAAACACGGTTCTTTGCTATATTCGGGTTTATATTACACCGCGAATTCATTTTTCTCCATAAAACTCGTTGCAGCATCTGAAAGTACTACTCTTTCCCTTTAAAATGCATATGAATTTTTCAGATATTTTTATTAGTTTGGCGTTTTCGTTACAACCGTACCAAAAAAAAGTTGATCCGGCAGGCGAGAGTAGTATAATTATATGATTTTTGGGACACTGAATCCGAATTCGATGCGAAATAAGATATCTGAAAAATTCAAAATGCATTTTAATGGGGAAGAGAAGTACTATCATATGCCTCAAAGAGTTTTGTGGAGAAAAATATCTCGAAAACCTCGAAGGCAATTCTGAGGTCGGATTCAGATTGAGCGCCCCAAAAACCGTTGGAAAAGTATACTCTGGTTTCAGGGTCTGGAGTTTCGTCCAATTTTGTCGGCCTGTGTAATGGACAGTTCTTGGCTGTCAACTGCCAAAGTTTGAGATGTTTCATTTGAATTAAGGCTCCCAATTCATAGACAATAGACAGTTTATTCATCTTTTCAGCTACAAAAGCTGTAGATAAGACATGTCAACAAAGGGATGTTTGATCCCATCTTAGGTAATATCAAAAATAATAAAAAAAAAAGAAATCTTACTATTAAACACATTAATACACAGTAAATACAAGATATAACAAAAAATAATAACATACATATTTATAACAAACAAAGAACATACTGGAGATGCCTCAATTAAGTAAGGATGCTATAAAGAATAACGTTCACACTCCGCTCAGTAGATAACTTTCAAATTCAGTTACAGAATAAAAAGTTTTATTTAATAGTATAGTTTTTATTTGTTTTTTAAAACGTGCCATAGATTCAATCCTTTTTTACATTTTCCGGTAGTAAGTTAAATAGTCTGCAACCTAAGTAATGACTAGTTTTTATTTACATATTCATGATTGTGTTTTTCAATATAAAAATTTTCTCTGTTTCGAGTCGGATAACGATGCAAAGATCCATGCGAAATGAAGCTATCTTGATTTTGATAGATATACATTAAGAGTTCATATATATAAATACTTGTAACTGTTAATATTTTTCTATTCTTAAAGACTTCCCTACAGGATGCGTTATATGGCATACTAAAAATTAGTCTCATGATTCGTTTTTGTATTACCAGCACTCTGTCCAGTTCCTGCGCACTTCCCCAAACCGCCAGACCATAGGACATGGCTGGGTACGCATTAGTGTAATAGACAGTTATGAGATTGGGAACACTTAATGAGTTTTTTAAAGATTTTATCATAAAAAAAACATTTATTTAGTCTTGAGCAAACACCATCTATGTGCAAACTCCATTCGAGGTTAGAATCTATTATGATTCCTAAAAACTTTGAACTGTGGCTAACAGGCAAATTCATATTATTAAATACAATATTTAGGTTTATTGGTGTGCGCATTTTTGTCTTAAACACGGTCTTTGATAGATTTATTATAAGGTTATTCTTTTTACACCAGTTTGAGAACTCAGTCAATATTATTTTAATTTTTTTCTCCGAAAGTTTCTCATCTTTGGCTGAGATGACTATGGTCGTATCGTCAGCGAACATAAAAATGATTCCACATGAAATGTATTCAGGTAAGTCGTTCATGAACAACAAGAAAATAGCATATCAGCTTATGCTGTTCACTGCTGGACGAAAGCCTCCCTCAAGTCTTGCCACCTTTTTCTGTTCCGGGCCGCTTGGACACAATTTCCAGCCACACTTTTCAAATCATTAGTCCACCGACTTGGTGGTCTACCTCTACTCCGATAGGCTTCGGATCTTGGTCGCCACTTTACAATTCTCTTTGTCCATCATCCATCCTTAAACCTAGCAACATGCGCAGCCCCGTTCCATTTAAGACGTAGAATGAATTTGACTGCGTCTTGTACTCCCCCTCTGTTCCTGATAATGTTATTTGGGACCTGATCTCTAAGAGTAACGTCTAACATTGACCTCTTATTGTGAGAGTATTGGCTCCATACATAAGAACGGGGAGTATGCATTTGTCAAATACTTGCCTTTTTAAATACATAGGAAGGTTAGATTTGAATACATAAGCTAGTTTACCATATACAGCCCAGGAGAGACCTATTTTCCGCTGAATTTCCTGTTTGGTTATCTCGTCTTATGCTGATTTCATGTCCCAGGTATTTATACTGGTGCACTTGCTCTATCTCTACATTATTCAGTTTTATAGTGTCTCTTAATACAAGATTCGTCATAAACTGGGTATTGGATAGATTGATTTTTAAACTAACCTTTTCTGAAGCTTTCTGAAGCATATATAGCATAGTTTGTGATTCTTACATTTTGTCTGTTAAAACAATGTCGTCGGCGACACAGAGGTGATTTAACTTTTCACCGTCAATGTTAAGTTCCATCCTTTCCCAGGATATTGACTTTAGAATACTTTCTAGAAGTGTTACGAAAAGCTTGGGAGAGAGCTTATCCTGCCGTACTCCTCTTTCGATTCTGTGTTTTAACATGAGCAGTGGCATTTTCATATATGCTTTTAAATTCATTGGAATATCGATGATCAGTACGACACTCAGCAAGTGCTGCCAAAAGTTTCTGCTGATTTACAGAATCAAAAGCCTTTTCGAAGTCCACAAATATGAGCACAAGCGGTTTATTATATTTTATACATTTTTCAATGAGGATTTTAACTGGTCGTTTGTTCCAGGTTCATAGCGTTTCGTTGATATTACTCTAGTGCAGGGATGTCAAAGATACGGCCCGCGGGCCGTATCCGGCCCGCGGGACGTATCAATAAGGCCCGCGATCGCAATGAAGAATCATAATTTTTAACAACCGTATATTATATACTATATAATTAAATAAATAAAATGTTATAATAATTCAGTACATTTTTTTTTAATTTGAATCTGGCCCGCCTACACATTCTAAATTTAATATATGGCCCTCTGTAAAATTGAGTTTGACACCTCTGCTCTAGTGTGATCTATTTATATAGTCAGTCTAAAAGGTCTCCAAACACCACCTGCTTTCTATACTATTTTTCTGTTATATTTAACTAATTAGTTGGAACTATGAGAAAACATGTTTAAATTAATATTTGAACTTAACCAACGAGGATTAGTATTAAAAACAACTACGGAATATTTTATAAAAATGAAAACAAAATTAATATCAAAAAAGTCTCCATACACTTAAGAATTACAAATAATAGTTTGACGGAGTTTAATGGAAAATAACAACTTCGTTTAAACTAATATTTAGTGAGACCGCTGTTGACCTTGATAATCTCCCATAACCTTTTTGTCATGCTTGCAACCAGCTTTCTAGTAACTTCTGCTGGCATGTTCTTCCATTCGTTCAATATTCTGTTTTTTAATTCTCTTCTAGTTGAAACATTATGTTTGCGAACGCGCCGTTTAAGTTCCTCCCATAAATGCTCAATGGGGTTAACATCGGGCGATTGCAGAAGTGTATGAAGCTGCGGTTGCACATTATGGATCATCCATTCTCGCACCAAGTTTGCGGTATGTTTCGGATCATTGTCCTGTTGGAAAATGTATTTTTTTTTCGGTACTAATTTTTGGACACTTTCTCTGAAATTGTCTGTCAAAATGTTCAGAAAAACATGCTGATCCATGTACCATTAATAAAAAAGGTAAATTTCCAACCCCTCCAGCGGACATGCATCCCCAAAGCTGAACACTGCCACCCCCTTGTCTCACCGTGAAACAAATGTTTTTAATATCCAATGCGGTATTCTTCTGTCTCCAAACTTTAGTTCCAAAAAGGTTCATTTTAGTTTCATAACTAAAGATTACGGATTCTCAAAATTCAGGAGGTTTAGTAACGGATTCCCTAGCAAAAGCTAACCATTTTTTGCGATTAGCTTCCGAAATTTGCGGCTTCTTCCTGGCTGCACACCCCTGGTAGCCTGCCCTGTGTAAACAATTTCTCACTGTTTGTGAACAAAGATTTTTCGAAAATAGTTTCCGTACTTCTTCTTTTAATTTTGGTGCACTTTTCTTGGGATCTATAATTATTTGTCTAACAATACTGGCCTCTTCACGTGGAGTCAGTTTCTTGGGATGACCGGAGCGTGGTCGAATTTTATAGAAACCCGTTAATTTATAATGCTTTACAATGTACTGAACAGTAGCATGCGACTTTTTAACAATTTTTCCTATATTTCTGTACGAGTTTCCATCTTTCCATAAATCAATTATGATCTTTCGAACTTGAAATGGAATTTCACGATTTTTCTCGCTCATTTTTAATACTACTTTGAAAACTCACTGCAAAATTACTAGCAACAAGTGACAGATTATAACGTATGTCCGAAAATGATTCATTTGTTTTCAGTTTAGCGAGCAACAGATAGCTTGATAAAATGCGGCTGATTATAACGTGTTTTTTTCAAAGCAGTTTTTGAGTGTATGACTTTTTTGACATTAATTGTGTTTACATTTTTATAACAATGATGTAACTTCTAAATAAAATGTTCCATAGTTGTTTTTAATACTAATCCTCGTTGGTTAAGTTTCGAATATTAATTTAAAACATGTTTTCTCATAGTCCCAATTAATTAGTTAAACATAATAGAAAAAAAATAGTATAGAAAGTAGGTGGTGTATGAAGACTTTTTGGACCGACTGTATTTTACAGCATTTGAAATGATATTATTAATACTTTAATTTTAATTGAGTGTGTTTGGAATCCTAATCTAATGACCCCAATCTTCCTGTTCGAAGGAACCTTCTTTTTTACTTGATTAATAAAATTAAAATCCTTAAAACAAATTCCTGTTACGTTAATATAATGAAAACAATTAGGAAAGTGGATCGATTTCACACTAACCAGCAAACGCTTTCAGGTCAGGGCCACCATTACTAACATTTCGAAGTAATCTGTCAAAAAGCGTTAGTACATCCTTTCATTAATCATTCGGCTATACAAGTAAGATCGTTAGCGGAGAATTTTAGACTCCTCTTTACATTTTTCAGATTATAGAGTGAACTAAATTAAAGGGCACCTCGGCTTTTTGCAGCATTATTAGTTTTGCTTTGCCTAATTTACTCTATGTTTAAGATTGTTAGTCAGCCGTAGACTTTGAATTACATTTCTTTATCTGTCGCAGACACGAGAAGGGTAAAGTTTTTTATCGCTATGAAGGTGAATGTGTCTTTACTGATTTAACTAAATTACTGTATGAATTTTAATGAAGGCAGGTTTAAAAGATTCGTCATGATTCTGTTGCCAAGTTAGATGCCATTTTGTCTAATGTTAAAAAACAATAAGTTTTAAAGTGTATGCTATTTACGTACTAGTGACTAATCCAATTTTTGTATAATTTTACTTCACGTGTAGGTACTTCATCTCGCCAGATTTACACAGATAGCTTACAATCATTTAATTACTGATAGCTACCTTAGCTATAGTAACTTTATGCGTAGTAGTAGTAGTAGTTATTTTCGGTAGAGCATACAGAATTTGGGTTTGAATTGAATGGAAAATATTCAGCAAATTTTAAGATTGGCTTGAAAAAACATGGTCCTTGGGAATAGACAGAGCCAAAATTGGGTAACTAGTAGAAGTTTCACGTACGACTGCATAAGGCATCTTTAGGGATCTTTACTCTTCGAGATTAAACACTGCATGTGTTTGATGAAGCGCGAGTTAAATATTTTCATTTAGTTGGTGTTGGTCGAATTGATGACAGATAGCCCTAAAATCTAAAGAACATAGTGAACATTTGAAATGGCACAGTTCAGATACAGCAATATGATTTTTTCCTCTCTGGGGTATCACCAGGAGTATTGTCCTGAGTTCTGGACCTCGAAAATCTGTGCTCTTTTGTTTATAAACAATTTAAGTTTTCAAAACGCATTTTTCGAGCTTAAAATGCGAATAACTCCGGTTGTATATGTCGGATCGAGACAAAAAATAACCAAACTCTTCGTAATGAAATTTCCAACAAATTCCCGTTAGTTTTAAGTCGCTCAAGTGGGTATATAACCTACAAAATTGAAAAAAACCGGCAAAAAACTGTTTTTTTTTCATTCCTTTTTTGTACAGGTCGACTAAGTGAAGCGATCGGTTTGAAATTTGAAAATATCCCTTTTGTTATAGCAAAAATACCCTGAAATTTTAGTACAAAAATATTGAATCTGGTGGGTCTGATTGAATTTGTTATTTAAAATTTGAATTGCCCTCCATTTTATGCTATTTGGTCCAAAATGCATTTTTCTTTTTTTTCAAAATTTTGGTCTCGATGCCAGTTTTTCAATGCCATTAAAAAAAATTTTTTTTGGAGTTATTTTAAACGTTTTTTTTACATTTGTTTATTAATCAAATAATAACAAATGCGTTTTTTTTTGGTCATTTTGAAAAAAAATATATTTTTTTTGTCTTAGCTGGTAGAGAATCGCGAGATCTTAATTTTAAAAAAAAATCTCATTTTCGTTAAAAATTTTTTTTCAAAATGACAATTGTTATTTGATTAATGAACAAATGTAAAAAAACGGTTAAAATTATTTAAAAAAAAGTTAATGGCGTCGCAAAGCTGACGTCAAGACCTACATTTTGAAAAAAAAAATCCCTTTTGGGCTAAATGGCATAAACTGAAGGCCAATTTAAATTTTAAATAACATAAAACAAACATAAAATGTGCCCACTGGTTTCGATATTTTTGTAGCGAAATTTCAGGGCATTTTTTCTATAATAAAAGGCATATTTTCTGAAAGTGTCAAGCTAATTGATTCACTTAGTCGACCTGTACAATAAAATTAAAAAAAAAAAAAAACAGATTTTTGCCTGTTTTTTCAATTTTGTAGTTTTTTTTTATGGGTCTAGCACACGTGCTGCAGAGAAGTCCCTAAAGCGCTACAGGAGCGTTATGTGTGCGTAAAAAGCGATTCACGTTGTTCTTGACTTGTACTCATTTGAGTGATTTAAAACCAACAAGGTTCTGTTGGAAATTTCATTACGAAGAGTTAAGTTTCTTGTTTGTGTCGATCCGACTTATACATATAATCGGAGTTATTCACATTTTAAGGTCAAAAAACGCGTTTTGAAAACTTAAATTGTTTATGAACAAAAGAGCACAAGTTTTTCGAAGTCCAAAAGTTAGGACAATATTCCTGATGAGACCTCAGAGAGGATAAAATCATAATATTGATGTATCTAAACTATGTCTTTCTCATCACTATTTTGACCTTTTTTACTATACTATAGGACACTATTTGATTCTGTTTTCTTTGTAAACTTTATGTTCAGTTATTGCTTCAGGTGATTTAAAAAGGCATTCAGATTTAACAATTGCACCAGCTTTAATACTTGAACAATGCTTCAAATTATGAAAAAACGTCCTTTATAAGCTGAAGGTAAAATTACCTAATTCTGTGGTTTAGGGTACGTAGGAGAAACTGCTAGAATAACATCAATCAGAATTAAGAAACATCAAAGACAAACAAAAAAGAAACAAATTGTATAATTACCTGTAATTAACCATCAATCTACTACTGAACATACTATAATTTAAGAAAAACCAAAGTATGTTTTTCCCGTGAACAATTTCTCTAAAATAATGTTTAAATAATCAATTAAAATTTACAAACATGCTAAGAACATTAATACAGATTCGAGATTCGGGTTATGGTCTGCCTCACACGTTAAAAACGATTATTATACTGGAATTGACACGGGTGCAATTCCCAGAACCACCATCTCACTTTTAACTAAAGCCGTAAAAAGCTTCTGTCCAATGGTTGAGTTTGCTTGATTACTCGTCTATCATAATTTTTATTATTTTAATTTTTAGTTAACTGGAGCTTAAACACTCAGTAAAATCACACGAAATCTAAGAATTGTAAAACTTGTCAATTTATCCAAATAATAATTTATAACTCATTTCTTTAGGTCACTTACTCAAACACCCACGGATGGAAATTTCTCGACTGATGTAAACCAAATGAGACACTGAATTACCTTAATCCATTACCTTTGTCTGTTTGTCACTAACATCTGTTGATAAATCTTCTTGTCAAAGGACCTTACAGTCTGTCGTATAAATTATCTTGGGCCTTAGAGATAAGGGACACTGTAGAGATATATTTCGTTTAAAATAATAATTTATTTTATAAATCTCTGCCCTAAAATATTCTTTGTATAATAGTAATTTTATAACTATCTATAATATATATATATATATATATATATATATATATATATATATATATATATATATATATATATATATATATATATATATATATACATATATATATATATATATATATATATATATATATATATATATATATAATATATATATATATATATATATAAACATATATATATATATATATATATATATATATATATATATATATATATAAATATCTATTTATCTTTGTACACTAAGTACTTATTTTTCCTCATAATGTCTATCCCTTCCAAACATTTCTAGTACCTAAGCAACGGTTTTATTTTATTTCCGCGTTATAGCAATCTGCCGCCGAATTTTGGAACCAAGAGTCCACCTCCCTTTTCATCTCGTCATCATTGGCGAAGCGTCGAATGTCGAAATGATTTTTGAGCTCCGGAAACAAATGAAAGTCGCTTGGGGCAAGGTAGAGCACGCAGGATACCCGAAAATCTTTCTTTGCATGAGCAGCGTGTAGTCGTGCGTTGTCGTGAAGGAATAAACCTTTGCGTGATAAAAGTCCCAGTCATTTGTTATAACTGACGATGAATTTCTGCGGTTGATTCATTTTTTTGCAGTAAAAAGGGAATAAAACAACTCTGCCCTCTCCACAAATAATATATACATGTTTCGTAGACATAAATCCTCATCTTCAACATACTCTCGATCAAACAAAATGTGATAAATCAATGGCGGTTAAAATTCATATTAATTAAA
>CM032456.1:102509633-102511640 GCA_019049505.1 Pachyrhynchus sulphureomaculatus
AAACTACACTATAGCAATAAGACAAAAGCAGGAAATTTGTAGAATTATTTATTTCAATGTATCTGATGGTGGTTTAGATATTTGAATTTTGTTAATCGACTCTAAGATAAGAGATTCCTACTTTTTTCTTAAAAGCTTCTTTTATAGTTCAGATTAGCAGATGTGCTGGTTTACTTTAATTTTTTGCAGTGTTAGATTTATTTTGCGGTAAACCGAAGAAAAAACTGTACTTTTTTTCTCACCGATGTTTTGCATGAATATTAAAAATACTTTGCTGATACGAAACGATATTTGGAGATTTTTTTGTTGAAAATTCTTAACATATTTGGTAAAAGAATTTTAATACAAGGCAAGATACTTAGAAATTTTTTTGAAATTGTTTGAAGATTTTTTAAATGTTTGGTAAAAAAGTTTACATATTTTAAGTGCCTTTACATATTTTTTATTTTGACTATTGGGAGCACAGGAGAAATATTTTCACGACCTTTAAACAATTCTTTTAAATTGTATTCATTTATCATGGAAGCTTTCAATTTTAAAGTCAATCACCTACTGGAATATGAGTTAGACTATGAAAATGAAAATCCGTCGTATTTTCTCAGAACGTCCGGTCGCGGATAAAAGAAAGATTCCAACGAGGATCTTAAGTAAAGAAATAATCCAATAGATCAGATTGGACTAATAGTTACAAAAGTTTCTGATTTTTTTTTAAGTCTAATAAAAATCCTCCTTTTCAAGTTAAAACTCCTGCTTCTCCAAATGGTCACATGTCTCCTTTATTCGTGCATAAATATTTAGATAATAGACCGCATATAAAGATAGATCTATTAGGTGCCCATTTCTCGGCTTTATTTGACTCTGGTGCAAATGCCTCCGTTGTAGGTCGGAATGGTATTAAAATTTTAAGTCGTTTAAGTATAAAAATATGCCACGTCAAAAATAGAAGTGTTACCACTGCAGATGGCAGCCGTCTAAAAGTTTTAGGTACGGTTGAGTTGCCGCTAGTCTGCAATGGTCATTGTTTAGTAATCTCTGCTCTAGTAGTACCTTCTCTATGACATACTTTGGTTTTAGGATGTGATTTTGCACAAAATTCGGAATTTAGTAAATTTTAAAAAATAATTTCGTGGTATCCACAGTCCCTAGAAGTCAATTCTCAAACAAGTTTAAAGATTGTTATTCAGAAAGTTCTTTAGAAAACCTTTTCTCGCGTCTATGTACCCTAGATGATCTCTCGCGGACGGAACGCTTAAACGCAGAAAACGTAATAAGCTCTTTCAAAAGAAATAAGTAGTAAAGATAGGTTAGGCCGAACGAATAAGATCACCATGTCTATAGATACGGCTGATGCCAGTCCTGTAAAGACAAGGCCCTTCGCCATGTCTCCGTATATGTCAAAAGTATTAAATAAAGAGTTAGACGAAATGTTGAAACTCGGAGTGATTGAAGAATCAAACAGTCCTTGGTGTTCTCCAATCTTATTGGTGAAAAAGGCCGATGGACAGTATCGTCTATGCTTTGACGGAAGAAAGCTCAACGAGGTCAGCAAATTTGATAACTATCCATTACCGAACATCGATAGAATTTTGACATCACTCAGGAATGCTAAGTATGTATCCTCGATAGATCTTAGAAAGGCATTCTGGCAAATTCCTTTGGACAAATCCTCTAAGGAAAAGACCGCTTTTGCAGTAGTAGGCCGAGGTCTATTTCAGTTCGTCACTATGCCGTTTGGTCTAAAGAACGCTGCCCAAACTCAGCAACGTTTAGTGGACGCTATATTTGGTCCGAAATATGAGCCACATATTTTTACCTATCTAGATGATATTTTAGTAACATCGGAAGACTTCGAATCGCATATACGCTTACTTAAAGAAGTAAAAGATAAATTGAAAGAGGCCGGACTGACGATAAATTTGAGCAAATGTGATTTTTTCAAAACTTCTCTAAAGTTTTTAGGCTATATTGTAGGCTCAAATTCCTTGCGTACCGATCCGGATAAAGTAG
>CM032456.1:102511740-102596740 GCA_019049505.1 Pachyrhynchus sulphureomaculatus
AACGCACGACTACACGCTGCTCATGCAAAGAAAGATTTTCGGGTATCCTGCGTGCTCTTACCTTGCCCCAAGCGACTTTCATTTGTTTCCGGAGCTCAAAAATCATTTCGACATTCGACGCTTCGCCAATGATGAACGAGATGAAAAGGGAGGTGGACTCTTGGTTCCAAAATTCGGCGGCAGATTGCTATAACGCGGAAATAAAATAAAAACCGTTGCTTAGGTACTAGAAATGTTTGGAAGGGATAGACATTATGAGGAAAAATAAGTACTTAGTGTACAAAGATAAATAGATTATTTTATATATATATATATATATATATCTAAATATATATATATATATAATAATATATATATATATTTATGTTTTATAACATATATATATATATATATATATATATATATATATATATACAATATATATACTAAATATAATATATATATTATATATGTTTATACATATATTTATAGTATATATATATATATATATATATATATATATATATCTAAATATATGTTTATTACATATATATATATATATATATTTATATATATATATATATATATATATAGTATATATATATATATATATATATAGATAGTTATAAAATTATTATTTATACAAAGAATATTTTAGGGCAGATTTATAAAATAAATTATTATTTTAAACGAAATATATCTCTACAGTGTCCCTTATCTCTAAGGCCCAAGATAATTTATACGACAGACTGTAAGGTCCTTTGACAAGAAGATTTATCAACAGATGTTAGTGACAAACAGACAAAGGTAATGGATTAAGGTAATTCAGTGTCTCATTTGGTTTACATCAGTCGAGAAATTTCCATCCGTGGGTGTTTTGAGTAAGTGACCTAAAGAAATGAGTTATAAATTATTATTTGGATAAATTGACAAGTTTTACAATTCTTAGATTTCGTGTGATTTTACTGAGTGTTTAAACTCCAGTTAACTAAAAATTAAAATAATAAAAACTATGATAGACGAGTAATCAAGCAAACTCAACCATTGGACAGAAGCTTTTTACGGCTTTAGTTAAAAGTGAGAGGGTGGTTCTGGGAATTGCACCCGTGTCAATTCCAGTATAATAATCGTTTTTAACGTGTGAGGCAGACCATAACCCGAATCTCGAATCTGTATTAATGTTCTTAGCATGTTTGTAAATTTTAATTGATTATTTAAACATTATTTTAGAGAAATTGTTCACGGAAAAAACATTACTTTGGTTTTTCTTAAATTATAGTATGTTCAGTAGTAGATTGATGGTTAATTACAGGTAATCATACAATTTGTTTCTTTTTTGTTTGTCTTTGATGTTTCTTAATTCTGATTGATGTTATTCTAGCAGTTTCTCCTACGTACCCTAAACCACAGAATTAGGTAATTTTACCTTCAGCTTATAAAGGACGTTTTTTCGTAATTTGAAGCATTGTTCAAGTATTAAAGCTGGTGCAATTGTTAAATCTGAATGCCTTTTTAAATCACCTGAAGCAATAACTGAACATAAAGTTTACAAAGAAAACAGAATCAAATAGTGTCCTATAGTATAGTAAAAAAGGTCAAAATAGTGATGAGAAAGGCATAGTTTAGATACATCAATATTATGATTTTATCCTCTCTGAGGTCTCATCAGGAATATTGTCCTAACTTTTGGACTTCGAAAAACTGGTGCTCTTTTGTTTATAAACAATTTAAGTTTTTCAAAACGCGTTTTTTGAGCTTAAAATGTGAATAACTCCGATTATATGTATAAATCGGATCGACACAAACAAGAAACTTAACTCTTCGTAATGAAATTTCCAACAGAACCTTGTTGGTTTTAAATCACTCAAATGAGTACAAGTCAAGAACAACGTGAATCGCTTTTTACGCACACATAACGCTCCTGTAGCGCTTTAGGGACTTCTCTGCAGCACGTGTGCTAGACCCATAAAAAAAAACTACAAAATTGAAAAAAAACAGGCAAAAAATCTGTTTTTTTTTTAAATTTTATTGTACAGGTCGACTAAGTGAATCAATTAGCTTGACACTTTTAGAAAATATGCCTTTTATTATAGAAAAAATGCCCTGAAATTTCGCTACAAAAATATCGAACCCAGTGGGCCCATTTTATGTTTGTTTTATGTTATTTAAAATTTAAATTGGCCTTGAGTTTATGCCATTTAGCCCAAAACAAATGTAAAAAAAACGTTTAAAATAACTCCAAAAAAATTTTTTTTAATGGCATTGGAAAACTGGCATCGAGACCAAAATTTTGAAAAAAGAAAAATGCATTTTAGACCAAATAGCATAAAATGGAGGGCAATTCAAATTTTAAATAACAAATTCAATTAGACCCACCGGATTCAATATTTTTGTACTAAAATTTCAGGGTATTTTTGCTATAACAAAAGGGATATTTTCAAATTTCAAACCGATCGCTTCACTTAGTCGACCTGTACAAAAAAGGAATGAAAAAAAAAAACAGTTTTTTGCCGGTTTTTTCAATTTCGTAGGTTATATACCCACTTGAGCGACTTAAAACTAACGGGAATTTGTTGGAAATTTCATTACGAAGAGTTTGGTTATTTTTTGTCTCGATCCGACATATACAACCGGAGTTATTCGCATTTTAAGCTCGAAAAATGCGTTTTGAAAATTTAAATTGTTTATAAACAAAAGAGCACAGATTTTCGAGGTCCAGAACTCAGGACAACACTCCTGGTGATACCCCAGAGAGGAAAAAATCATAATATTGCTGTATCTGAACTGTGCCATTTCAAATGCTTTTTTTACTACATCACTATGTTCTTTAGATTTTAGGGCTATCTGTCATCAATTCGACCAACACCAATTAAATGAAAATATTTAACTCGCGCTTCATCAAACACATGCAGTGTTTAATCTCGAAGAGTAAAGATCCCTAAAGATGCCTTATGCAGTCGTACGTGAAACTTCTACTAGTTACCCAATTTTGGCTCTGTCTATTCCCAAGGACCATGTTTTTTCAAGCCAATCTTAAAATTTGCTGAATATTTTCCATTCAATTCAAACCCAAATTCTGTATGCTCTACCGAAAATAACTACTACTACTACTACGCATAAAGTTACTATAGCTAAGGTAGCTATCAGTAATTAAATGATTGTAAGCTATCTGTGTAAATCTGGCGAGATGAAGTACCTACACGTGAACTAAAATTATACAAAAATTGGATTAGTCACTAGTACGTAAATAGCATACACTTTAAAACTTATTGTTTTTTAACATTAGACAAAATGGCATCTAACTTGGCAACAGAATCATGACGAATCTTTTAAACCTGCCTTCATTAAAATTCATACAGTAATTTAGTTAAATCAGTAAAGACACATTCACCTTCATAGCGATAAAAAACTTTACCCTTCTCGTGTCTGCGACAGATAAAGAAATGTAATTCAAAGTCTACGGCTGACTAACAATCTTAAACATAGAGTAAATTAGGCAAAGCAAAACTAATAATGCTAAAAAAAAAAAAAAAAGCAAAAAGCCGAGGTGCCCTTTAATTTAGTTCACTCTATAATCTGAAAAATGTAAAGAGGAGTCTAAAATTCTCCGCTAACGATCTTACTTGTATAGCCGAATGATTAATGAAAGGATGTACTAACGCTTTTTGACAGATTACTTCGAAATGTTAGTAATGGTGGCCCTGACCTGAAAGCGTTTGCTGGTTAGTGTGAAATCGATCCACTTTCCTAATTGTTTTCATTATATTAACGTAACAGGAATTTGTTTTAAGGATTTTAATTTTATTAATCAAGTAAAAAAGAAGGTTCCTTCGAACAGGAAGATTGGGGTCATTAGATTAGGATTCCAAACACACTCAATTAAAATTAAAGTATTAATAATATCATTTCAAATGCTGTAAAATACAGTCGGTCCAAAAAGTCTTCATACACCACCTACTTTCTATACTATTTTTCTATTATGTTTAACTAATTAATTGGGACTATGAGAAAACATGTTTAAATTAATATTCGAAACTTAACCAACGAGGATTAGTATTAAAAACAACTATGGAACATTTTATTTAGAAGTTACATCATTGTTATAAAAATGTAAACACAATTAATGTCAAAAAAGTCATACACTCAAAAACTGCTTTGAAAAAAACACGTTATAATCAGCCGCATTTTATCAAGCTATCTGTTGCTCGCTAAACTGAAAACAAATGAATCATTTTCGGCCATACGTTATAATCTGTCACTTGTTGCTAGTAATTTTGCAGTGAGTTTTCAAAGTAGTATTAAAAATGAGCGAGAAAAATCGTGAAATTCCATTTCAAGTTCGAAAGATCATAATTGATTTATGGAAAGATGGAAACTCGTACAGAAATATAGGAAAAATTGTTAAAAAGTCGCATGCTACTGTTCAGTACATTGTAAAGCATTATAAATTAACGGGTTTCTATAAAATTCGACCACGCTCCGGTCATCCCAAGAAACTGACTCCACGTGAAGAGGCCAGTATTGTTAGACAAATAATTATAGATCCCAAGAAAATTGCACCAAAATTAAAAGAAGAAGTACGGAAACTATTTTCGAAAAATCTTTGTTCACAAACAGTGAGAAATTATTTACACAGGGCAGGCTACCAGGGGTGTGCAGCCAGGAAGAAGCCGCAAATTTCGGAAGCTAATCGCAAAAAATGGTTAGCTTTTGCTAGGGAATCCGTTACTAAACCTCCTGAATTTTGAGAATCCGTAATCTTTAGTTATGAAACTAAAATGAACCTTTTTGGAACTAAAGTTTGGAGACAGAAGAATACCGCATTGGATATTAAAAACATTTGTTTCACGGTGAGACAAGGGGGTGGCAGTGTTCAGCTTTGGGATGCATGTCCGCTGGAGGGGTTGGAAATTTACCTTTTTTATTAATGGTACATGGATCAGCATGTTTTTCTGAACATTTTGACAGACAATTTCAGAGAAAGTGTCCAAATATTAGTACCCGAAAAAAAAAATACATTTTCCAACAGGACAATGATCCGAAACATACCGCAAACTTGGTGCGAGAATGGATGATCCATAATGTGCAACCGCAGCTTCATACACTTCTGCAATCGCCCGATGTTAACCCCATTGAGCATTTATGGGAGGAACTTAAACGGCGCATTCGCAAACATAATGTTTCAACTAGAAGAGAATTAAAAAACAGAATATTGAACGAATGGAAGAACATGCCAGCAGAAGTTACTAGAAAGCTGGTTGCAAGCATGACAAAAAGGTTATGGGAGATTATCAAGGTCAACAGCGGTCTCACTAAATATTAGTTTAAACGAATTGTTATTTTCCATTAAACTCCGTCAAACTATTATTTGTAATTCTTAAGTGTATGGAGACTTTTTTGACATTAATTTTGTTTTCATTTTTATAAAATATTCCGTAGTTGTTTTTAATACTAATCCTCGTTGGTTAAGTTCAAATATTAATTTAAACATGTTTTCTCATAGTTCCAACTAATTAGTTAAATATAACAGAAAAATAGTATAGAAAGCAGGTGGTGTTTGGAGACCTTTTAGACTGACTATATAAATAGATCACACTAGAGCAGAGGTGTCAAACTCAATTTTGCAGAGGGCCATATATTAAATTTAGAATGTGTAGGCGGGCCAGATTCAAATTAAAAAAAATGTACTGAATTATTATAACATTTTATTTATTTAATTATATAGTATATAATATACGGTTGTTAAAAATTATGATTCTTCATTGCGATCGCGGGCCTTATTGATACGTCCCGCGGGCCGGATGCGGCCCGCGGGCCGTATCTTTGACATCCCTGCACTAGAGTAATATCAACGAAACGCTATGAACCTGGAACAAACGACCAGTTAAAATCCTCATTGAAAAATGTATAAAATATAATAAACCGCTTGTGCTCATATTTGTGGACTTCGAAAAGGCTTTTGATTCTGTAAATCAGCAGAAACTTTTGGCAGCACTTGCTGAGTGTCGTACTGATCATCGATATTCCAATGAATTTAAAAGCATAAATGAAAATGCCACTGCTCATGTTAAAACACAGAATCGAAAGAGGAGTACGGCAGGATAAGCTCTCTCCCAAGCTTTTCGTAACACTTCTAGAAAGTATTCTAAAGTCAATATCCTGGGAAAGGATGGAACTTAACATTGACGGTGAAAGGTTAAATCACCTCTGTGTCGCCGACGACATTGTTTTAACAGACAAAATGTAAGAATCACAAACTATGCTATATATGCTTCAGAAAGCTTCAGAAAAGGTTAGTTTAAAAATCAATCTATCCAATACCCAGTTTATGACGAATCTTGTATTAAGAGACACTATAAAACTGAATAATGTAGAGATAGAGCAAGTGCACCAGTATAAATACCTGGGACATGAAATCAGCATAAGACGAGATAACCAAACAGGAAATTCAGCGGAAAATAGGTCTCTCCTGGGCTGTATATGGTAAACTGGCTTATGTATTCAAATCTAACCTTCCTATGTATTTAAAAAGACAAGTATTTGACAAATGCATACTCCCCGTTCTTATGTATGGAGCCAATACTCTCACAATAAGAGGTCAATGTTAGACGTTACTCTTAGAGATCAGGTCCCAAATAACATTATCAGGAACAGAGGGGGAGTACAAGACGCAGTCAAATTCATTCTACGTCTTAAATGGAACGGGGCTGCGCATGTTGCTAGGTTTAAGGATGGATGATGGACAAAGAGAATTGTAAAGTGGCGACCAAGATCCGAAGCCTATCGGAGTAGAGGTAGACCACCAAGTCGGTGGACTAATGATTTGAAAAGTGTGGCTGGAAATTGTGTCCAAGCGGCCCGGAACAGAAAAAGGTGGCAAGACTTGAGGGAGGCTTTCATCCAGCAGTGAACAGCATAAGCTGATATGCTATTTTCTTATTGTTCATGAACGACTTACCTGAATACATTTCATGTGGAATCATTTTTATGTTCGCTGACGATACGACCATAGTCATCTCAGCCAAAGATGAGAAACTTTCGGAGAAAAAAATTAAAATAATATTGACTGAGTTCTCAAACTGGTGTAAAAAGAATAACCTTATAATAAATCTATCAAAGACCGTGTTTAAGACAAAAATGCGCACACCAATAAACCTAAATATTGTATTTAATAATATGAATTTGCCTGTTAGCCATAGTTCAAAGTTTTTAGGAATCATAATAGATTCTAACCTCGAATGGAGTTTGCACATAGATGATGTTTGCTCAAGACTAAATAAATGTTTTTTTTTATGATAAAATCTTTAAAAAACTCATTAAGTGTTCCCAATCTCATAACTGTCTATTACACTAATGCGTACCCAGCCATGTCCTATGGTCTGGCGGTTTGGGGAAGTGCGCAGGAACTGGACAGAGTGCTGGTAATACAAAAACGAATCATGAGACTAATTTTTAGTATGCCATATAACGCATCCTGTAGGGAAGTCTTTAAGAATAGAAAAATATTAACAGTTACAAGTATTTATATATATGAACTCTTAATGTATATCTATCAAAATCAAGATAGCTTCATTTCGCATGGATCTTTTCATCGTTATCCGACTCGAAACAGAGAAAATTTTTATATTGAAAAACACAATCATGAATATGTAAATAAAAACTAGTCATTACTTAGGTTGCAGACTATTTAACTTACTACCGGAAAATGTAAAAAGGATTGAATCTATGGCACGTTTTAAAAAACAAATAAAAACTATACTATTAAATAAAACTTTTTATTCTGTAACTGAATTTGAAAGTTATCTACTGAGCGGAGTGTGAACGTTATTCTTTATAGCATCCTTACTTAATTGAGGCATCTCCAGTATGTTCTTTGTTTGTTATAAATATGTATGTTATTATTTTTTGTTATATCTTGTATTTACTGTGTATTAATGTGTTTAATAGTAAGATTTCTTTTTTTTATTATTTTTGATATTACCTAAGATGGGATCAAACATCCCTTTGTTGACATGTCTTATCTACAGCTTTTGTAGCTGAAAAGATGAATAAACTGTCTATTGTCTATGAATTGGGAGCCTTAATTCAAATGAAACATCTCAAACTTTGGCAGTTGACAGCCAAGAACTGTCCATTACACAGGCCGACAAAATTGGACGAAACTCCAGACCCTGAAACCAGAGTATACTTTTCCAACGGTTTTTGGGGCGCTCAATCTGAATCCGACCTCAGAATTGCTTTCGAGGTTTTCGAGATATTTTTCTCCACAAAACTCGTTGAGGCATATGATAGTACTTCTCTTCCCCATTAAAATGCATTTTGAATTTTTCAGATATCTTATTTCTTCTCAGAGAAATCATCTTTCTAGTAGCAACACTGTTTGTTATCGTACATAGAGTCCCATTTTAATGTTCCAGGCATCTTAATTTTTTTATGTCAACTTTTAGTAAAGAAAAGTTTCAGACAAAAGTTCAAAGATTTTGAAGGGACAATAAAATGATATAATTGTAATGACCTTGAAAGATAATTTTGAAGGTCATTTCAAAGTCAACTTTTATTTTTTAAATGGGAACCCATATTTTTTATGATGTCTTCATATTTCTCTAGCAAAAATACACAACTTTTGTTAAAAAAAAAAAGATTTCTTGATAATACTCCGTTCTTCAGTACTTCATTGATAAAAGACATTACACTCTTAATCCCCAAACCAGCATAAAGGCAAATGAACCTAACATAACCTCAGGCGTCGAGTGATAATTGATAAACGTTACTACATTTTCAAATCCTAAAAGAATCAAAATTTAACAAAACAGAAAGGCAAACGTAACTTTTATAGTAATTTAGACTCGTCACGTCTTATCCGCCATTTTGAATTTCTTAAGGTTAGGGACACACCATGACCCGATGGGGTTAAACCGACATCGAATTCGGATTCAGTGTCCCAAAAAAAAATCATATAATTATACTACTCTCGCCTGCCGGATCAACTTTTTTTTTGGTACGGTTGTAACGAAAACGCCAAACTAATAAAAATATCTGAAAAATTCATATGCATTTTAAAGGGGAAGAGTGGTACTTTCAGATGCTGCAACGAGTTTTATGGAGAAAAATGAATTCGCGGTGTAATATAAACCCGAATATAGCAAACAACCGTGTTTTTTGCATTTTAGGTTAGGACTAGCCGTGCCCGCGGCTCCACTCGCGTGGACTTGATTCACTACTATCGTCACTGCTTATTTTTTATGTTACCTAACGTAATAAAATATCTGCCATTATTTCCCCTTATCTCCCATTGTTTTTCCTTATCTCCCATTATCTCTCCATAATTTCCATTATCTAGGCTTATCTCTGCTCATCTCCCATTATTTCTCCTTATCTCCCATTATCTAGGCTTATCTCGAATTATCTCGCAATATTTCTTCTTATCGAATTATATAGAAAAAATATGTATAAATTTATAAAAACACGTAAATCGAATAAGTGGTTCTCAAGTGATAAGCGCACTAACGGACAGACAAACAGACAGAGAAACGTTGCATTTTATATACATTATATTCTTTGCAACATGATATTGTTCCATATTTAATGGTTTAGGCAGTGTATTGCAAGAGAACGCGCTAACGGTAACCTTTTTTCCGACTTGATTCACTGTTATCGTCACTGCTTATTCTTTATGTTACCTAACGCAATAAAATATATCCTATAACTTGGCCAGAGAACATATGTGTGTTTTAAAAAAAAAAACACGTAACGCACTAACGGACAGAGAGACAGATAGACAGACAGAGAGACGTTGCATTTTATATATATTATAGATAGATAACCTGCCAGAGAACATATGTATGTTTTAAAAAAAAAGCACATAAATCGGATAAGTGGTTCTCCAGTGATAAGCACACTAACGGCAGACAGACAGGCAGAGAGACGTTGCATTTTATATATAATATAGATATAAGGTTATAGATAACCTGGCCAGAGAACATATGTATGTTTTAAAAAAAAAGTACGTAAATCGGATAAGTGGGTCTCCAGTGATAAGCACACTAACGGACAGACAGAGATACGTTGTATTTTATATATACATATATATATATATATATATATATATATATATATATATATATATATATATTAGATGTAATAAAATATATATCTATAACCTGGTCAGAGAACATTTATTTGAATTTAAAAAATTACGTATATCGGATAAGTGGTTCTCGAGGGATAAGCGCACTAACGGACAGACAGAGAGACAGACGTTGCATTTTGTATATATTATAGATATAAATTATTATTGTTATTATATAACCTGGCCGAAGAATATATCTATGAATTTAAAAAAGACACGTAAATCGGATAAGTGGTTCTCACGTGATAAACGCACTAATAGACCGACAGACAGACAGAGAGACATTGCATTTTATATATATTATAGATTATAGGTATTCTCTGCTACATAATATTGTTCCATATTTAATGGTTTAGGCTGTGTATTGCAAAGGAACGTGCTAGCGGCAAACTTTTTTCCGACTCCATTCACTATTATCGTCACTGCGCATTCGTTATGCTACCTATCGTAATAAAATATAGCCTATAACCTGATCAGAGAATATATGTATGTTTTAAAAAAAAAAGTACGTAAATCGGATAAGTGGTTCTGCAGTGATAAGCGCACTAACAGACAGAGAGACGTTGCATTTTATATATATTATAGATATCTCGAAAACCTGATGTGATGTAGCAATTCTGGGGTCGGATTTGGAGTCGGTGCACCAAAAATCATGATGTTAAAAATAAAAATTTAGTGGAAATTTAAGTAGTGTTTTACTTCTTGCAAAACTATTGTCATCTTTATCTAGGCTCTACTAATTAAGGATATCTTATTTGACCTTAAAATATGTTTATTCTGATACAGGCCGCAACGACAATAAATTATGAACGTATAGATGTACTTTTCCATCCTCTACTGAAAACACCCAAGTCTACACAATCTTGAAAAGTGTAGTACCGAATATTCCAGCTTCTTTACCAAGCCTTGGAATCTTCATTCGTCGATTTCATAGCATTGACATTATTTAAACCAAAATTTGACTTCAAAATAAAATGAGCCGTCATTGCCGCTTACCTGGAACATTCAGTGAAAAGATTTATCACAGCATGATGCTCCAAATTACATTCACTAATTTTTCAGAAAAAAAATAAAAAAATCGTAAAAACTGCAAAAAGCAACGAGCTCGTACAATATTTCGCCAAAGTTCACCAACAGTGATGGTAACTGAATAACCAAACAATTTTTGTTCATAACTTTAATACTTTTAAATATTATACAGGATGTCCCAGTATTCCGTGTACATAGAGTTACTGTGGATTTCTGGGATGAAAATAAGACTATTTAACCCAACTTACCTTAGTCCAAAAATTCGTAATTTTTGAGATACAGGGTATCAAAGTTATACTTTTATTTAAGTTTTTCTTAAGCAGCTTTCTTAATATTTGTACTATTTGTACAAGATTCGGTGCTAAGGAGTTTTCTAAGATGAGAAATCGAAATCAGCTCACAGTTTTGTAAATTATAGGGGGCGCCACTTATTGCACTGTGTGTATTTTTAAATTGTCATAACTTTTTTATTCCACTCTGTATGATATTTTTAATTAAATAGTCGTTTTTTCCGGTTTACCCTGTCTAAAAAAGCTCTCTTGGTAAATGTTGCTCCGAGCGACAGTTTCTGAGATAATGGGATGTATATTTCCATTTTTTAAATTCCATTGTCAAATTCGCAAATGTGTTCCTTCACACGTTTCTTCACATTGTATAGTTACTTGGCAACGCTGAAAAATTACTCTGGCAATGATGTAAGATATCATATGTTCTATGACTTAACTGGCTTGTAGTACTACTGACAGAAAGTAATTTTTGACAGATATCGAACAAGTTTTACGAGTATTAACGATAATTAATCCCTTCTCAAACTCAACAGTGTTTTAAATCTAGATTATTATAGAGTACACTTTTGGTGAGAAAACTGATATGATTTTAGTGTTTAGTTTTTGTAACGGCAATGGTCGCAAAAGTGCTCGCGTATATCACAAAAGATTTCCGAATCGTCGGACTCCTAACCATCAGACTCCTGCCAATATTGAGAGGCGACTTCGAGAAATTGGGCAATTTAAGCCGATCAGGAATAATGCTGGGCGGCCTTCACAAGCTAGAGCACCCGATGTTGAAGAGGAAATCCTTGAAATTGTACACGATAATCCTGGAATGAGCAATCGTTTAATTGAAGGTCAAACCATAATATCAAAGAGTACAACTAACCGGATTATTAGACAACAAATTATTCATCCCTTTCTTATAAAGTCCGTCCAGGAACTCTTACCTCCAGATCTTGGATCCCGTTTGCATTTTTTACAAATTATTCGAGCACGCATAGCGACTGTTCCGGCTTTTCACACTAAAATCCTGTTTACAGACGAAGCACGCTTCGCATAATAAACATGTTTACGCTGAAGAAAACCCACATGCTGTGCAATAAAGACAGTTTCAATGCGAATTTAGTATTAATGTCTGGATGAGATTTGTCGCGAACTATTTGATCGGGCCGTTTAGATTACCAGATCGACTTGATGGTGACATTTACTTGAATTTCATCCGTAAAACTATTCCTGAATTACTGGAAAACTTCCCCATTAATTTACGTCGCGGCATAAATGGATCGGAAGAGGTGAAGATGCTCCTATTCACTGGCTACCTCGTTCCCTAAACTTAAATCCATGCGATTTTTTCCTTTGAGGTGCATTGAAATCGAAAGTTTATCAAGTTCAAATCGACAACATTGAGCAATTGTGGATTAGGATTCAAAATGCTACTAACGCTTTACGAGATGAAAACATTTTAAAAAGAGTACATTTAAATTTACTGCGACGTATTAATTTATACATTAACGAAGGTGGCAGCCATATTGAACATTTATTGTGAAACCAGTACCTTCTCAGTTGAGCGATTAAACTTTTTCGAATTTATCAATTTGTGGGTAATTATTTATGCCCTTAGCCAATTGGTTTTTACATTCTTACAGTTGTTGGCCCGTTGGTCTTTAAATTTATTGTTGTGAGCCTGTTTGCCTTTAAGCATGCTACAAATTTCAAAGTCTATTCTTTTTGACCTGTCCTACACCTGGATGAAGTGTGAAAGAATGCATTTACGAATTCCATTATCTCAGAAACTGTTGCTATCATACAGAGTGGTATAAAAAAAGTTATGACAATTTAAAAGTATACGTAGTGCAATAAGTGGCGCCGCCTACCATTTACAGCAAAACTGTGAGCTGATTTCAATTTCTCATCTCAGAAAACCCCTTAGCACCGAATCTTGTACAAATAGTACAATTATTAAGAAAGCTACTTAGAAAAACTAAAATAAAAGTTTAACTTCGACACCCTGTATCTCAATAATTACGAATTTTTGGACTAAGATAAGTTGAGTTAAATGATCATATTTTCATCCCAGAAATCCCCAGTAACTCTATGTACACGGAATACTGGAACACCCTGTATAATATTCTGTAAACCGAATACCACTTAAGAAAAACTAAAATAAAAGTATAACTTTGACACCCTATATCTCAAAAATTACGAATTTTGGGACTAAGGTAAGTTGAATTAAATGGTCATATTTTCATCCCAGAAATCCACAGTAACTCTATGTATACGGAATACTGGGATACCATGTATATTGTTAGGTGTATGAATTAATTTTGAGGAATTTTTCGGTAAAAATATCGCTTTATTGTAAAAAAGGGTTAGAAACTGATTATTCAAAGTATTTTCTATCGCTAGCCACTACTTTCTCCCATCTTTGTGGCAGCATATGAATACGACGTTGAAAGAATAACTCATCTTTTGAGACTATCCACGAATCGATCCATTTTTTGATATCCTCATAAAAATAGAAGCGCTGTTAAGACAGGCCGTGCGTCATCGATCAGAACAAGTGGTAATCAGAGGGAGCAATGTCTGGTGAGTACGACGGGGGAGGTAGAACATCCCATCCAAGCGCTTCTAGCGTTTTCCTTGACGGGTTTTACATGTGGCCGAGCGTTGTCATGTTGAAAAATCACTTTGTCGTGTCTTTTGGCATATTGCCGTCGTTTTTTCTTCAACACTGGGTTCAATTGCATCAATTGTTGTGAGTAACGTACCCCAGTAATAGTTTCATTGGGTTGGAGCAGCTCATAATACAGTACACCCAGCTGATACCATCAAATATTCAGCATAAGCTTGGAGCCATGAATATTCGGCTTTCATCCATGATTTTTCGCCCTTTGGAGTTTCGTAACGTATCCATTTTTTCATCACCAGTTACGATACGACAAAAAAAAACTTTCCGATTGTGCCGTTGGAGCAGTTGCTCACAGGTGAAAAATCACCTTTCCGCGTCTCTTTATTCGTACGGCACCCAATTTCCTTGCTTTTGAATCATTTCCAGTACATGTAAGCGCTTGAAAATGGTTGTGCGATTAACTTCTAATGATTCTGCAAGTTCTCTTTCCATTTTTTCGTCTGATCTGGACGTTTTTTTGTCTTTCGTGTCCACTTTGAAAGAGTCGAAACTAGTACTCGCATGTTTTTATCGATGGAATATAATGACCATAGTGTTTTCTTGGCACGTAATTAGAGATATTCAATGCAATGCTAAATAACATATACTAAAGGTTAAAGTGTAATGATGGTGCTTCACCATGAATATAGCAACAATATGCCCCGATGCGATATAATACAAGTTACACCCTCTCTTAGAAATCCCTCAAAGTTAATTCACACTCCTTATATATGAGTGAGTCAAAAATTACTCTTAGTGTCTTTTTGGGTCTGAAGCGTGCTTTTGAGACGATAGACAGGAATATCCTTATTATGAAGTTGGCTTTATATGGTGTGAAAGGACGGGCATTAGAGTGGATAAAGGATTTCTTTAATAATAGGTATCAGAAGACTAAGGTAGAAAACAAAATTTCTGGCAAAAGAAATTCTGTCTGGGATGTGCCGTAGGGGAGTGTGCTGGGTCCACTCTTGTTCATCATTTATGTGAATGACGTGCACGTAAAACTGTCGGGCTCTTTTGTCAGTTTGTTTGCAGATGACACACTGATATCTGTGGCTGGAAGAGATTTTGAATAGGTAACAGCTATTATGAACCATGAGTTAAGAATTCTATCAGAGTGGCTATGTGAGAATAGATTAAAGCTGAATAGTTCGAAAACCAAGTGTATGGTGATCGGGTCTAGAATTAATTGTCAGAGATATTTTGATTTAAATTTGGCTCTAGTTATAAATGATGATATTATTCAGTTTGTTAATGAAATTAAATACTTAGGGGTAGTCTTAGATCAACAGTTATGTTTTAGTAATCATGTAGATTATATGTGCAAAAAAATAGGGAAGAAAATAGGTTTTTTTAGATGTGTGTCAGGGTGCCTATCTCCATGGCCAAACAGCTGGTGTATAACACTATTATATTGCCTCATTTCTCGTATCCCTGTTCATTGTTGATTGCATGTACTGGGGAGGATGTGCTAGGATTGCAACTGTTACAAAATAAAACAATGCGAATTCACTTGAACAGTGACAGGTACATAGCCATTAATTATAAGTTAGATTCAACGAATTGTATTAAGTACGCATACCTATTACTCCATCGAAAGCTAACACAGCAGCTTTCGAACCGACAGAGTGGTTAACACAGTCAACGCTTTAAAAGCAGGTAGCGCTTTTTCGAGGGATCCTTCCTCAAGTATATATAATTGTTGTAAAGCAACTGAAAATAGACAGAAGACCATATTCCAGCAGCTTACTAGCTATTCTCGTGTCTGTCAAATCCATCCTGAGACGCGTTTCGCCGTATTACGGCTCGTCAGTCAAGCTAGGATTGACAAACAAGAGAACGGTATTAAGTGGTACTTATTCCAGAAGTTACGGAGCACGATGGTAAGATACAACGAATTGTATTAAGTACGCATACCTATTACTCCATCGAAAGCTCACACAGCAGCTTTGACAGACAAGAGAATAGCTAGTAAGCTGCTGGAATATGGACTTCTGTCTATTTTCAGTTGGTTTACAATAATTATAAGTTAGATTCTTTAAAATGGCTTGACATTCGTCATTTTATCAGGAGAGCTAATCACATTTTAATATATAAGACTGAGAATGATCTACAGCCAGATTACCTTAGATCGTTTTTAAATAAAACATGTAACTACCATAGTTATAACATTAGAAATAGTCATCACTATAACATAGAATTACTGAGAAAAGCGTGGCTGCAAAAACACTTTTTTATGACGGTTTACGTTATTATAATGATTTGCCGTGTAATGTAAAAAATGCTCCTACTTTAAGTATTTTCAAAAAAAAATGTTTTTATATTTAAGAACTTAACAGTTAGCATATAAGTTTGTATATTGTTTGTTTATTGTCAACTAGCTAAGAGCTAAATAAAGAATATATTTATTTGTTTATTACTACTACAAAATTTCAGCAATTTCATAAATGTAATATACGAAATGGCGCATTTTTGTATCTTGCGAATGTATTGAATAAAGAATTTTTAACCTGAACTATTCTTTATCAAAAAGAAAATTTAAAAGGTAAGTCAAATAGCATTCAATTATAATAAATTTAAAAATTTGTGACTAAAAGTTGACTCGACTTTCATCTCAGTTTTCTTATAATAATTATTTTCTAAAAAGGAGAAGCTTTTGTGCGTCGCAAATTCCATTATTCATAAGATATTTCAAGCAAGCTTTTTTTAGATTTTTATACTTTAAATTTTAAATGAGATTCGATAAAACGCCTGTAGTATGAAAAGTTACTTTATTTTACGTTTGGAAAAATGTAACGCTATTAAACTACCACTTGCGGAAAATTACAATCATATTGCAATATGTTGAGGACATATTTAAGACCAAAGGTGAGGAGTTTGCAATGTTTACAGGAATTAATTTTAAATTATCAACATCTATGTGGAGGAATATAAATAAGGTCATATGAACTAAATTTATTTTTATACAGCTCAAGTGGCGGAATAATGTAGTCAACTACGTTACCATTTACCGTTATATGTGAGTGAGACTCTCTAAGACCCCCTACCATGGCATGATAGCATCACCGTTAACCGCCTTTAATTATTGTTAGCCTTTACCGTCGTCCATTAACAATATTTTCCGTCGTCACTTGGCATTACCGTATAGTATAATAAATAAAAAACTTAAAACGCGCCCTGTATGTAGTAATTTCAGCAAGTTAAACAAAACCAGCTTTATTATGCGGAGCTGCGTCCGTATATTGAACTTTAAGCTTTGATAATATGCAACAACATTAAACTAACAATAGTTACATGCATAGTAATGCATTCAAATAATTTAAGCTATCAGAACGCCCATATTATGCATGCCTGAAAGATCACGAGGTCATCTCATGAATAGCCCAATTTGTTTATACACACCCACTAGTAAACTAATACTTACAGTATGACTTTGTATCAACATACGCAAGTGTGCCAATATTTAGGACCGTACAACTATACTGGGGAAACCACAAAGTGGAAAAAAAATCTGGCAGAAATGAATAAGAGTAATTTGGAACATCGTGAACCAGTGATAAATAGCGTTTTTCACTAAATACAAAAATAAACCAAGCTAGTTGGGAATTTGTTGCTGTCAAATCAAAGGATGAAGATCCCAGTGCTTGTTAAAGAAGCTTAAGTATCTGAAACTACAGTTTTCAACATTATATACAAAGATTTAGGGATAAAAAAGTTTTTCGCACTATGAATTCCCAAACACCTTACACCAGAACACAGGAAAGAAATTTCTCTGCAACATTTGGCTTTACAGAACAATGAGAGTTATTTTTCGAAGAAGAATTGTCACAAGTGACGGAACTTGAGTGTTCCATTGGAATCGTCCCACGAAGCAGGAATTAAATGAGCTCATAGGGAGCTTTTTTATACATCAGCCCTTAGCGTCCACTGCTGAACATAGGCCTCCCTTAATCTTTTCCAGTTAAACCGGTCTTGGGCTTTTTGGATCCAGTTTCCCGCTACTCTTCTTAGATCATCTGTCCATCATGGGAGGTCTTCCTCTATTCCTACATGCTTCTTGTCTAGGTCACCATTCCAACACCTTCCTAGTCCATCTGTTATCTTGCGTTCTGGCTAAATGACCGGCCCAATTCCATTTCAAAGATAGAACTTTCTCAATCATCGGTTCCTAATTTCTTTATTTGAGACTTTTTCTCGAACAGACAAACCCAACATTGACCGCTCCATTGCCGCTTGAGTTACCCTTATCTTATTTATTGTCTTCTTTGTCAAAGTTAGAGTTTCTGCTCCATAAGTAAGCACAGGTAAAACACATTGGTTAAAGATCTTTCGTTTAAGGCAAATAGCTGTTTTCAGCGTTTCTCGTAGTTTGCCAAATGCGGCCCAAGCTAGAGTGACCCTCCGTTGTAGTTCATGAGTCTGATTATATCTGCCCAACTTAATTTCATGTCCCAAATACTTATATGTGATGACTTTTTCGATGTTTACCTTGTTTTTTATTTTTTTTTATGGGTCTAGCACACGTGCTGCAGGGGGTCCCTAAAGCGCTACAGGAGCGACACGTGTGCGGAAAAAACGATTCACGTTGTTCTTGAATCGCTGTAAACACTTTCCATGAAAATACTTGTACTAATATTATCTCGCTTTTTAAATCGTTCTATCCAACTTCTGGAATAGTTAAACTCGGTGTTGTCTGTTTTCCTTCCCAATTCATTAACTTTCTCTTGTAAAGTATAGCCGGTAATAGGAACATGTTCATGTCGTTTTTGACTAAACCCTTTGCAGAAGTCTTTTATCGACTTGGTCATGTGCAGATTTTCTTACTTGTTTACAACTAAAGTTTCTTTTATCATAGACTGATAAGATTTCTTGCCTCTTCTTCCATATGGTAGAAACCATAGATTTAGTTAAATTCAACTGTTTGCAAACATCACTTTGTTTAACTCCATTTTCTATTTTCCATATAATATCGTATTTGTCTTTTTAAATTAAACGCTTTACATTTCTGTGTACTCATTTTAAAATAAAGACTTAAACATTCCCTTTGCTACTTTGATCAAATATGCATTAGAACCGCATAACACAACAAGTGAATTGAAAATGATAATGCTCGAACTAGCGACGCGGCGGAAACAAGTAGAATAGGGGTTCCCAGCGAGTTTCGGTGAATTCCCTAGATCAAGTCGCGCGATATCGAGCACGGGGAGTGGCAATTTCGTTATAAACCGACACAAAACATCCAAATTTTGTTTGCTTTATCCCGAAGTTCGTTATAACCGGATTCGTTATAACCGATAAAAATTTGCATTGGTCTTATGGATGTTTTTTCGTGCATTATAAATTAGTTCACTTTAACCGGAAATTCGCTATAAACGGGTTCGTTGTAAGCAGACTTCACTATATATATATATATATATATATATATATATATATATATATATATATATATATATATATATATATATATATATATATATAATATATATATATATATATATATATATATATATATATATATATATATATATATATATATAATATATATATATATATATATATATATATATATATATATATATATATATATATATATATATATATATTTATATATATATATATATATATATATATATATATATATATATATATGTATATATGTATATATGTATATATGTATATATAACCTCAGCCCTTGGAAATGATTTGCCTAGGACTGTGTTTCGCCTGTAGCTCTTTAGGGATTTCCCTGGAGCATGTGTGCTATGTCTAAACAAAAAATTGAAAACACACTTATTTTCATTATATTTGAACATTGTTCAAAATTTTATAATTCACTGGACTAAATAATTCTAAAAAGTACCTCGCAGTCATTGGCACGTAACCCTTGAAAGGCTTGAATGAGAGATAAAAGGAGTTTCAAAACTGAATCGAGGAAAGACGAGAGACACACATGATACTCATCGGCGAAATATTAAAGACGTTTTACATGTGTACGTGTGGAAATATTTTACAAAAATAAATATTTTTTTCGCGAAATATTGCAAATTGATAAGGCAAAAAGTTCTTCAAGTAATCCACCGATGTTGACGATTAATGAGAATGCGTTTTTGTAGCTGTTTGTTTAATTAAACAAAAACAGTCATATTTTCATGAGATTGTGTACCAGAAAATTTTTAATTGTTAAGAAAAAAACAAGCTGTTTGTTACTTATTTCGAAGCATGCAAATAACAAAATATTTAACTACTTACACCAGTAAAATAAATATCGATAAGAAGTTTTAAACTCAACAGCAGACAGCTAGGGAAGGCGATTAAAAGTTTGAGACTTCTTCATGTTAATTTTACATGTTAGTATCAAGGAGTACTATTTATAAATATTATCTTGAATTGCTTTGGCTACGGCGATATACCATTTTGAATATATTAAGTGATTTTTATAACGCTCTGTATATTACTTTTTCTAAAACTTTAGAAAGAACAGGTAACACATATCAAGATTTTCCCTTATTCAACGTTTACCTATAACCATAAAAAACCAAGAAAAATAATTTTTTATAAGGCAAGACCAGCAACCTTGCTTTTTGGGCTTTTTAAAGCATTTCCATTCTCCCTAGTAAACCGAGGACAAACTTAGGATCATAAATATCGTGTTAAGTAATAAAAGTGTCAAAAAAGGACCTAAAGGGTCCCCAATTCTAAGCGATATTCTCAATGGGAAACTAATGTCAGGGGATAAAAGGTTCCATTTTTTTTTTTCAAATGGTCCTCGCCTAGCCCGTCCAAACTTTTTTAATTTAATTTTTATAAAGGCAAGGCCACAAAGAACGAGAGATAAAAACTGTTGAGACATTGTGAAAATGGTTAAAAATAATTAATTTTTGTCATTTAAAAGGAAAATAAAATAATATATTGGTAACCAGGGTGATACTGGAACTTATTTAATTTTGAGCTCCAATGATGAAACTCTGTCACGATGCTTAGGACTACAGTACCATAAACGGTTGGTATGAAAAATTAAGCTGCCCTATTAAAATTCTATAAAAAAATAAGTAAAGAGGCTATTAAAATACGTATCTCTTATCTTCGTTGCTGCGTTTAAATGTCATAAGTTTGTCTCTCTCTTGAAAGAGATAAGAAAGAAGAATATCGCAAGATTTGTGCTTACAGAATCACATCCCTGCAAACTGTTGCTGTAAAACAAGCTGTAAATTTGCTTCATGATCGTTTGACCAGGACTTTCGTATTCCCGCGAGGCATAGATCACGTGTGCAAATCACGACAAACTTTCATACATGCAACTCAGAACAGAGAACTGAGGATGATAAAGAACGCCCTTTGGTTCATAAGATAGCTATTAAATACAACGAAATATGAAGATTAAAAACACTATAACAGTACACCGGAGGAACACGAGCAACACGACAACGGAATCAGTTGAACATTGATGCCGAAAAAACACGACGAGGTCAGATGCCTGCGGCTGAGTCACTTCATACAAGATGCCTATGATAACAGAAATGAGATACTTTAACGTGGTATAGCCAAATCTAAAACAAGCCTTAACAATGAAGTAAAAATATAAAAAATATAATATCATTGGTTAATCTAGGCAATGTTTTGTAGCTACAAGACAACTAATACAAAGAAGAAGAGATTTGAGAAGTGACGAATCGGGCTCAAACGAGGAGCTACGAGAAATTAACAAACAATTATCCAAAACGATAAGGCGCAATATAAGGACATTTAACAAGAGTCAAATACAGCAGACCATGGAAGACAACAGCTTGAAAGTGCTACACATAAAACTTAGGAATGGAAGAGGACAAATAACTAAAATTAGGAATAAGGAGGGAAATATAGTGACAAACAGAGAGGAAATAGTAGGAGTGGTTGAAGAATTTTATCAGCTACTATACAAAAGCCGAAGAGATACTAACCTAGATCCAAACTCAGAACCCGATATAATTTCAAATAAGAAAGGTATTGTAAACCAAGGGTCGGAACCCCTGCCAGATATCACCTTGGACGAGATAAAGGAAAACAAAAAATAACAAGACCCCTGGAAACGATAACGTAGTTGCGAACGCCATCAAAATCGGTGGACCTTGTCTTCTAGGAAAAATAAGATCCTTGTTCAATTTTTGCCTGATTAATAGCACGATACCAGATAAGTGGCATAATTCTGTCGTCATACTACTTGACAAAAAGGGAGATGCAGCGGAACTGGAAAACTACCGGCCCATTAGCCTTCTGACCTATCTATACAAATTGTTCACTAGGATAATAACAACAAGACTTGAAAATAAATTGGACTTCTACCAACCAAGGGAGCAGGCTGGCTTCCGTGCCCGATTTGGAACCAATGACCATTTACAAAGTATTAAGACATTAATTGAGAAAAGCATTAAATATAACAGACCACTTGCCTTGGCCTTCATAGATTTCCATAAGGCTTTTGATAGGGTCGAGCAGGACTCAGAATTAGAAGCGTTACAAGAGTGCCATGTTGACTAGCGTTATACAAAGTTGATCTACAAAAATGCCTGTATGACGGTGAAACTCCTCGAAAACACAAAATTGGTAGGGGAGTAAGTCAAGGCGACACGATGTCACCTAAACTATTCACCGCAGTTTTAGACCACGCTTTCAAAAAACTCAACTGGGAAGGAAAAGGCCTTAACATAGATGGGCAAAGTCTGACAAATCTGCGTTTTGCAGATGATATAGTCCTGATATTTGACAGTCTTGGAGAGCTTGCAGTAATGCTCTAAGAACTTTGAGAATTATCTGCAGACGTGGGGTTGGAAATAAATATGACGAACTTGGTTCCAAGCGAACAGATTATTGTTGGCAATAAAGAGATAGAACTAGTGGACAAATCTTGGTCATGAGATTCACATCACAAGGGACAACCAAACATGTGAATTGAAGAGAAGAATAACGCTCGCTTGGGCAGCCTATGGAAAACTTAAAGATATCTTTAGAAGTGATCTTCCTATCTGCCTGAAAAGGAAAGTCTTTGATCAGTGTGTGCTTCCAATGATGATTTATGGGGCGGAAACTGTATCCTTAACTATCGCAACCGCTAAAAAGCTTAGAATAACAGCGCAAGATGAAAAAAAATCAATGATTGAAGTGTCACTGCGGGATTGTATTAGAAACGAAGTTATCCGTCAAAGAACCGACGTTACTGATGCAACTGCATACATCGCGAAACTTAAATGGAACTGGGCGGGACATACAGCCCGAATGTCGGATGGGAGATGGACTAAGAGTCTGCTTGAGTGGAGACCTAGGAGCGACAAGCGTAGTAGGGATAGACCTCCCCCACGCTTGGCCGATGATATTAAGAGAATGTTTTGTAACTGGATGCGGAGAACCCATGAGAGGAGAGAGTAGGCCGAGATGGGGAGGCCTATGTTCAGCAGTGGACGCAAAAGGCTGATTGATGATGATGATGATCTAGGCAATTCTTAAATAAGTGTCTCTCTCTCTCTCTCTTTCTCTCAATCCTTTTACCCCACCAGGAGTATCGGTGACCCTATGCAGTTGCTGCCTCAACAGTCATTCCCCAGGCATCTCATCCTGCGCGTCTTGACTTGACTAGTGCTTACCCATACTAAGAAGAGCTCTACTTACTTCGTCGGAGCGTCTTGTTGGAGACCGTCCCCTTGATTATCTACCGTCCACGTTCCCCGTTACAACAAGCTTTTCTATGGCATCCACTGGTACTGTCTATTAGTTCTATTTAAAAAACGTCCATTTATAAGAAATTTTTCAATAGATACATTAGTACGGTGTTCGGTATATGATACTCTGAAGATTCTTCGATATGCCCACATCTCAAACGCATCGATTTGTCTTTTGTCAGCTTGTTTAATGGTCCGATGCATAAGTTGCTATGGAGAATATAAGGCTGGACACCAATCCTAACTTGGTATTTTTTGTGACAGCTGGATCTTTCCAGATCTTAGTGAGTTAGAACGTCGAGTTTCTAGCTAGTCTTACTTCCGTTTCACAGCCACTATTGTTAGTTAGGAGGGAGCCCAAATAATTAAAATGGTCTACAACAGTGAAACCAGCAATTTCATTTATGTGTAACAGATCTTCATTACGACTAACAATCATTACTTTGGTTTCCGCTTTATTAATTGTCAGTCCATAGTTTTTTGATAGTGATTTCAAGACGCGTTAAATGAGTGTAAAGAGGTGTTATTCAATTTCAAAGTTTCGAATTTATGTTCTTGCGTAATTTTTGCAAAAAGCCAGCAACATCAGTTCGAGGCACCCCTATTCATGATTGCAGCTACCGGCAATTATGATATGAAAGGACGTTTTTTCTACGTCTTTTATTATATAGAGCTATTACGACAATCTACTAAATTTTATGTTCGGTATAGCAAGGATTAAATTTATTTAACAATATTGCCGCGCTATTATGACCTTTTTTGAAATTTTTTAACCTGGTATTCATATGCAGTTTTTTTAGTCCTACAACTGGAATGTGGCATCTACGATAATTATTTTGGAGAAAATTAAAAGATGAAACATAAAATTGTTAGTTTCTACAGTAAGAGGTTTTAAATCGACTTTATCGCTTAGATGTGAGAAGGATATAAAAATTACTTCTTTTTAGAATATTTAAAAAAAAAAAGGAAAATTTAAATTTAGCTCTCATCAATTTGTGGGACTTATATTCTACTAAGGCTAAACCTACAACTCACAATTTTTTTTGTTGCAAACTGAAAGAAATTTATGGGAATTTTTAAAATTTTCTCTGGACCCATTCCATGCATATTTTTTAACGCCTCACAAATTAATGGAAAAGCAGCTTTGAGGTTTTTTATGTTTAGAAAGTATTCTTAAAGAAGATAATCATTATGCCCCTCGGAGTTTGCAAGCGGTAAATTCTCTTTAATATGAAATTTTTTAACTGAAATATTTACTTAAAATTGATTATTATGTAAATAAGTACCTATACTTGTTTACGCAATTTTCTTCTGCTCTTCCGTTTGGCAGATAATCTATTTTTTTTAAGAGTTTCTTTTTCCATTATAAGCCGCTATTATTTACAAATCACCGTTTTAAACCAATAAGCGCAAAACCGCACAGAAGGTAACAAATATTTTAGAAGATAATAAACAACTTGATTCTGGGTGTTCTTACAATTTTAGGTCAAATCGAAAGCACTTCTCTCGAGTGCATCATAGGCAACGCCACCAAAATGCTTAGACGTTATTTAAGTAGAGAAGGTTTGCAAATAATGCATTTTTTTCTTTTTTTTTAGTTTGATATCAAATTTATACTAAATTTTTATATCTTAAAGTACTTAATTTACGTGTGGCCAGAGTGCTATTTGCCTAATTTCTATTTAAATTTATTACATATTTTCCTAATTTCTTGCTTCAGTTTAAGCTATAAACTGCAAATAGCACCCTGTATGACAAGATTTTATGCTTGTTAAAAGAGAAGAAACGGATTCAAAACTTTTATCAGGCTCGAAACAAAGCAAAAATTGATTTTTTTTTTTTTCCCTCATTCCTGTTATGACGATGGTAAATGTTTCAAAAATAAAATTTCTGAACCATGCTTTTAACAACCTAAAAATGCAGATTTAAACCTAAACTCATATCTAAGCCCATCTTGATCCTAATCTAATTAATAAGAAAGCCTAGCTGTTCCAGCTGGTTTTCATTAACCTAATCCGGGCTTGTTGATCTAACCGAGCGCTTATCTGAACTACACGGTCCGCATATATACGAACCTTATTGCTTTCAGATACATCATGTCGATAATAGACTGTTAAATTGTGTAGCCTAGACAATTACCCTAATGTATTAAAATTAATCGTGCTGCCGAAAATGTTAGTCTAAATAAAATTTGGAGGGTTTTAATAATGAGAAATGTGGAAATACATCTAATGAAGAGACTAAGCAGATAATACATAAATAAATTATTATATTATATACAAGGAAAAATTAGTATAAAAAAGTTAATAAATTAACAAGAAGAATTTTAGCAGCTTCTATTTTTTTACGATTGTTTCCTTTTTCAAGAGACATATTATGAACAAACTTCATGCATTTTTGAATCAACAACATTCAAATATAAAATTTACAATGAAAAATGAATCATATAATACCGTTCATTTTCTAGGTATATTAGTACACAGGAAAGTATTCGGTTTACAGAATATTATACAGGGTGTTCCAGTATGTGTACAAAGAGTTACTGGGGATTTCTGGGATGAAAATATGATCATTTAACTCAACTTACTTTAGTGCAAAAATTCGTAATTTTTGAGATACAGGTGTCAAAGTTAAATTTTTATTTTAGTTTTTCTTAGTAGCGTTCTTAATAATTGTACTATTTGTACACGATTCGGTGCTAAGGGGTTTTCTGAGATGAGAAATCGAAATCAGCTCACAGTTTTGTTGTAAATTGTAGGGGTCGCCACTTATTGCACTGTATATATTTCTAAATTGCTATAACTTTTTTATACCACTCTGTATGTTATTTTTAATTAAATATTCGTATTTCCCGCCTTCCCCTGTCTAAATAAGCTCTATTGGTAAATTTTGCTCCGAGCAACAGTTTCTGAGATAATGGGATGTTTGGTTCCATATTTTAATTCCACTGTCAAATTCAAAGTGTGAAGGAACACACTTCATCCAGGCTTAGGACAGGTCCAAAAGAATAGTCTTTGAAATTTGAAGCATGTTTAAAGGCAAACAGGCTAACAACAATAACAAATTTAAAGATCAACGGGCCAATAACAGTAAGAATGGAAAACCAACTTGTTAAGGTCATAAAAAATTACCCACAAATTTATAAATTGGAAAAGTTTAATCGCTCAACTGAAAAGGTATTGGTTTCACAATAAATGTTTAATAAGGCCGCAACCTTCGTTAATGCATAAATTAATACGTCGCAGGAAATTTAAATGTTATATTCTTAAAATATCTTCATATCATAAAGCGCTAGCAGTATTTTGAATCCTATTCCACAATTGCTCAATGTTGTCGATTTAAACTTGATAAACTTTCGATTTCAATGCACCCCAAAGGAAAAAATCGCATGGATTTAAGTCTGGGAAACGAGGTGGCCAGTGAATAGGAGCATCTTCATCTCTTCCGATCCATTTATCTGGGTAACTTTGGTTCAAAAAAATTCTCATGTTACGCGCAAAATGGGGTGGTGCACTGTCGTGCATGAAAAACATGTCGCGAAGTAAATTAATGGGTAAGTTTTCCAATAATTCAGGAATAGTTTCACGGATGAAATTCGAGTAAATGTCACCATTAAGTCGATCTGGTAATCTAAACGGCCGATCAAATAGTCGCGACAAATCCCATCCAGACATTAATACTGAGTTCGCGTTGAAACTGTCTTTGTTGCACAGCATGTGAGTTTTCTTCAGCGTACACATAATTATTATGCATATTTATTATACCACATCGAGTGAAGCGTGCTTCGTCTGTAAACAGGATTTTAGTGTGAAAAGCCTGAACAGTTGCTATGCGTGCTCGAATAATTTGTGGAAAATGCGAACGGGATCCAAGATCTGGAGGAAAGAGCTCCTGGACGGACTGTATATGAAAGGGATGAATAATTTGTTATCTAATGATCCGGTTAGTTGTACTTTTTGATATTCCCGTTTGACGTTCAATTAAACGAGTGCTGATTCCAGGATTATCGTGTACAATTTCAAGGATTTCTTCTTCAACATCAGGTGTTCTAGCTTGTGAAGGCCGCCCAGCATTATTCCTGATCGGCTTAAATTGCTCAATTTCTCGAAGTCGCCTCTCAATATTGGCAGGAGTCTGATGGTTAGGAGTCCGACGATGCGAAAATCTTTCGTGATATACGCGAGCACTTTTGCGACCGTTGCCGTTACAAAAACCAAACACTAAAATCATATCAGTTTGTTCATCAAAAATGTACTCCATAATAATCTAGACTGAAAACACTGTTGAGCTTGAGCGATTTTTGAGCGTTGCCAAGCAACTGTACAATGTAAATAAACGTGTGAAGGAACGCATTTGCGAATATGACAATTGAATTAAAACATGGAAACAAACATCCCACTATCTCAGAAACTGTTGTTCGGAGCAACATTTACCAAGAGAGCGTTTTTAGACAGGGGGAGGCGGAAAAATACGGATATTTAATTAAAAATATCACACAGAGTGCTATAAAATTATGACAATTTAAAACTATACTCAATACATTAAGTGGCGCCTCCTGCAATTTACATCAAAATTTTGAGCTGATTTCGATTTCTCATCTCAGAAAACCCCTTAGCACCTAATCTTGTACAAATAGGACAATTATTAAGAAAGCTACTTAAAAAAAAACTAAAATAAAAGTATAACTTTGACACTCTGTATCTCAAAAATTACGAATTTTTGGACTAAAGTAAGTCGAATTAAGTGGTCATATTTTCATCCCAGAAATCTACAGTAACTCCATGTACACGGAATACTGGGACACCCTGTATATTACATATCAATAGATATTTGAATGCTAATTCACACGCTCATCCTCCACGACGGACCAACGCCTCAATTATATCAGAACTCAATGTCCAACAACGTATTTCGAGTTTTATCCAAATAAAAAATCATTAAATTTTTTGGCCATGTCATGACAAAAGATCGGGAATGTTTAAAAAAACTCATCGTTCAAGGAAAAGTTCCCCCTCCCGTTTGGTGAACCAAGTTATCCGCCTTACGAACAAACCACTTCATACACTGGTCGACGAAGCGCAGGATAGAGAAATGTGGAGAAAAACGCAACACATTGACCACCACATTCACAGGAGGGAACTGAGACTAAGAAGAGACTAGAATACTCCCTTAATAATTTAACTACATATTTTTGTATTTTTGCTTTTTTAACAATAATAATAAAACTTAAGTAATATTCCAGCGATGATTATAAACTTAACCATACGAAACCTAAGACTGGCTTTAATAGACCATTGTTACTCCGAACAAAAAGATTTATTAATGTTTAATTGCGAAGAGTAGGCAGTATAAATACCCTCTTTGTGGTATGGATCGTTGTCTATTAAGAAATTTCGTACCTATACATGACATAAATTTTTTTCCAAGCACGAAATAAATCGATCGATTGTTGAATTTATTTTAAGTGTGTTTCATATTAAAAAAAGAAAAGGAAATTGTAATGTGAACGTTATTTATCCTCAATCTGGAAACTTCGGTTGCTTGGCTTATAGGCTACATTTTATATAAAATTACGAGAACGAAGTTTTTCCGCTAGAACACAACAAAGCCGTAGGAAATTTGAGTTTATTGGATGAAGAGAAAACAAGTTACCCTGCTATGTTACAGAATATAAGCTACTCAATATTATATTGTTATAATGTATAATGTGTAAATATATTTGATACGTGACGTAGGATGAGTTCTATAGGACTATATTCCGCAAACATCCTCATGCATCTATATACTCTTTTTCAACAATAAATAGGTCACAAAATAGATTTTAATAGCTACAAACCAAAATACAGACAAAAACTTAAATTTAAAACACGGTATGTAAAAAACGTGCGTTAAACTAGAAATCTATCGATCGATACGAAAGCTTCTGGGACGACGGAGGGGGCCGAGTCATCTACCATCAATCAGAGCCACTACAACCTCCAGCATAAATATAAAATACTCGGAAGTAACGTAATCTCTCAGTAAGCTACTAAACTCAGACGAGCCAGCACTGAAAATGCTAGGTGAGATCTTGGCGAAGCATTAAATCACGATAGGTCACACAACGATAAAAATGTATTACTTTGTATTTGTATTAAATAAAGGTAATAAGACCTAGGCTGAAGATTTTTTGGTCTAGCTACTTAAAACACATCTCATTCCCGCGAGGCGAATAGAGAATAGTCGCTGGGGGCCAAATCTGGAGAATACGGTGGATGAGGGAGCAATTCGAACTTGAATTCATGAAATTTTGCCATCGTAACCATTGACTTGCGACACTGTGCATTAACTTGTTGAAAGAGCACTTTTTTTTGTTCATTTGGGGCCGTTTCTCTGTGATTTCTGCCTTCAAATGCACCAATAACTTTATATAATATTTGCTATTAATGGTTTTTCCCTTCTCAACATAGTCGATGAAATTGCGCATCCCAAAATACAGAGGCCAAAACCTTTCCAGCCGACTATTGTGTCTTTGATCGCTTCGGGCGGCTTTCTCCGGCTTTTTTATTGCGCTTAAACAGGTCTAGAATCATCAACACGTTGTTGTTTTTGGTCCACTGTGAGCAAACGCGGGGTACCCATTTCGAACAGAGCTTTCTCATGCCCAAATGTTCATCCAAAACAATTTTGTGAATTTTTTAAATGTTTTTCCGGTGTAACTACCTCATTTAGGGGTCCAAAGCCTTTAGTATCATTTGTATCTGTACAACCTCGTTTAAATTCAGTATATCAGTAAACAATGAGTGATTTTCCAGGAGCAGGGTCCCCGTAACACTTATCAAGCCATCGCTTTGCTTGAACGGTATTTTTTCTCATCAAAAAACACTGTTTAATTAACACACGAAATTCGATTTTTTCCATTGTTTTAAAAATATCAAAAGTAGCGTCACTAAAGCCACTGTAACTTGTAAACTAATCGTCGAAATGTCATGAAATTTTGACACATATCGTTTGAAGGTTGGTACTTCCTAAAAATCATATGGATTTTTTGAAAAGGACGACATCTGTGTGTCAGATCAAAAACTTTTCAGCCTACGTGATAGAAGTACAAAATGAAAATTTAATTTCAGTAAAAAATGTGTTGTTATTCATAATACGACGATGGGTATTGGTATTAACAAAGTTACCTCGTGATTTCTGATAGAATACAAAAGTTAATTCACGAAAAAAGCCCTTTTTAATGAGAAAAAAGTATAATAATTAAAGTTTCTCTTGTTACATAATACTAAGACACCCCCGCAACGTAATTACATTGTTTACCAAACACCTAACAAAAATCTATTATCCAAAAATTCCCAAAAGGTTAGACTTCAGAAAAACATTCCTTTCGATATCTCTTCCCCCAATGTCAGCATAAATCCATCAAAGTTTTGTTGATTATTCGGAAAAGTTTGGGAGATGTTTTCTTATTATTTTTATGGTTGTACTCTAAACCTATCATCAGGGACGTGTCGGGATAAAAATTGTAACCGGAATTCGCCATAAATGCCGCCTCCCTATAATTTTTTTTGACTGTGATACACATTTATTATTTTTATTTTGATTATTATTTTTATTATATTATATTTTAATTTATTATATATTTTGATTTACATAAACGTTCAGGGTATATGATTGAACCAATAAAAAAATTCATATTTTCCGGATGTAGAATATTCAAAATATACAAAGCTCACGTTGGCTCCTGCACGGAAAAATTTATAAATCACAAATGTAAAGACCTCGCAAATACGGACCTATTCTGACACAGCTTTTCAATAACAATTTTTTCATCAATAGCTTCCAGAATATGGCTTTTGCACGCCATGAGCATGCATGCTTCAATTTTCCTCATTCATGGTTGCTCTTAATCTATTTTTGATAATTTTTAATTTGGAAAAAGCATTCTCGCAACTCACTTGCGTCATAGGCAACGACACCAAAAATTTATAAACTATGTGCAGGTTTCTGTAGTCAGAAATATACATTCTGTACTCAATAATGAGGTATAGACAGAACCGAGACAACGATTATAGTTTTTTTTACTTCTCCTTGTCGACGCCTGAACTTTAATATTCGCTCGATCAATTTTCGCTGTCCATTTTCAAAAATGATTCATCATCACAAGAAGATGACTCATTATCTTGTTCCTCAACTTTTTCTTCATCATAAATATTTCCCAACGTCCGTGATGAAAACTGCGGGAAAAACAAAGCAAACGGCAAAAGTTCGTTACGAACTTCTTCTTTGTCGGTTTCGGTGAGTTCACAAATTTTGTCAAGCGCGTACTTTAGTAAGCCCTTTTTCACGATTTCTTTGAATTTTTTCGGATCGAAACATTCTACATCGCCATAGAACGGTTTACGTTTTTCGAACCATTATGACTGTGTCAAGTATAACATTGTACGTTTTTATTTCAACATTTTTTGATTGCATCATTCGCACTACTGTTTTAGTTTTGAGATTTCCGCTGTTCTGGAATTTTTGTTTCTATCTCAATATCATAAGCTTCGAGTTTATTATTCACGGTTTCTACGAATTTATCAGCACTTTTGAATAAAATTTCGAAACTTACAGGGTCATTTCGAAAAATGTTAAATTGTTCTAGCATTCCACTTACTTGACGCCAAGACTGAACATAATCTAAATTCATTGTTTGTAAGTACTTTGAAACTGGATGTGACATCCCAAAAATTGATCTGAAAAGCATTGCTGTCAAAACAGTTTCAATTTCAAAAACTTATCGTTTTAAACTGATTGTGTTATTCCTGATTGTCGCATTAAAAGTTAGCTCTTTTGAAATGATATTCAGATTAACGACTACATTCACGAAAACAGCTTTAGCAATGCTAGAATACTCAACCGCGTTTTTTTTCATGTTTGAAAATATCCAAATACTTTTGACAAAGCATCATGTTTGGAAGACCATCTCGTTTGCCCAATAAGGCTTAATTTGACCTGAGGATTTGTTTTTTCATATTCAAACATTCTTTTAAACGATTCTTTAAAGAAAACAGCTAATTCTTGTAGTATTCCAAATAATAATATGGCAGAGACCGTACATTGAGCAGTATTAGATATAACAAGTTTAATATGTCTGCATGTCAGCAAATGTGTACATGTTTAGAATTGATTTGTTTCAAATATACCGAAACTCCATTATATTGACCATTCATATTTGCGGCACCATCAAAGCAATCAGCAATGCAATTTTTGAAATCAAGACCATATTCATTTAAAGACATTTGTAATAAATGACATAATTCTTGCCTTTGTTAGAAATGACTCTTTTTACAGCGATAAGACGTTCAACGAAGTTTATTTGCAGAATCTCACCAAACAGAACGGATTTCAAGAGGCTGGGATTTGGCTCATGGACAAAAAAACGTCTTTCCCGAACCATTGTTTAAAGCAGCTGAAAATATAAATGCTCTCTCTCTCTCTCTCTCAAACAAACTCAAATAATGAAGGCACAACGATCTTTTAAGACCACACGTTTAAATAGTGAACCGTCGATTTCGGGATTTAACAGCTAGATCGGAAAATCGAACATGTATAGTATTTTTGACGATCTAAGACAGTGACTTAGCTACCTATATCCATTCAAAATTCAACAAGATTCGAAAGTGATAATTTATGGCTGTTTAATGACAAGGCATCGTGCCGGGCCGCACTATACCTGATTGTATAATTGTTGGGTTTAAAGTTTTATTGTGATAAGACAGTTGAATTTTAATGTTTTATGTACTGAATAATACACAATATAGTAATTAGACAAATATATTAAAACAGTGTACAGTGTCCTCGCTTACATTTGTTACAATTTTAGTTATTAATTAACATCTAGTTCAATTTCGCTATCACTTCTATCTTGCAAATCAATAATAAGTTTTTTTTCCAGGTTCTAAACTATTTATATTTATGTATATACATCTATATGAGTTTTTGACGTGTTGAGTATAGTTTCTCCAGTTTTCAACGGTTACATTTTTTACTTCTGTCTTTATCAACTCAATCACACTACTGATTAAAGTGGGTGTATTATTGTGAGAACGTATATTAGACTTTATTTTATGCCATATCAACTTGATCGCATTAAAGATACAATACCATAATATGGTGGAAGCCGAATAATTTTGTGTCCTTTACAATTTTATCACAAACATATTCCTTTGAAAAATTGTAACTTTTTTAAACTTCTAACAATAGTTTAACTGTATAACTTTCATGGAAATATATGTCACGTTCGCACAAAAAGACTTTTATTTCCCTTTTTCTACTGGGGAATTTGGTACCTTATTCATTTGGCGACTATGATAGGATACATTATCCATCACAATACAGCTATTCGGTGGTATATTCGGCATTAATTTGTTTTGAAGCCAATCTTCAAAAACTTCTGCGGTAGTATCCAAGCTGAAATCTAAAATATTCCTGGCTGCTAGAAATAGACATTCTGGTATCCAGCCTTCTTCCGACCCTGCGTGTAAAATAGTTATTCTTTTACCTTTATTTGATGGAGCTTTGGTGTGGCATTTTTTGGATTTATCAATCCATCCTTTACTGGGTGTGTCGTGGGTGTCATACCAAGTCTCATCTAGGTAGATTATTGTTCGATTTTCCGATCTAGCTATATTTATTTTTTCAAGATATTCCATTCTAAGTTGTTGTAAGCGCCGTGATTCCATTATAACTTGCCTTTTGTCTATTTTTTTTTTGAACGGAAACCTCAAACGACGTAGAATACCCCATAAAATTGTAGTGGAACATTTTATATCACAGCTATCCTCAGACAGCCTCCGTGAAAGTGACAATAACGTAGGAACTTTTTGTTCTGCATCGATTTTATAAATTTTGCGGCGGATTAAGTCTTCTTGACAAAAATGAATACATTTCGACACACCTTTGTCTTTTCGTGTTTTTTTAGGCGCTATCGAATTATTTACAATTTTCCAAACTGTACTTTCAGGGATGTTTGTTAAAGCTGATGTCTTCATAAATGAAAAGTGCTTTTCGTAGCCTCGCTCCACTAACTTTAAATAAACACTTTTAACTATCACTTTTGCCTCAACGGGCAAACATTGGCGGCTTCTGATGGAAAGGGCTTTGTACATTTTAAGACACTATTGACCTTTATAATACACACTATTTCAGTATAATACTGCAGATAAAATGAATATTCTTTATAGTTATAAACACGAAGTAGCCAATAAAATGTTAGATTGAAAAGGAGGTATATATATATATATATATATATATATATATATATATATATATATATATATATATATATATATATATATATATATACATATATATATATATATATATATATATATATATATATATGTTATATATATATATATATATATATATATATATATATATATCCCATCAAAAACATAAAATGTAAAAAAAAATGTCAAGCCTCGCAACGCAGTCCTTCCACCACAAAAAGTTGTGAGATCTCATGTAAAACCAAGTCAGTTATTTTAGTTAGTATCTATGGAAGCACCTATTCAACAACTTTGTCATAAATTGTTATCTAATCGATTGCTAAGTAAGTCTAAACAGTGCACTTAAGAATAAAGTATTTTAAATAGTAGATTATTCTTATGTGATTGTGTTGCCGTGCGATTGTCAAGTCATATTTATTATAGAAATAAAGATGTCTAATATTTATACGGTCACTATAAATATTGGTAGGTAACTAAATAGATAACAATTTATGACAAAGTTGTTGAATAGGTGCTTCCATAGATACTAACTAAAATAACTGACTTGGTTTTACATGAGATCTCACAACTTTTTATGGTGGAAAGACTGCGTTGCGAGACTTGACATTTTTTTACATTTTATGTTTTTGATGGGATCTCATTTCTTTTTGTAGGTAGTCCTCTTTTTTTTTTCTTCTCGGGTAATATTTTTTGTACGTCAACTATAGATTTTCTTAAAGCTCACTCCCTGTCTCTATTGGTTTTTCTCCAAGGCTATGATGTAACAATTTTTGATAAGTCTGGACGATAAATGCTTCTAAGTCGATTATATTCAACGATTGCGGTCTCCTGAGCTTTGATACTACCGAAGTCGACATTAATTAGATGTAATCCGCCCAGACTTGTCACTCTCGAGTGCCACGTATGCTTGACCGCATGTGAACACTGAAGAACCGATGGCCATCAGTGCACTGTTTAGAGTTAGCCCCTGACTTTTGTGTATGGTAATAGCATAGGCTATACATATCGGAAACTGTTCGCGACGAACATAAGCTCTATTAATAATTTCAAATTTAGTTTTGACTGGACCAAGCTCGTAAAGATGTTCATTATTAAATGTAATATGTTTTTTTTTTATTTTATTTGTATTTTCAGGATAAACCTTTACTCCTTGTACTATACCGATAGAACCGTTGACTAAGCCAAGACTCACGTCAATATTTCATCTTAACATGACTTTTGCTCCTATTTTAATAATTATATTCTCTTCTAGCCCTGCTGTCATCTTCATACTTTTTTATAATTAAAATATACTTAAAGTATCTCACTTAACAATTTTTTAATTACACGAAGTAGGTAAGTATTATTAAACGAATATATTTGATAAATGAAAAATATTATTAAATATAATATTCTAATTAATAAATAATACAAATTATTCATAATTATGGATTTTTTAGGGATTAATTGACTTTTATACGACGTATTATTTACCGGGACTTACGGTTGACCTTGCATTATGCTATGTTTGGCTGAGCGCTGCTCGCTCTCTGCGCTCAATCTCAAAAACGGTTAAGCGTATAAAAAATGTTTAAAACAAAATTTGTAGAGAATTTTATGCTCTACAATTTTCATAATAAATATAAATATCATTGAAACCATAGGAAGCGAGATATTTGCGAAAAACCGATTTTTGTGACCTTTGACCTTGAATATCTTAAGACGTGGACACGAGATTTTATGAGACTTTTGAGACAACTTTTAGAATGCCAAAATAAAGGTTTATCCAAGTGTACAGCTTATTATCTCTCATTCCGAGGTTGACCCTCTTTTTTGGCTTAAGTGACCGTACAATTTAGAAAACGGGACTGAAATTTCGGGATGTTTCAGTTTTTCCTTTCTTTATTGGCTAAACACTAACTAAATTCAAAATTTGAAGTTTGTGTGTCTGCTAGAAGTACCTTAGAATTTTGATGATCGGTGAGTGTGTCAGTGACAAAATTAAAGAACTTCGACTGGCGATAGTTCGTAAACTATAAGGTATAAATAGTAGGTAATTTAGGAATATAGCTAGTATAGTATGTCCTCTTGGTCACTGAAAATTCAGGCTTCTAGCTTTCTCCACAACGAAGTTACAGGGGGGTCGAAAGTGCCGTGAGTGGCTTCGAGAAAAGGATGGTACGGCTGTGCTTTCTGCTCGACTTGGCGGGGGCACTGTCGTGCCCCCGGTATATATATATATATATATATATATATATATATATATATATATATATAAATATATATAAGAAAGAGGAAGGACAGTAACAGGGCACAGGCAACAAACAATCCTAAGTTTAACTGCTGGGAAATGCCCTTATAAGGAGAAGAGATGAGCAATCAAAGATCTAAAGGCTCTAGTATCTGCTTTTTTATTTTTATTATCGAGCTTTCGCTGCCTAATGGTAGCTTCTTCTGGATTCTAAAAATGCAAACCAGGTACAGAAAATAAACTAAAACGTTCGTTTTTTTTAAAATGTGATTAAATGAATTGTACGACTGAATGTGAAATTACTTACAAAAATTTAGCAGTTAGTTCATCTCTGGTGAAGACAATGAAATTTGCATTTTTGTTGGCCAGGTAGTATGAATGATTACACAAAACGTGATTAAAAGACACTTAGAGAGTTACACAAATATTGAAAATAAAACTTTGTCAATAAACATTAGTTAAAAACACTTTTTGAAGACAGAAACATAACTGCAAGAAACCATGATGTTGAAATGGTACTCCATTTTAAAAATTTTTGACGTCGAGTTTAGTAACTATTTAGTGATATTTGAGTCCGAACCGGATATTGTTGGTAGTCTATGTCGTCATCAGGTCGACAAAAAACCATAGAAAGCATTAAAGTTAGGGATGTGGTAAATTTTTTAGGTAGATGCTAATTTTAGATAAATTATTTATTATTAATGATATCTATTTTTTAGTTTTAGTTTTATAAAAAATGGGGGACTTAAATTTGATGAATGTTACTCTTCGACGAGTTATTTATTATTAATTATATTAATTCTTTAATTTTATAATCAAGAGATTCATAGGCTAATTTAAAAATTTAAAAATTTGAAAGAGAAAATTAATACTGAACGTTATTTATTATTAGTCATATTTAATTTTTTATTATGTAATTTTAACAAGAAAACATAGAAAAGTAACTGGTAATAAATAGCAAAAATGACAGAAAGAGATAAGAAACGTCAACTTTACTAGAAACTAATTTTTTCATAAAGATCGTTCTTTTTTATTGGTTTGGTATAGTTTTGTGTTAGCAAATAAGTATACATGGAGTTCAATCCTTCTATGTCTTTTTTGTGATTGAGATTATTTTTACAGGTTTTTATGTAACACATTTCGAAGAAACTTCTTCTGAAATAATTAGTCTCAACATCCAGAATGAAGCTGTTGTTATATTGTACTCTGTGATCTGTATTATTTACGTGTAAGCTCAAGCTAGTTGTGTTAGGTTTGTATTTACTATCACTTTTGTGTAACGCTAATCTCTTAGAGAGGTTTTGTGAAGTTTGTCCAACGTAGACCAAACCACATTGACAGGGAATGCCATAGATTATATTAGATCTTTGTAAAGTATATTCTTGTTTTCTTAGCATAAAGATTTTATTTAAAGTTTCGTTACTTAGAAATGATAAAAAAAAACCTCCGCGTCCGTAAGAAGCACGAGATTTTTCGAAACCTCTTTTTTCATAACTGCAGACTTTTCAGCTGACTTTTCTAGAAGTTCATTCAAAGTAGTATAGGCTTTTGCTAAAAGCAAAATTGTTGCAAGGAAATTTCCACGTCTGACATTCGCGTTTGTTAAAGTATATACAGCTTCATTTTTGTGACCTCTGAATGCTAGTCCTTGTTTTCCTCGATATTTGATGACTTACACAATACGAATAACAATGGTTCTCGCTTTTTGAATTTGAGCATTCCACAAGTTCATCTGTGACGTACTTAACAATGCCTGTATACTAAAACCAGATTTATGTCTCAATAGAGTTTGAATGGAATCTTTATGAGCAATGCTTTGCTCATGATCACATATGCTTTCGTGGGTATGCCTTCATTTATTGAAGCCGCATTTTTCTGTAAAAATGGAAGAGCTCTTCGCGAAACCTAAGCGAACGTAGCAAAATAAATCTTGGAGTTTACCATTAAATGAAATTTTTTTCTGAATTGAATGGAAGAACGGTATTTTCCGCACAATTCTTTTCTGGCTACTGAGGGTAGTAATTCAGGAATCGTGGGATGACATCTGTTGAAACTTTGATAAAAAAATCAAAGCTCTCATCATTTTCATGTATTGGGCCTGTGAAAGATCAAGCATAATCATGAATAAATAGACTGGATAAAAAATCTCATTGCTATTAATTTGAAAAATTGAATCATATACAATACAAAGTAATGAAAAATCCTCAATAAACACGACTTCGTATTCAATACGTCTTAACCATCGTTCCGCTGAAAATCGGCAGCCATTTCGTAGTTTGACCCACATTAAGGTGGAGCGGTTACGTCTTCAAAAAGAACGTCCGCGCATTTGCGATGGTACATTCGCAAAGCTCTTGCTCGTGCTTGCCTGTTTCGTCTTAAAGAGGGTCATAATTTTCTTTTTTACTGAAGAGGGTTTTCGACCCTCGTGGTAAAAATCGATTTTCTGTTTGTTAGCGTCTCCTGTATATTTTGAGCTCATCTTTCGTTCTGTGCAAACAAAAATTTTCTATGATGTACCGTTCCTTTACAATTAATGGTCAAAGTCAGGTGGAGTGAACAAGTTCTACGGTGCCCGAGAAACGCCTCCCACCTTTTATTAAGTTATGCTGCGACTTGCGTTTCTATGGTGCTGTCCTCTTCCAGGCTCTCGTGCCAGCTCACATATATACAATAAATTATATTTATATACGAATAATTCTATTTACGCGGGACTATGAATGTCTCAATTCGGATTTCTTGCGAATTTAAATATTGTATACACGTACACAGTTTAAAAATGGCGCTCCGGGAAAAGTCCCAATGTATCTGCCTATCATCCTCTAAAATAAATTTTAGAGAACATAAAAGGTTTATAAGTTTCTTGTTTGAAGATTTTAACATTGATATGGACAGGAAATATTTAAAGCCTGGAAAACCCTATTCTTAAAGGGTTACAAACACCTCGAATTTTCAAGAATTCGATTTTCTTTTACGGATTTTTATTCTCTGTACTTATAAGAATTGCTCAAAAAAAAAATTAAGAAAATTCCATTCCACTACAAACTTATAGCATTAAATGTGGCCTGGCGTCGGATTGGGACCGCTACCTGTTTCAGACACTGTCTGCAATATTTTTAATATTTTTTAAAATCTTAATAATTACTTTTTCTGCAAAATATCGAGAAGTTTTTAAATTTTTCTAAAAGACAATTTTTTATAAATAATTAAACATAAATTTTTTGGTCGAAAATTGCATACTAAAATTTGAAACACCGTAATTTTTTTTTTTCTTTTGAAAAAACCCTTAGACAATTTTTAACTGCTATATTATTTTACAAAATTAATTTTTATTTTAGCAGATTGGATTATTTTTATGAAGTTATCCTTCAGACAAGGAGGGGCCATAGTTTTCATCAGTGGTCCATTTAACTCGATAGAAAACAATATTAACATTTAAAACACATTAAAAAAAAATTTCTTATAGCCTAAAGTACAATAAAAATATATAATCGAAATTCTTTTGTATTATTTACTTAGTAACCTTTAAAATATTTAAAAAAAAAAATACATACTTTTAGCAGCGCCCAGGTGTATCTAACCCCTTAACTTTCTACCTCTGAATTAACACACATGACAGATTTTGCACTAAACTAACACTAAATATAGCGGTGATCGGGAGCGCAAAATTTCAAAGTTAAAATTACGTTTATTTAACACGAATTTTTTTCTCGCATAATATTGTAGAGAATATAAAATGGTTTCGTTCGGTCTCAAAAATCCCCAAAAAAAAAAACGAATTTAACTAAAATGAACACGCATTGATCAAAATTACTCAACCTAACTGAAAAATAAAATCACAATTTACATTTGTTCAAGTTCTTATTTGGAACTTTTGTACTGTTTTGAGATTATCGTAGAATATTAATTTCACCAATTAGTCCAAACCAACAGTTGTTCTAATTTCTGAAACATTTATTAGTAATTTGTTAGTTGTAGCAATCAGCTGAAAAAGGAGCTTATAGAAAGTTCTAGAACATTCTACACACAAGCCAACAGATTTTAACAGGTTTCATAATATCTTTGATTGTGTTAGCCGATACTTGGAAATTCATAATAAAATTATATAAACAACACTATGTTTTAATTTCCAATATATTTAAAGTAACTTGACAATTGTTTCACCATACAATGGCTTCTTCAAAAGTAAATAATTATTTATTATTATTCTTTATTATTATTATTATTATTTAATATTTTAATATTTACTTCTGAAGAAGCCATTGTATGGTGAAACAATTGTCAAGTTACTTTAAATATATTGGAAATTAAAACATAGGTTTCATAATATTTTACTGACAAATCAGATGAAATTAATATATTTTCACAAATTTTTTCAGCGTTTTATGTGAAAACCTCTCGAAATTTTTACAGTTCTGAATTACTCCATTGGTAAATCCAGTACAAGCCGCAAAAACTGTTTACCCATTAAGAATAAAAATGATGGCTAATAGCGAATAAAAACCATCATCAGACCTGTAAATATAAATTAAAAGATGCTTGATGCTCTTAGTTCTATTTATATGTGGGTTGTTGATAGTTTTTTATCCTTAAGTAGTTACCACTTTGGGAGCTTCTTTCCTTAAAAGATTTGAAATATAACATACTATAACTTTTAAATTTGGAATAACTTTCTTCTTGTATTGCATGGGATATTAGTCGAAATACATCATTTTCGTAAAAAGTTTGGCAAAATTTTACTTACAAATCAAACGAGGAAAATATATTTTGACGAATTTTTTTGAAAATCCTATTTTAAAATCGATCGAAATACACAGTCTACAAATGGAACAAAATACTTTGTTTTTACAGAGCTATAGGTAAATAATCTCAGAACTCGGATGGTTTGTAGCTTCTACTTGATGGAAAATCATTATAAATATATAATAAAAGACTGTTTTTAGTTGATTTCCACTGGTTTATTTATACATTTTTGATGATGTTCCTTTACAATTAATTGTCAAAGTCGGTGAACGAATTCTACGGTGCCCGAGAAACGCCTCCCACCTTTTATTAAGTTATGCTTTCGACTTGCGTTTCTAGGATACCGTCCTCTTCCAGTCTCTCATGCCAGCTCACATTTATACAATAAATTATATTTATATACGAATAATTCTAGATTTACGCAGGATTATGAATGTCTAAATTCTGATTTCTTGCGAATATAAATTTTGGATACACTTCGTAAGTTTGAGAATGGCGGCCCGGGAAAAGTCCCGGTGTCCCGGTGGGCCAACACGCCCCTGCCTATCATCCACTAAAATAAATTTTAGAGAACATAAAAGGTTTATAAGTTTCTTGTTTGAAGATTTTAACATTGATATGGACCGGAGATAAGATTTTTTTTTACGGATTTTTATTCTCTATACTTCTAAGAATTTATACAAAAAAAAATTAAGAAAATTCCATTCCATTACAAAGTTACAGCATTAAATGTGACCTGGTGTCGGATTGGGACTGCCACCTGTTTTCAGACACTGCAATATTTTTTTAAATCTTAATAACTACTTTTTCTGCAAAATATCGAGAGGTTTGTATATTTTTCAAAAAGACAATTTTTGTATAAATAACTAAATATACATTTTTTGGTTGAAAATTGCATACTGTAAAATTTGAAACACCGTATTTTTTTTTTTTTTTTTGGAAAAAACCCTTCGACAATTTTTAACTGCTATATTATTTTAAAAAATTAATTTTTATTTTTGCGGATTGGATTATTTTTTATGTAGTTATCCTTCAGAGAAGGAGGCACCATAGTTTTCATCAGTGGTCCATTTAACCCGATAAAAAAATAATATTAACATTTAAAACATATTAAAAGAATTTTTTTTTTTCTTGTAGTCTAACGTACAATAAAAATATATAATCGAAATTATCTTGTATTATTTACTTAGTAACCTTTAAAATATTTTTTTTTAAGAATACATGCTTTTAGCGGCGCCCAGGTGTATGTAACCCCTTAACTTTCTACCTCTGAATTAACACACATGACAGTTTTTGCACTATCACCGAATGTACCTGTAAACGGTAGCGCAAAAGTTCAAACTTAAAATGACTAACTACTAACTAACTATTTTACACGATTTTTTTTCTCACATAATATTGTAAATAATATAAATGGTTTCGTTCGGTCTCAAAAATCCTCAAAAAAAACGAATTTAACTAAAATGAACCAAAATTAACCAACCTAACTAAAAAAATAAAATCACAATTTACGTTTGTTCTAGTTCTTATTTGGAACTTTTGTACTGTTTCGAAGTAGAATATTAATTTCACCAATTAGTCCAAACCAACGGTTGTTCCAATTTCTAAAATATTTGTTGTAGCAATCAGCTGCAAAAGGAACTTATAGAAAGTTCTAAAACATTGTACACACAAGTCAACAGATTTTAACAGGTTTCATAACATTTTACTGACAAATCAGATGAAATTAATATATTTTCACAAATTTTTTCAATATTTTATGTGAAAACCTCTCGAAATATACAATTTTTACAGTTCTGAATTACTCCATTGGTAAATCCAATACACGACACATATTGATTAAAAATCATCTTTAGATCTGTAAATATAAATTAAAAGATGCTTGATGCTCTTAGTTCTATTTATTTTTTATCCTTAAGTAGTTACCACTTTGGGTGCTTCTTGTCTTAAAAGATTTGAAATATAACATACTACAACTTTCTTCTTGTATTGCGTGGGATATTAGTCAAAATACATCATTTTCGTAAAGTTTGACAAAATTTTACTTAGAAAGCAATCGAGACAAATATTTTTTGACGAATTTTTTTGAAAATTCTATTTTAAAATCGATTGAGTCTACAAAATACTTTGTATTTACAGAGCTATAAGTAAATAATCTCAGAACTCGGATGGTTGTAGCTTCTACTTGATGTAAAAATCATTATAAATATATAATAAAAAAAACTATTTTTAGTTGATTTCCACTGGTTTATTAAAAATTTTTGATGACGTTCCTTTACAATTAATTGTCAAAGTCAGGTGGAGTGAACGAATTCTACGGTGCCCGAGAAACGCCTCCCACCTTTTATTAAATTATGCATGCGACTTGAGTTTCTAGGATGTCGTCCTCTTCCAGTCTCTCGTGCCAGCTCACATATATACAATAAATTATATTTATATACGAATAATTATAAATTTACGCAGGTTTATGAATGTCTAAATTCGGATTTCTTGCGAATATAAATTTTGGATACACTTTGTAAGTTTGAGAATGGCGCCACGGGAAAAGTCCCGGTGTCCCGGTAGGCCAGCATGCCCTGCCTATCATCCACTAAAATAAATTTTAGAGAACATAAAAGGTTTATAAGTTTCTTGTTTGAAGATTTTAACATTGATATGGATAAGAGATATTTAAAGCCTGGAAAAACCGGTTCTTAAGGGGTTACAAGCACCTCGAATTTTCAAGAATTCGATTTTTTACGGATTTTTATTCTCTATACTTCTAAGAATTATTCAAAAAAAAAAATTTAAAAAATTCCATCCCATTACAAAGTTATAGCATTAAATGTGACCTGGCGTCGGATTGGGACCGCTACCTGTTTTCAGATCTGTCTGCAATATTTATAATATTGTTTAAATCTTAATAATTACTTTTTCTGCAAAATATCGAGAGGTTTTTAAATTTTTCTAAAAGACAATTTTTTATAAATAATTAAACATAAATTTTTTGGTCGAAAATTGCATACTAAAATTTGAAACACCGTAATTTTTTTTTTTTTCAAAAAAACCCTTAGATAATTTTTAACTGCTATATTATTTTACAAAATTAATTTTTATTTTTGCAGATTGGATTATTTTTTATGAAGTCATCCTTCAGACAAGAAAGCGCCATAGTTTTCATCAGTGGTCCATTTCACCCGATAAAAAATAATACTAACATTTAAAACATATTAAAAAAAGAAAAATTAGTCTAAAGTACAATAAAAATATATAATCGAAATTCTTTTGTATTATTTACTTAGTAACCTTTAAAATATTTTTTTAAAAAAATACATGCCTTTAGCAGCCCAGGTGTATGTAACCCCTTAACTTTCTCCCTATAAATTAACACACATGACAGATTTTTGCATTAACACTAAATGTAGCTGTGATCGGTAGCGCAAAAGTTCAAACTTAAAATTATGTTTATTTAACACGAATATTTTTCTCACATAATATTGTAGACAATAACAAATGGTTTCGTTCAGTCCCAAAAATTCCCAAAAAAAAATGAATTTAACTAAAATGAACACGTATTGACCAAAATTAACCAACCTAACTAAAAAATAAAATCACAATTTACATTTGTTTAAGTTCTTATTTCGAAGTTATCGTAGAATATTAATTTCACCAATTAGTCCAAACCAACAGTTGTTCCAATTTCTGAAACATTTGTTGTAGCAGTCAGCTGAAAAAGGAACTTATAGAAATTTCTAGAACATTCAATACACAAGTCAACAGATTTTAACAGGTTTCATAACATTTTACTGACAAATCAGATAAAATTAATATATTTTTACAAATTGGTAAATCCAGTTTTCATTAAAAATAAAAATGATGGCTAATATCGATTAAAAACCATCATCAGACCTGTAAGTATAAATTAAAAGATGCTTGATGCTCTTAGTTATATTTATATATGGGATGTTGAGAGTTTTTTTATCCTTAAGTAGTTACCACTTTGGGAGCTCCTTTCGTTAAAAGATTTGAAGTATAACATACTACAACTTTGAGATTTGGAACAACTCTCTTCTTATATTGCATGGGATATTAGTCGAAATACATCATTTTCGTAAAGTTTGGGAAAATTTTACTTACAAATCAATCGACGAATTTTTTGAAAATTCTATTTTGACGAATTTTTTTGAAAATTCTATTTTGAAATCGATCGAAAAACACAGTCTACAAATGGAACAAAATACTTTGTTTTTACAGAGCTATAGGTAAATAATCTCAGAACTCGGATGGTTGTAGCTTCCACTTGATGAAAAATCATTATAAATATATAATAAAAGACTGTTTTTAGTTGATTTCCACTGGTTTATTTATAAATTTTTGATGACGCGTTTCGCTATCGATGCAGCTTCGTCGATCCACATTTAACACTGTCAAGTTTAGTTTATTTGAATAACACTGAATATGTTAATGTTTAGTTTTATATTATTTATTTTACTATTACACCTGTTTAAATTATATTGATATATATTGAGAAACCCACACAGAAATGGTATTAAGAAAATAAATTTAAATCTACCAGATCGTTAAGAAGAGTAACTGTGGTGCTTAATCGATTTATTTGCACTATTTCTAAAAGGTTTTGGTTTAAACCTTTTTGTTGTGTATGTTAAATTTTGAAATTCTTATTAAACGTGTGATTATCAGTTAAAAGATGACTTACATATGTTGATTTAGACTTCTTATGGACGTAACATTTTTCATATTCTGTAATATTTGTATAAATGTTCGTCCAGTTTGTACTAGTTTTGTTTTAGGACATGACCCCTGATTTATTATCTTTATTGATTTGCGGTTTGTAGTTTTTGAGATATTTCCCTATAGTATTGTTTGTCTTGTAAGCTATGTTTATGTTTATGTGATTTAAATTAAATGCATGCAAGGTCCTCTTGCCTTTTTTGGGTATCGGCTGAACTGTAGAGCATTTCCAGCAGGAAGGAAAATTCCCTTTCGGTATGTTAGCTTGAAAAGTTGAGAAGAAACTGGTGTTAGTTCGCTCGAGCATTTTTCGAGTACTATGGCAGGGTTTCCATCAGCACCAGAAGCTTTTTTCGGGTCTAGATTCATTAAAATATGTTTTATAATACGCTATCTAAAGATAATACTGAGCATCCTTGACTGCACTATGGGAATAGTTGGTGGTGGTTTTCCTTGGAAATCGATAGTAGAATGTCAAAAAAACAGTTCAACTAACAAATTGGCTTCATATATACACTGGTGGGCAAACAAATCGACTGAAATGATTTTGTTTCATGTAACACCGATGCTTGAATATAATTTTCCAACAGGGGTATTATTTTTGGTATCGTTAGAATACTGATTTTCTACTCTTTTTAATAATACCAAAAATATACGAATTTACAAAAAATTTTACTGATTAAACCGTTCTTGCTCGCGCAGCAACGTAATGCGCTGCGAGCTATTAATCCCTATAATAACATATGCAACTACATTTCCCTGTCATTCCTTTATCGGAACTTGAACCGCCAACATCTCTGCTATACCTGCTCACTAATTAAGTCATCGAAAAATGGATACCACCTCCGAAGAAAAGGCACAAGTCACTGTCCTAATGCAAGAAGGGCATAGCCAACGTGTAGTCGCTGCACCACTGACCTGTACCAGTCAGCTGTCTCCAGAATCTACAGAGGATACCAAGAGTCTGTCACCTTTACACGGAGACCAGGATCAGGAAGAAAAAGATATACCTCGGAGAGAGATGACCGCTTCATTGCCAACACAACTCTAAGAAATCGTCACTTGACCGGCATTGAGGTCCAACAGGAGCTCCGACACGTTCGTGGTCTGGCTGTCAGGCATTGGATAGTCAGAAGAAGACTTAAAGAAACTAACCTAAACTAAGCTAACGGACCCAAATTGACAGCAGCTCATCGACAAACGCGACTCAGATTTACCCGAGAACATGTTGACTGGACCTTAGAGCAATGGCGATCCGTTTTATTCTCCGACGAGTCCCGAATGTGCCTACATGGCAAGGATGGAAGAAGACGAGTCTATAGGAGGCGTGGGGGGCTCTATGCGCAGTGCTACATTACTAAAACGGTCACCTACGGAGGAGGTTCTGTCATGGTGTGGGGAGGCATCTCACTGGTTGCAAAAACCTATTTGGTTTTCGTGACTGATGAGACTCGTAGGGGTAGATTAACTGCTCACCGGTACATCCAGGATATCCTGCAAGAGCAAGACGTTCCTTATGCTGGATTTGTTGACGATAGTTTCGTGTTAATGCGCCATAATGCCAGACCACATACTGCTGCATCGGTACGGCAATACCTGGCGGAAGTTGGAATACCCACGTTAGACTGGCATGAGCGGAGTCCTCACCTCATTCCAATCGAGCACATGTGAGATGAGCTCAAGAGAGGGTTCGAGCCATAAATCCAGCTCCTGCATCACTGAGGAACTTAAACGTTGCGATGGCGGAAAAGTGGGGAAGAATCCCACAAATCGCAGTGAAAAATCTCACCCGCTACATGAAAAACTGGCTGGAAGGAGTAATAAGGGCTAGGGGAGGGAGTAAAACAAAATATTGATTTTGGTTTTTATCCATAAATTGAGTTGTTAAACTTTAAATTTGCTTAATTTTTCCTTTCTCTTACATCTATTTTGAATCCTCCTCCTTATCTCCTTTCAATCATTTTAAAGAGAATAGAATGGGGTTTCAAATGGTAGTAAAATCCGTAAAAATATATGAACACTAAATTCTAAGATCCGCGTTAAATGAAACAAAAAAGTGCGAGTCGATTTTTTTTGCCCACCAGTGTATGTTAACGTAATTTATTCATTTGCAAATCAATTCTAGAGTGTGCGCGCGTGTGTGTGTATATGTGTAATATCGACACGGTCCGACTCTAAATTGTCTGGAATTCAAATCAAAAATCCTTGTTATATATCTCTATTTATAATGCAGATCACAGTCATAGCTTTCATAAAACTTTTGCCCGAAACGAGTCGAAAAACTTTCCCAGCCTTTATATCGGAACTTCGACACATTAATGAACCGATGATTCGGAATATCGAGAAATGGCAGAAAAAGGCAATATTTTTTGAAGTTAGATCGTTCCAGAACGTATGAATAATAAATAGTGTTAGTATTTTGATTTGATATCTAATATTTTCTTGTAGATGCCGGTGTTGTACCTTATAATTCTGTCATCACAACCTTGAAACTTAGTTGCTTCGAACTTATTATTTAGTTTGTTAAAAGGATATATTGTATTTGCGAAAAAAAATTACCCTAGCGGGTTTTACAATTCACGTTTTAGGGTTCTCATATCACAAAAATATAGGAACGGGGTGAAAAGGGTGAGGTCTTTTTTTTATGGGTCTAGCACACGTGCTGCAGGGAAGTCCCTAAAGCGCTACAGGAGCGACACGTGTGCGGAAAAAAAGCGATTCACGTTGTTCTTGAATCGCTGTAAATTTTATTCGGTGAGAAACACAGTCCTGGGTAAGCCATTCCAAAGGGATGATGTTCTCCATATAAAAGACTGCTTGAAAAGCGTTGTACGAGGAGTAACAAGCTGAACCTTATACGGATGTGAAGTATCAACGCGACGTGTACTTCTAACATGCATCGCTCTGGGAGGAATTAAGCGGGCTACATCCTGCGAACACTCGCCAGGAAAGTACTTGTAGAATAGACTCAAGTCGCCAACCGTTCTTCGATGTTCCAGCGAATCAAGGCCGCCAGTCAGTTCTGCGTGTCCAATCAGACGAACAGCCCTTCTCTGAACAGAATCCAACAAATGCAGTGTATGTTTGGGAGCGGAGCCCCAAACATGGGAGCAGTATTCCATAGTTGGTCGAATTTAAGCTTTGTAGAGAATTAACAGTTGTTGTGGAGTGTAAAGCTTTCTGGTTCGAAATAATATTCCCAACTTTTGAGAAGCTCTCCTTGCTATGCCTGCAACATGTTCATGCCAGGACATATTTGCTCCCAAATTAACGCCCAACAAATTGAGTGACGATGCTAGGAGAATGAAGTGCCCTGAAGTAACTATGTCGGGTTCAGCAACGTTAACTTTTTTAGAAAAAACAGCCGCCTGGGTTTTTGTAGCGTTAAATTCCACTTGGTTAGTGTCACCCCAAGAAAGAATTTCTTCCAGGTCTTTGTTAAGTTGAATGACTTCGTGGTGCCTGCGGATATTCGCCTGAGCAGCTGAGCAGCCGATGACCGAGCGTTCAAAGTGAATGAAGAGATAAGCGTATTGTCATCTGCAAAGCTGTAGATTAGATTCCCGGTCTTTTCCAGCAGGTCGTTAATGTAAATGAGAAAGAGAGTAGGAGACAGTATGGGGCCTTGGGGCACACTGGCGTTAACAGTAAAGATATTAGAAAGAAATCCGTTGACTGCGACTCGTAAAGAACGCTCTCTGAGGAAACATGAGAGCCACAAACAGAACTTTTCAGACATACCATAAGAGCGTAGCTTGGCCAACAGTCCATCGTGCCAAACAGGGTCGAATGCCTTGGATATGTCAAGAGTATCCGCTCGAGATTCTCCGAAGTGTTCAATTGCGTTGTTCCAAACATGTGTTACATAAGTCAGAAGATCTCCTGTTGATCTATGTTTACAAAACCCATATTGGTGATCGCTAATAATGTTGAATCCTTCAAGGTATTTTAGAAGATGCTGATTGACAGCCTTTTCCATGATCTTCGATATTATTGAAAGCAGTGCGACTGGTCGGTAGTTGTTTGGCAAGGTCTTCTTGCCTTTTTTAGGTATCGGCTGAACTGTGGCATATTTCCAGCAGGAAGGAAATATTCCCTTTTTGTAGGATAGGTTGAAAAGTCTACAGAAAACTGGTGTTATTTCCCTTGCACAGTTTTTGAGAACTATGGCAGGTATTCCGTCAATGCCAGAAGCTTTTTTGGTGTCTAGCTTTATTAAAATACGTTTTATGATACGCTGTCTGAAGGCAACATCGGGCATCCTTGACTGCACTATGGGAATAGCAGGTGGTTTTTCCTTGGAAATCGACAGTAGAATGTGAAGCAATCAGTTCGGCCAACAAATTTGCTTTCTCAACAGGTGTCATTGCAATAGAACTATCTAGCCGTGTGAGTGGTGATATGATAGATTTGGTGAAATTTTGACCAACTGCCTTAGCGACTGACCAAAAGGACCTGGAATTGTTGGGACAAGCGAGAAATTTGTTTCTAATTCGCTGATTGTGTGCCTCCTTGGTTTCGTCGATAATTTCTTTGCATCTGTTCCGGGCACGAACAACGGTGTTACGATTTATGGTGTTTTTACGCCATTGTCGGTAGACAAGATGTTTAGAAGCAACAGCTTCTTTGCATTTTCGGTCAAACCAAGGCTTGCCGTTAGAAGGACATTTCTTCGAAAATGGAATGTAAGCTTCCATACCAGCTAACATCGAAAACCTCCCTGGCGCAGTCAGATGGGTCGTCGGATTGAAAACAAATGTCTAACCAAGAGAAACTTCGAAAATATTTCGTGAGATCTTCCCATTTAGCAGATTTGTAATGCCAAACCTTGTGCGGTTTAGGCGCCTCTCTGTCACTGACTGGTAGGACACTCGATGTCGAAAGCAATTTATGGTCGGAAGAACCCAACGGCGGATTTACGGTGACCGGATTGGTGGTTAAAAACAGATCAAGAAGACTGGCGAACTCCCCGTCTCGATCAGGGATCCATGTTGGTTCGTCAATAAGCTGAGTTAAGCCACGACTGATTGAGAATGATTCAGCTTCACGACCTTGTTCGTCGGTAGTATTTAAATATTTAAGCCATTTGATTTTGTGGACATTAAAGTCGCCCAGGATGGCAATTTCGGCATTTGGATAGTTAATTTGTAAATGATCGATGGTGTCTGCAAGAGAAGCGAAAAGTGTTCTAAAGTTAATATCACTTGGCAGTCGATAGAGGATGCAGATGAACCTTGTGGTTTGTTGAGCCGTTATTTTTAACCACGTCACATCAAAGATAGTGGGCTCCAGAGCCTCTTCTCGTTGGCAAAAGAGGTCGCTTCTGACAAAAAGATAGATTCCTAAGTTACGCCGAGGTCGTGAAATATTGTGTAGTTTCAGTAATATTACATGCATTTTTCCTGATTTGTTGGTGGAAATGTACAAATCTTAAACGCAATAATTCATAGCCAAACATGCAAAGAGTTAAAGACATGAGAAAGTCGATTAGAAAAGTTTCTTCATATATAATAGGTGTTTCGGTTAATAATGTCGATTTTGCTAAGAGATGGCGTTACTAATACTCTTGTTGGTATAGACTAGTGACATCTATGGCGTTTTGGAAGGTAAACATACGCCATCACAGGCCAGTTCGTTATTAATTGTCATTGTGCGAATAATATAGCTCTTCATAGCTTTGAATAGGTCGTGTTTCGTACCAGAAAAATACCTTTTGCAGGGAAGCTTAATAACCTTCTTTCATTTGAAGAAAACGGCTGCTGAAAGTTATCGATTGTTGGTTGAAGCTTATGGTGAACATGTTCCAGCCCAAAAAACTTAGGTAGACTCAGGCCAGCCTTCAACATCACAACCAGTGCGCAATATACAGGGAAAGAAAGCTTTGTTGGGATAGTAGAGGAGCTGTGAATTACGAACTGGTGAAACGATTTTTGGCGATCGATACCGACACCAATTGATAAAGTTGAACCGAGCATTGAAGGAAAAACGACCAGAATACGCCCAAAGACACGATAAAGTCATTTTTCAACATAACAGTGCTCGGCCCCATGTTACAAAATATGTTAAAAACTATTTAGAAAACATCAAATGGGACATTCTACCCCACCCGCCGTATTCACCGGACATAGCCCCTTCAAACTACCACTTATTTCAATCGACGCATCACGGACTCTCAGAACAACACTTACATTCTTACGAAGAAGTGAAAATTTGGCTTGATGAATGATTGGCCTCAAAATGTGAAAAATTCTTCTGGTGCATAATCCATTATTTGACAGAAAGATGGGAAAAAGTCATAGCTAACGGTCGCCAATACTTTGATTATTAAGGTAATTCATTTTGTGATGGAAATAATCGCTTAACTGTTGCGAATAAATCGAGATTATTAACCGAAACACCTATTATATTGTAAGATAAAAATCTTGATCTTTTCATACTTCAAAGTTAAGTAAGATTAAAAAGTGATCAAAATATAGCCGAAGTACGAATATACTGTACAACTACAATCACATTTTAATATTTTTAGCAAGGAAAAATATATTTTTTGCTTATAATAAACCTGTCAGAAGCATGTAAAAGTAAATTTTAAATTCATGCACAGCTGAAAATATTGTATAGATTTATAAAATGTGGTTAATGAATTTTATAAACAAGTTAAAACCTTGCGGAAGCTGTAAATACCAATAGAAATTGAAAAGTTTTTTAATTAATGTTCACAATTTTCACAATATTAATTTATACTGTTACGAATCGTTACTGGCTTGAAATTTGTATAATGGTATTAAGTTAGAGTGAACAACACTGCACTTATTCCCGTTATCAACTGGAACAATTTTGACTGAAAAACATCTTCTCTCGGGACTCGTAGGGAAGCCATTTTACCAAAACAGTGTTTGATCAAATTTATAGCATTTTATCAATGAGGAAGTTTATTACAGGATATGATGAGGGATCAAATGATACCTTAATAAACTCAACTGGGCACTAGCAACCTATAAACCTAAAAATTTACCATTTTAGATTATAGTGCTCTAAATGAAATACTTTTACCAATGCTCTGAGCAAGTCTACTATACATATCTTTGTAAGCCTACTTCGATGTTGGATCTAGGCCTTCCCCTGAACGTCTATCTTATTCTATTTGCAGCTGTCGTCATCGATCCAAAGGCCGCTACTTTCTGTATGTCGTCCCGCTGTTTTGGGACGCTCCTACGCTCCTTTTCTGTCTCTATTCTATTATTCACTTGGTCCATCGATCACCAGTAGTGCGTGCTATATATCCAGCCCATCGCTACTGTCTTTCTATATATCCATATATATTTTATATATATATATATATATATATATATATATATATATATATATATATATATGTATATTCATATATATATATATATATATATATATATATATATATATATATATATATATATATATAAATAAAGAGAGAGAAAGCAACCGTATCTAACAAAATCCTAAGATATGAAAATAGTTGGGGAACTCTGCAAAAGGGCAGAAACAGATGTTCACACGATATTCATTTAGCCAATATTTCGGTCCTACGTTGGGACCTTCATCATGGCACAAACTGAAAGAGAGATAATGAAGCAACCAATAAGGAAAGTCGGGCATAGAAAATTATTACTGTTAAGTTTAATTTTTAATTTTTTAATTTATAATTATTAATCAATTCTTATTGTTGTTATAAAGAAGTATGTATTTATATATATATATATATATATATATATATATATATATATATATATATATATATATATATATATATATATATATATATACATACATATACATCGTCTTCCTAACATCGAGATACAAAGAAGATCAAAAGTGACATATGTATATTAAGGTGGAATTGGGCGGGGCATATCGCAAGGCTGAATGATAATCAAAATTGTCCCTGTAAAGCTTGTGGTATATACCTTTCTGCCCTCTTGATCACAAAGTTCTTATTATAATTATCTTCGAATTCGAATTGAGAAGGTTAATATATCTAATAGTTAAAATACCACATTTAGTCGAATTTTGTACTATTTTGTACTATACTGGGGTAAATATGTATTTTTCATATAACGAATATATTATCAGAAATAATGATAATAACTCAATTTATTTAAAATTCTGCAGTTGGAGAGTAAACTAGAAGTTTTCAAGAGTATTTTAAAAAAAATTATTTAAATTGGTCGAAACGTAAACCACGTCTCGATTTTTATCCAAAAAATGCTTTATTTCTTCCATTGTGCGCCGGCGATCCGGGTTCGTATCTCGGCTGGGGAAAATAATAAAAAAAGCCTTTACAACGTGACAGTCTCGGGGAGGCCAAATCATCCGTATAATCATGCCTAGTAAAGCCCTCTCAGTTTGACCGATCCGAACTGCATTAAACTGTAGGTTCCCTTTGTCTTGTGTATATATATATATATATATATATATATATATATATATATATATATATATATATATATATATATATATATATATATACATATATACATATATACATATATGCATATATATATATATATATATATATATATATATATATATATATATATATATATATATATATATATATATATATATATATATATATATATATATGTATATACATATTCTACATGGTCTAAAGGGTAAATAATTTTGCACTAACCTTGATGATCAAACACTTAATTTCCTGTTGTTATGAACGAAATGAGTTAAAAATTTAACTAATTATAAAACAAGTAACTATATTTTAAAAGTAACATAAACCTGAGCTTAAGGCCTAAATATTGACTTTAACGGCGAAGCACTGCACTGTGTACCTTCGGCAAATTTTGTTTTATTAACTCTCCATTAAATTGAGCAGCAAAATAGTTAGTCAGTTTGTATAGAACTAAAAAATGTGGTTTTTTATTTTAAATAAGTTAAAAAAATATGATTTTATGAGTTGGTGTTACTTCAGCTTATGACGCACTGACACATTTTATTCTAAGTTATAATATAATCTGCTGGATATAGAGTGGTTATATCAATTGTTTTTTTTTTCTGTTAAAAATATTTAATCAGGACTATGAGAATAAAATATTTGACAAGTGTTTCGCTAAAACATTAGCTTTATCAAAAAGATGGGTATAGAATGAAATAAACATTTTTCATGGTTTTGTAAGTAAATATTTACAGATAGCTGGTAACTAAAGAATAACAACAAAACTTAATAATTATACAAATTATCGATTCATTAAATAAACTCAACAATGGGAAATTTCCGAGGTCTAATTGGTCATTTACTAGTGTTTGTATTCTTTCTTTTATTGATCTCGAGGGGCTCAAATAAATTTAATTTATGCAATGAAGAATCAGTTTTACTTTTTAAAAAACTTTTATTATGTTCTGAAATTCTTTGTTCGAATGTTCTACCTGTCTGACAGATGTAGAGTTTAATACAAGAACCGCAATTAAGTTACTAAACACCAGATTTATGGTTTTTCAAGGTTTTTTTCTTTATTGTTCTTTATATGTTTGATTAAATTATGTGTACTGTATGTGATCGTCACGTTCTGCTATCTTATGTATTTAGCGATTTTTTTAATTGTTGGGCTTATATAGGTTAATGTAGCGTAATTGTTATTAATAGATTTTGTTTTTGGATGTATTAAATTAATTGTTTGTTGTAACTGTTTCTTGCATAAAATTGTATCTATAGTTTTTACATTAAATTCGTTGTTTTTGGTTATTTGTTTAATAAGATTAAGTTCATTTTTAAAACTGTCATCTGTCATTGATATGTTAACTAGTCTATGTATAAAGGAATTGTATGCCGCTAGTTTTTGTTTGTATGGATGAACTGTTATGTATCGTCGTGGCCATATGTGTCAGTTTGTGGTGTACGAGGAAGTCATGCTTATTGTCAATCTTTTTTTTATTGTTAGGTCCATTTACCACCGACCCATACAGGCGCTACGATACATAACAGTTCATAACATCCATACAAACAAAAACTAGCGGCATACAATTCCTTTATACATAGATTAGTTAACACACCAATGACAGATGACAATCTTAACAATGAACTTAATCTTATTAAACATATAGAAAAAACGACGGATTTGACGTAAAAATTATAGATACAATTTTACAACAAACATTACGCAACATTAACCTATATAAGCCCAACAACTAAAAAATCGCTAAAGAACGTGACAACCATATACAGTACAAATAACAACTTAAACATATCAGGAGCAATAAAGATCAAACCTCGAAAAACCATAAATCTGGTGTTTACCAACTTAATTGCGGTTTTTGTAATAAACTCTACATAGGACCAACAGGTACAACATTCGAACAAATAATTTCAGAACATAATAAAAGTTTTTTAAAAAGTAAAACTGATTCTTCATATGCGAAACATTTAATAGAAGAGAATCCTATATTTGATAATAATTTCTATAATTTACACGTTCAGAACAAATCGCATAAATTAAATTTATTTGAGACCCTCGAGATCAATAAAAGAAAGAATACAAACATACTGTTAAATGAACAATTGGATTTTGGAAACTCCCCATTGTTGAATTTATTTAATGAGTAGATAATTTGTATAATTATTAAGTTTTGTCGTTATCCTTTAGTTACAACCTAGCATACCTGCAAATATTTACTTATAAAACCATGAAAAATGTTTATTTCATTCAATACTCATACTTTTGATAAAGCTAATGTTTTAGCGAAACACGTGTCAAGTATAAAAATCAATAAAAGTGGAAATTTTACTAAAAATTGAGTGTTTTATTCTCATTGAATATGAATGTCCATCAAGTCAGTTAATTATTCAGAATTATATTTCGGCTCGGGCCTCTGCAGCTTTGTCAGCCTTTTTCCAGTTGGGGGATGGAAATGCGTAATAAAACAAAACAGCACGCGTTAGCAGCCAGCTCCCTACGGAACAACGCCAGGACCATACATGTTAGCTCAGAAGGGGCGGAGCCAGCGCCAGCCAAGCTGTGATCACAACAATGCATAATAAGCTCGCACAGTTCAGGACGTCTTAGTTGGCCATCAGCTACTCACCAGTAAGCATGGATATGGGGTTTTTAGCGAAATATATATATATATATATATATATATATATATATATATATATATATATATATATATATATATATATATATATATTTATTGAGCCTTTTACAAGGTTGTGTAACAAATCCGTTGTTTAATCTTAAAAAGGAATAATTTCCTTGAGCAACCGTAGTCGGAAAGCCACTCCAATTTGAGATGCTTTAATCTCAAAAACCATAATTTCTAATTTAAACTAAGCTATAAAAGTCTCCGTTCCACGTTCATAAAAAAAAGAGTATTTTAAACTTAAATTGGAAAGATATTACTTTGGGGCAAGTATTATATAATACCTTATTCGTTGTACTTTGCCACAAGCTCCTTGTCCCGTAAATGTTTTACTAGCATAATGAAACAAAGTTTCATCAAATCCATTATGTTTAACAAAAACGTACGGCATTAAAGGCTTAGATAACATACCCTCATATTTGCAAACTTTCGGACCTTCCCTAAAATCCGTTTCAGTTTTGAAACTTTTAATTTAGCATAAAGCAAACCTTTAACGAGTAGAATCGGCTATAAATATTTTACTTTCACTGGAGATTTTATACTTCTTTTTTATTATTTTCGAGATATCGACCCTTTATAAAACTGAGTATTTTTTCGCGAACGCAAAAGAGAAAATATTCTTTCTGAATTCCATCCATATACAAAATGCTTGCCCTATACCGATTCGAAAGCCAGCAAGATGAGGGTGCAATTTACTTTTACAAGTCCAGTAGCTAGGAATCAGCTGGAGAAAGTAACCGATTTTATACCATACTGTAAAATATCAAAAGGAGATCGAGCAATCCTAAAACGGGATTTATCTTTACGAGAAAATATACCTTCAGGAGGAGCTGAAAAAGGTAGATTTGTTCAATTTTGTATAGCGCTGATAGTATTATCATATTTTTTCCTAGTTTGTCGTTGATAATGAGAAAATTATCTATAGTGAAACGTTCAAGAGGTGAGAGAAAGGACTAGAGGGGATGCATCGATAAATTTGAAACAAACGTTGTTTTTTCATTATTTCCAATTTTAATAGAAATAGTGTAGAGAAGGCAAGGAATAGTTTAAGTTGTTATTATTTTTAAAGCCCTCTGATGAAGTTTAAGAAAGTCAAATTCAGTATTAATTAAAGAACTGCGTGTTTTGCAAGATAGTACTGGTAAATCACTTTATTAATTTTTACTTTCTTTCCTAAACGAAAGCATTGTACACTTCAAGATTTTTCTTTTCTTCACGTTTTAGGGTTTCTGGATTACAAAAATCACTCATTTCCGTTGGTCTGTCTTACTGTCTGTCGGTCTGTTAGTATGCTAACTCTTGAATGAAATGAGATATCAATTTCAAACTTGGTACATAGATAACATCTAACAAGGAAATAAAGCCTCTAGTTTTTGAACGATATCGCTTCAGGCCAAGGGGCTGAAAGGAGTGGGGGTCGACGAATTTTAAAAGGCTTTAATAGTAATATGAAAGTTTTTCCTGGTTTTTTGTTATATAATAAACAGATTTTAAGCATTATTATTTATAGTAAAACAAACGAGTATAAGAGGCGACAGGGGGAGCTTCCTATATGTCGTGTTATATGTCCATTTGTCCATCCATTTGAAGTCTAGGAATTCCAAGAATTAGGTATTTTTTCATTGCTTTCAATTTTAATCCAGGAGGGAGTTAAAGGGGACGGGGGTAGTTTAATATTGTAAAATTTCCCATTTTGAGATATTTACAGGTATTTTTGATTGATGTACTGGACAAATTTCAAGGATATTATTTATAGTAAAATATGTAAGGGGTTAAAGGATGGGGTAGGAGGTAATGAGGCTTTCTATATATGAGGTTGGCTTTTTTTTTTTTGTGCAGTAAAAGAAGTTATTAGTGGTCCGTATGGAACACTTATAAGATGATTTCAGTTTCTGTCCGTCTGTCTCTGTCTGTCCGTCTATCTGTTCGTCTGTCACAACCGATTTTCTCCGAAACTATTTGACATAGAAAGTTGAAATTTGGAACTAATATAGGAATTGAGGGTCCCGTCACAGCCGTGTCGTTTTGAAAGTTAAATTTTGACTAAAAGGATTAGTTTTTGGTGCTGAAATCAAAACTGAAAAATTTTTTTTTACCAAATCATTGAGTGGGGTATATATAATGTAATACTTGCGCATAAATTTCTTTGTATTATTTTTAAAAAATTGCCAAAAATCGCTGTCCCCCCCTTATCTCAAAAAGTATTGATCAAAAATTTTTTTAAAAATTCTGAATCTTCTCCACGGGGTGTAGATTGAACGAAAGTTATCACGAATGAATTACTTTTAATAATTTATCTGGTATATAAAAAAAAAAAAATTTCGAGGTTATCAGTTTTCAACAAAGTTCGGAAACAAACTTTGTTGAAAACTCATTTAGGGTGTGTTTTGTGAAGTCATTAATGATTTTATACCTCCGTAACAAAATTTTTTATTTTAAAACAAATCAACGAACGGAACACTAATAGCCCAAGTCTGACTTGCACTTGGCTGGTTATAGTGTTCCATACGGAACACTTATAAGATCACTTCGGTCTCTGTCCGTCTGTCACACTCGATTTTCTCCGAAATTATTTGACATAGAAAGTTAAAATTTCGCACTATAAAATAGAAGTATATTTGAAGTTAAATAGCTTTTACTTCGCTGTGAAAAGTTATATATAGCTGTGCACGATACTATACAATACAATATTTTAAAAAGGTTGCTTTTAATGATCATGTTTCATTATTTTTTATGCAGATGTCTAGAGAAGTACTGGAACATTTAAGAAGAATCAGCTGTACAGGGTGACCAAAGTGGACACTTTTAAAGGTAAACCCCTTTATTTAAAGGAGATAGACGAAAACTGATGTAGGTGTCTGAGGCTCAATTTTTATGACTCAATGGTGTAAACCGCACATCGATATCTAGTACCATCTCAGATATACAGGGTGTTTTTCAAGAATCTGCATTTTGGAAAAATATTTGTAATTTTTTTTCTATTAAAAGTTTTTGATTTCTGTAAAAACATTCTCAAAGCACTTTTTCACGTGGATTTCAACAGTGTAAGTTACATTTTTCTACAACTAATATTTTAATAGTTATTAACGCAAAAATATATTTTTTAAAGGGGAAACCCTGTATATTTTTCCTTTTCCGAATAGAGCTTTAAATTACCATTCTAAAAATATAACACACTTTATATTTTGCTTAAATCTACTTCAAAATATAGAGGTTTTCAATGTTTACGCGAGTTTTAAATGCACATTTTGTATAGTCGACTTTGGACGGAGCGACAATATCAATTGTTTACCGATAGCAGTCAAACCGTAAAAAAAATCCAAGAAGTAACTCTAAGAGTCATAACTACGTTGAAATTTACTAAATGCTATAGTACTTTAAACTATGTAAAAATAAAACAAAACAACAATAAAACAATATATTCCGAGTAGAGCAAACTAAAACAAAACAATTCTCTATAAGAGATGTTCGAAATGTTGACCAGTTTCATTTACACATAGGCGGCACCTTTTCTGGACACTTCTTACCGAGTTGATTAGTTCAAGAGGAATGAGAGCTGCAAACACTTTGTATCACTGCGACCTTTAACTATTGCCTGGTGTTTGTCGGTAATTTAAAAATTAGGTCTTTCAATCTTTCCCAGAGATAGAAGTCCATGGGTATTAGATCCGGTGACCTTGCCGGCCAACTTCGGACTTTGGTTGGCTATCCAGTTTTTTGTCGAAATTGGCCGATAAAAAATTACTGATAACTGCAGCGTTATGAGGGGGTGCCCCGTCGTGTTGAAAAAAATATGTTTCTAAGGTCCATTAACGGCAGTTCATCAACAAGAGTTCTATTTGCTGCCTTAAAATTTTAAATATCTCTGTGAGAGGTGAGTGTTCCTTCGTAAATAAATGGACCTATAACCTTGCCTCTAAAAATTCCTACCCGCACATTAAATCCAAATCTGCCTTGATTTCTTTGCTGCACAACTAAATGAGGATTTTCTTGTGCCCACGTATAAGAATTATAAGGATTAAAAATACCTGCAAAAATCCATACGCCGTTGAAAATCTCCGTCTCTCAGGTGATGAACTTTTCTTGTCCCATATGGCCTGAATTTGTGCTTCTTCAAAGTACGACTTACGTTAGTTCTTGGTAGTCCAGTGAATTCTTTTAACTGTTGGGTTGAAGTGTTCAGATTATTTCCGATAGTTCCTAAAACTACTATTTCTTCCTCCTTCTCCCTGTTTGATGCATAATTTTTGGATCGTTTCTTTTCAAACTGGCCACTATTAACTAGGTTATGTCGCAATCGAGCGAATATATCCTTGAAGGGTTGACACCTCTCTGGATACCGTTCGTGGTACAAATTACTTGCCGCTTCCGGATTTTTTCCGGTTTGTTTGAAACACACTATCATATCCCATTTTTTGTAATTTTCAAACTTCATTGTGATTTATTTGACAATTCAATAACTGATCCTGAAGTAAAATTTGGAAACTATGAGTAAACAATTGAATTAAACCATATGGCCGCTTCATCCAAAGCCTACTTCACAAAATGTGCATTTAAAACTCGCATAAAAACTGAAAACCTTTATATTTTGAAGTAGATTTAAACCAAATACAAAGTGTGCTTTATTTTTAGAATGGAAATTTAAAGCTCTATTCGGATAAGGAAAAATATACAGGGTATTCCATTTAAAAAATATATTTTTGCGTTAATAACTTTTAAAATATTAGTTGTAAAAAAATGTAACTTACACTGTTGAAATCCACGTGAAAAGTACTTTGAAAATGTTTTTACAGAAATCAAAAATTTTCAATAGAAAAAGAATTACAAATATTTTTCCAAAATGCAGATTTTTGAAAAACACCCTGTATATCTGAAACGGTACTAGATATGGATATGCGGTTTTCACCATTGAGTTTATCATAAAAATTGAGCCTCAGACACCGACATCAGTTTTCGTTTATCTCATTTAGATAAAGGGGTTTACCTTTAATACTGTCCAATTTGGAACACCCTGTATATTAAAATTGTTGGAAGCCAATTTTCCTGAGATGAGGTATTTTAAAATACCCTAACATTGTTCTAACATAGCCATATATTTGTAACATTTTGTTACCTGGTTCCCTCTTTATAATATCATATGGTTAAAATTGGTTTTAAGTGCCGAAAGTGTTTTTTTTAGCAAAACGTTTAGTATAAGTATATAATCATACTTTGATACATTTCAGAATTAGAATAACTTTTAAGTCCTAAATATTTTTAAACATATCCAGTCGATGTGCCTCTGAGAATTTACCCTTTTTTTGTTCCTTTTTGAGTTTTTTAATATTAACAGAAACTATCTTAATAACTAAACAAACTAAATCAAAAATGATGATGTAATATGTTCTAATATCATTATTGCAGACGTTCTCTCTCTGAAAAGTGGATCTTGACCATTTGCGTCTAACATGTAAAAAAAATTTGGTCTACTTGTACTTGTAAAATACATTTTTGTACAAAAAATTTCAAAAACAAAAATTTCAAGATCATCAGTTTTCCGTAAAGATCGGAAAAAACTTTGTTGAAAACTCATTTGGGGTGTGTTTTGTGAAGTCATTGATCATTTTATACCTCCGTAACAAAAATTTTTATTTTAAAAGCAATCAATGTACGGAACACTAATTGCGCAAGTTCAGCTTGCACTTGACCGGTTATTTATTTATTTTTTTATTTTTTTCATTACTTTCAATCTTGATGGGGGAAGAGATGAAAAAGGTAAAGTGGTCAAATATTGTATGGTTTCGATAGTATTATGGGAATATTTCCCAGTTTTTGTTTGCGATAATGAACTTTTAAGCATTATTATTTATTTACTATATATATAATTCTGCAACATATAAGAAATGAAGCAGGGAGTTGGACGGGTGATTTCGTATTTCTAGGTATTATTGAGAGTTCTTTAAGTCAAGGGAACCAACATTACTTTATTTTTTTCCTGTTGCAATATTAACAGGGACAGAAGATGAAAGGGATGAGAATCATTAAATATTGTATAGTTTCAATGTTATTATAAGTAAGTTGGGAATGTGGAATCTTTGGCACAATGGCACTACTTAGTATATATCACCACTACACCAAACACTTTATTTTTGCACTCGACACACGCGTTTCGCTAACCATGTTAGCTTCATCAGGAGCGATGATTGACTAAAGCTAAACTACAAATTTACCCTATTTATGCTTAGCCTAACCCTTCCTCAGGCGGAACTAACGGCATAGGCGAGGCCATCAGTTCCGGTCAAGTAACCAGTAGAGGGGACTATAAGGAATAGGCCCTCTGTCTTTATTTAAACTACTTTTACATTTTATAATTTCCATAATTTCGTATGCGTTCAACAAACTCCTATCAGATACTTTTTTAATTAATCTTAGATTATCTAATGTTACAATATGATCAGCTTCAAAGGCATGTTCGGCAATGCTAGACTTGTCTGTTCTACTGTATTTTAAGTGTGCTTAATGTTCCTTAAATCGTATTTTAATTGACCTTTTAGTTTGCCCAACATACTTTTTGTGACAATCATTACAACTAATTTCATAAATTCCACTTTTCTCACAATTAGGAACCTTATCTTTGAGATTTCCTAAGATATTCCTGAAATTGTCTGATCCCTTAGAGACTAAGATGAGGCCTACCTTATTAAATACCTTATTGAGTCCCCTGCTATATTTCGGATTATATGGTATGGAAACATCCTTGGAGTTATTTTCTTGGCGTGTAAAAAAGGTGGAATTCTGAATATTTAACCTGAACTTATGTCTATTTATTAGCTTGTTTACTAAGTCATCGTCATAACCATTAACTCTAATTATATTTCTAATACGATTCCTTTCATTATTGAATTTTACTCTATTCAGAGGAAAAGTGACCAAACGATGAACTAAAAAATGTAATGCGGCTAATTTGTGTTACTTGCAATGAAATGAATCATTAGGAATATATCTATCTGTTATTGTGTCTTTCCTGTAGGTATCAAATTCTAATTTATTATTATTTTTAATATTTAAAATATCTAGAAAAGGCATTTGTCCTTTGTTCTCAACTTCGCAAGTGAATTTAATGGAATCATACCGGCTATTTAATTTGGAAACAAAATCATCAATATTTGCTTTCTTTGTATCAAATATCGCGAAAATATCATCCACATACCTATACAATACCCTTGGGAAATATTCAAATTCTTGACTGGCTTCGGTTTCAAACTTTCTCATGAATAAATTGGCTATGAAAGGTGATAAGCAATTACCCATAGCTGTTCCTTCTTTCTGCACATTGACTGTTATATTGAAAAGAATTTTGTTCCATACAAAGTTTTGATAATGTTAAGTATTCATGAATAATTTCTTCCTCAAAGTCATTCATCCTAAGTAATTCTTCGTGTAAAGTTTGTGGTATTGACACACTTGGGAACAAAGAACTGACATCAAAAGAAATTAAGATTTCACCTTCATTAAGAACTAGATTTTTTTGTTTTATTATCGAACTCTAAAGAATTCTTCACTGCGAAAGTATTTAATGGTAATTTCTCAAGTTCTTTTGATAACCATACCAAAGTTGTATTGCTTACCCAAAATTCACAAACCTGGAAAAGCAATGCGACCCATTGTTTCATCGGTCGGTTCACCCACATATTTAATATCCAAATGGTTATCAAAAGAACTTGAGAAATTACCAGTAAATACTTTCGCATTGAATAATTCTTTAGAATTCATTAATAAAACAAAAAATCTAGTTCTTAATGAAGGTGAAATTTTAATTTCTTTTGATGTCAGTTCTTTGTTCCCAAGTGTGCCAATACCACTTTACAATACCTCGAAGAATTACTTAAGATGAATGACTTTCAGGACGAAATTATTCATAAGCATTATCATTATTATCAAAACTTTGTATAGTACAAAATTATTTTCAATATAACAGTTCAATTTTATGTTCAAAAAGAAAGAACAGCCATGGGTAATTGCTTATCACCTTTCATAGCCAATTTATTCATGAGTAGTTTGAAACCAAATCCAGTCAAGAATTTGAATATTTCCCAAGGTATGGTATAGGTATGTGGATGATATTTTCGCGATTTTTGATACAAAGAAAGCAAATATTGATGATTTTGTTTCCAAACTAAATAGCCGGTATGATTCCATTAAATTCACTTACGAACAAAGTTACAATTACCTTTTCTAGATATTTTAAATATTAAAAATAATAATAGATTAGAATTTGATATCTATAGGAAAGACACATAATAACAGATAGATATATTCTTAATGATTCATTTCATTGCAAACAACACAAATTAGCCGCATTACATTTTTTAGTTCATCGTTTGGTCATTTTTCCTCTGAATAGAGTAAAATTCAATAATGAAAGGAATCGTATTAGAAATATAACTAGAGTTAATGGTTATGACGATGACTTAGTAAACAAGCTAATAAATAGACAAGTTCAGGTTAAATATTCAGAATTCCACCTTTTTTACATGCGTAGAAATAACTCCAAGTATGTTTCCATCCATATAATCGAAAATATAGCAGGGGACTCAATAAGGTATTTAATAATGTAGGCCTCACCTTAGTCTATAAGTCATCGACAATCTGAGGAATATCTTAGGAAATCCCAAAGATAAGGTTCCTAATTGTGAGAAAAGTGGAATTTATGAAATTAGTTGTAATGATTGTGACAAAAAGTATGTTGGGCAAACTAAAAGGTCAATTAAAATACGATTTAAAGAACATTTCGACACACCTCAAATACAGTAGAACAGACAAGTCTAGCATTGCCAAACATGCCCTTGAAGCTGATCATATTGTAACATTAGATAATCAAAGATTAATTAAAAATGTATCTAATAGGAGATTGTTGAACACATACGAAAGTATGGAAATAATAAAATGTAATTCCTTATAGTCCCCTCTACTGGTTACTTGACCGGAACTGATGGCCTCGCCCATGCCATTAGTTCCACTTGAGTAATTCAAGGGTTAGGCTAAGTATAAATAGGGTAGATTTGTAGTTTAGCATCGGTCCTGATGAAGCTAACATGGTTAGCGAACCGCGCGTCGAGTGCAAAAATAAAGTGTTTGGTGTAGTGGTGATACATACTAAGTAGTTATTATAAGACCAACCCAACTTTCAGTTGGGATGTTTTAAAAAAGTTTACCTTATCATTTATAGAAAAAGGTATGAACAGAAATAGTATATGTATATTACTTGAGAAAGTCAAATTCAGTACTTATTTTAGAACTACATGTTTCCAAGGAAAGTACTAGGTAAATTAATATATCGATTTTTTTATTAAATATTTGATTTCTCATAAGATAATTTAACACTTCAAAATAATAAATTTTTATTCATATTCCTCTAAAATTTTATTAGTTTCTTTTCACTGACAGCAGTTGTAAGCAAAACTTTATATCTCATAACTTTTAAAAGCCAGAGTATGGTTTGTAACTTTTTATCTTAAGTTTTTTTTGTCCCTTTTACCATTAGAAAAGTTATCTGTATTCGTTGTTTTTAATGTTACGACATTAAGTGGTAAAGTTAAGAGAGAATCGCGTTTTATAGACAGAAGTTATAGCTTATTGGGATTGTAACAATGTAACACGCTGAAAAGTTTTTGGTCTGACACATTGATGTCGCCCTTTTTAAAAAATCCATTTGATTTTTAGGAAGTACCAACCTGCAAACGATACGTGTCAAAATTTCATGACGTTTCGACGATTAGTTTACAAATTACAGTGGTTTTAGTGACGCTACTTTTGATATTTTCAAAACAATGGAAAAAATAGAATTTCGTGTGTTGATTAAACATTTTTTTTTTTGATGGCAAAAAAATACGGTTCAAGCAAAGCAATGTCTTGATAACTGTTACGGGGACTCTACTCCTGGAAAATCACTCGTCATTTACTGGTATGCTGAATTTAAACGCGGTCGGACAGATACAAATGATGCTGAACACTTTGGACGCCCAAATGGGGTAGTTACACCGGAAAACATAAAAAAAATCCATAAAATTGTTTTGGATGACCATAAAGTGAAATTGCGTGAGATAGTTGACACCTAAAAGATATTGAAAGAAGGGTGAAAGCCGCCCGAAGCGACCAAAGACAGCATGCGTATGGAATAATTTTCATCGACTATGCTGAGAAAGGAAAAACCATCAATAGCAAATATTATATAAAGTTATTGGTGCGTTTGAAGGCAGAAATTGCAAGAAACGGCCCCAAATGAACAAGAAAAAACTACTCTTTCAACAAGAGGATGCACTGTATCACAAGTTAATGGTTACGATGGCAAAATTGCATAAATTGGAGTTCGAATTGCTTCCTCATCCACCGTATTCTCCAGACTGGGCCCCCAGCTACTGTTATCTATTCGCAGACCTCAAAAAAATGCTCGTGGGAAAGAGAGTTGGCTCCAATAAAGAAGTCATAGCCGATACTAAGGTCTATTTTAAAGGCAAAGATAAATCCTTCTACAAGAAAGGGATAGAAATGTTAGAAAAGCGTTGGACTGATTGTATCGCTCTTGAAGGAGACTATATTGATGAATAAAGTCGAATTAATAAAAAAATGTATTTAAAGTAGCTAGACCAAAAACTTTTCAGCCTACGTGTTAATTTATTGTAGCTTTAAAGAATGGGAGAGCTGTGTATTTTTTTCAATTTGTAGATCTTTGAATAAAATGTGTTTCCAAAAATAATACAAATTTGAAAAAAGCACAGGATATTATAACTATTATAAATTGAAGATAAACAAATCTTGATCAATCCCATTTATTTATTTATACGTATACGTAGACGTAGAGCATTCAACAGTATTGACGTCAGCTAACTTACGCCCGTTAAAAAGTCTTTAAAACGCTAAAGCTGCAATATTTGACATTCTTGCCTATCTCTTCAAATAAGCCAACTAGAGGGGTGGTCCAATTATCATCAATAACCGTGTACAATCATTCTCTATGTTAACATCCAGCATCTATTTAGTCCCTCGTCCAGTGCACAGTGTTTTTTAGATATTGGTACGAGGAGTATTCGAAAAGTAAGGGCTGTTTGCTTATATTTATGTATTGGCAGGTCTGAACAAAGTTGTACACATGCAGCGCCTTCTATTGGTTGTTTCCGAAGCCACTGAAGTTTTTGTTTTGATTCAGTAGTAGTGTGCCTATCGGTGAATGACAACAATGTCCGCGAAAATCGTTGCTCCCGCCAGTTGCGAAGTACGTGCTGTGATTCGACTTTTGTATGCAAAAGGATCATCAACTGCTCAAATTTATTGGGAGTTGTGCCTAATTTATGGATCTACAATAACAAGTAAAGGAAAGGTTAGACAATGGTGTCAAGACTGCAAAAATGGCCGCATAAATGTGCATGATAAAGAGCGGAGTAGCAGGCCCAGTATCCAAACCGATGAAATCGTTCAACAAGTGGACCAAAAACTGCGATCTGATCGACGTTTGCAGTTAAAACTGCTTGGTGGACATCGGTTTAAAGATGACGAGGCACTCAAGACCGCCGTTGTCAACTGGTTCAGTTCCCAGGCGGAGAACTTCTATGCAGATGAATTAAAGAAGGTAGTGCAACGTTACGAAAAATGCTTAGAAGTGAATGGTGATTATGTGGAAATGTAAAATAAGTTTGTAGAAAACTAAAACCGTCAATAAAAACTTTTTCTAACGAATATATTTTTATATGACCAAACGACCCATACTTTTCTAATCTGCCTCGTATTTATAAGGGACATAGCTACCGATATATCCGGATACGGAAAACTTCAACTACATCCATTACTGACGCTCTCCAAAAAGAAAGTTTCGTTGGTGAAACTGTAAGGGCCCATATAATTTAAAGGGAATAATTTTAGCCAACAGTGTATTCTAAAAACGGAAGTGTTAAACATTTCGCATCCTGTTACGTATAACAACACTATATGAAATATTCAAAAAATTCTTTTCTTTTTCGCAAAAAAGTTTAATGGATTGTCGAAACGTGAAAACAGAGAAATAAAATTCTCTTTTTTTCCACGCTTAACCTTTGAGAGAGAACTCCAGAAAATAGATTTTTGTTTGCTTTTTACTGTCTAACAACTTTATCTTTTATGGCCTTTGTTTCTTTTTTTTTTTATTTGCCAATTGAAAGAGTTTTACTTTATGTCGTTATTTTTTTGATCAATGTAGCTTAAAACAAATGTGTGGCCAAAAAGTTCGACTTGTAAAATGTTCCAAAAATAATCCAATTTACTAGATAAATAAAACAGACTGGACAGTAATTGACAAAACACTAAACAATAACTTATGTAACGTATAACTACAAACACAAAAAAGAATAGTTAGAGAAGCTCATTCTTAACATCGTCTCCTGCCATATTAATGATCTATTAGAAAATTCAATGAGTGTGGTAAGGACAAGTAGAAAACAATGGACAACGGTATCCTATGTCAACATTTAGCGTATTCCGCGTGCGTGCAGCGCCGCTAACTGAATAATTGCATTTGGTCCTCTAGTGAAATTTACTGGGAATGGGAAATTTTATAGGAATACGCAAAAAGTAAACATTTACAGATATAACACGTAGGCTGAAAAGTTTTTGGTCTAGCTACTTAAAACACATTTTTTTTTGCAAAATTCGACTTCATCAATTCTAAGAGCGATACAATCAGTCCAACGCTTTTCTAATATTTCTATACATTTCTTGTAGAAGGATTTGTCTTTGCCTTCAAAATAGGCCTCTGTTTCGGCGATAACTTCTCTTTCCCGTGAGCATTTTTTTGAGGTCTGCGAATAGATAATAGTCGCTGGGAGCCAAATCTGGAGAATACGGTGTATGAAGAAGCAATTCGAACTTCAATGCATGCAATTTTGCCAACGTAACCATTGACTTGTGACACGGTGCATTGTCTTGATGAAAGAGCACTTTTTTCTTGTTCATTTGGAGCCGTTTCTTTGCGATTTCTGCCTTCAAACGCACCAATAACTTTATATAATATTCGCTATTGATGATTTTTCCCTTCTCAGCATAGTCGATGAAAATTATTTCATGCGTATCCCAAAATACAGAGGCCAAAACCTTCCCAGCCAAATGTTGTATCTTTGGTCGCTTCGGGCTTTCACCGGCTGCTGTCCACTCAGCTGACCACCGATTTGATTCCGGTGTGTAGTGGTGGATCCATGTTTCATCCATTGTCACATATCGCATGAAAAAATGTTCTGTGTTTAACTATTATCTTTTTATTGAGCTTAAACAGGTCCAAACAGCACTCAAAATTATTAACACGTTGTTGTTTTTGGTCCACTGTGAGCAAACGCGATACCTATTTCGAACAGAGCTTTCTCATGCAAAATATGACCAACACGTTCTTTTGATATCTCTAGGGTGTCGGCTATCTCACGCAATTGCACTTTACGATCATCTAAAACAATTTTGTGGATTTTTTTGGTGTTTTCCGGTGTAACTCCCTCATTTGGGCGTCCAGAGCGCTCAGCATTATTTGTATCTGTACAACCGCGTTTACATTCAGCATACTAGTAAATGATGAGTGATTTTCCAGGGACAGAGCCCTCGTAACATTTATCAAGCCATTACTTTGTTTGAACGGTATTTTTGCGCATCAAGAAACAGTGTTTAATCAACACGCAATATTCGATTTTTCCATTGTTTTGAAAATATCAAAGGCGACATCTATGTGTCAGACCAAAAACTTTTCAGCCTAAATGTTACATAGAGGATAATGTTGAAATACGGAGATCAATAAATTTTTGTTTTACGTCATCGCGATGTCACAAGTCTGTCATTATGCATATCACTTTTCGAGGCAGCCCAAAAATTCTCCCTGTTGCTGGTGCTTGGCCCCAATTTATCAGTGCATATGGCATATTCGTGTGCTTCATGCCAGTACAACTAATTAAAGGTAGCTCAAGGAAGCGAATTTTACCTTACAAATAAAATGGAATGAACATCCACAGAATTGACAGTAATAGAACCTTTCCTTGGTTAGACGTTTGTTTCAGAACTTACCACAACAATTAATTAATGTAGGTTAATCTGAGAGAAACACAAGAAAACAGTGAACGGGAGTTTTCACTGTTCTGATAATTAAATCGTGTCAATTTGAGGCAACTTTCCGACTTTTCGCCTACGATTGCATGAAGTATTTTTAGAGATTTCGAAGTTAAAATATATATACAATATCAAGATTTTTGATAAACTATTAAGGTTTCTGATGTCTACAGATTTTTGCACGCAACTAACATGTGTGCATCCAAAGAGAACAGAAACCAGCTCTTACATCTGTAAGGCTAGAAGTTAGACTTTTGCTCGTATCCATAAAATACAGAATAGGCTGTAAAGAAGAAAGGAAGCAAGAGGCTGTGTGAAACCTTAAGATTCCTGACTGATCCACTGACAACAAATGAATTGGAAAGAAGTGAACCGACTTTAAAAACCTTAGTAAAAAAAATCACTATCACTATAAGCCTAGTTCTATCCAATGCTGGATGTAGGCCTTCCCCCTGAATTTCCATCTTAATCAATTTGCAGCTGTTGTCATCGATCTAATGCCCGCAACCCTCTGTATCACTACACTATATCATTATAAGCCTAATTATATCCAATGTTGGATGTAGGTCTTCCCCCTGAATTTCCATCCCAACCTATTTGCAGCTGTCGTCATCCATCCAATGCCCAGAACCCTCTGTATATCATTGCGCTTTTTTGTTTTAGGACGTCCTACGCTCCTTTTCTGTTCTCGTGGTCGTATGTACGTGCTACACGTCCAGCCCATTGCCACTGTCTTTCTGCTATGTGTATCCTTTAATTTCGTTTGTTCACGTATCCACTTGTTACTTTTTCTATCTTTAAATTTTATCCCGATCATCTGTCTTTCGTTTGCTCTCTAGGTTCGAGCTAGTTTTTGTATATCGGCCTTATTCAGTGGCCAAATTTCAGCGCCATATGTAATTACAAGTAGGATGCACTGATCGTAAACTTTGGCCTTTAACTTATTTGGAATGGCTTTATCTTTGAATATATAACTTAATTTCTCGAATGCGTACCATCCAAGCCTGATTCTTGTTGAAATTTCGTCTCTCCTCGTAATATTTTTTTTGCCCAGATACACAAAATCCTTAAGAATCTCGAAAGCTGTTCCTTCCAAATTTATAACTATGTTATTATTAGTGTTGGTTAATATTTTTGTCTCACTTCTATTCATCTTAAGACAAATTGTGTCTTTTAGAAAGAAACTCATTTATCATTTCATGTAACTCATGTGGATTACTACTGATGACTACAATATCGTCGGCGAACCTTGAGTGACTCAAATACACACCATCTATCTTTAGGCCTTTCTTTGTCGAATCTAGTTGGTTGAATAAGTCCTCTAGAGCTGTAATAAATAGCTTAGGAGAGATAATATCTCCCTGTCTTACGCCTTTTCCTATACGTATTTGTTCTATACTAGGTTTTATGTAAATCTTTGCGTTTTTATATGTATTTTTGAGTAGGGTAGTGTATCTAGAATCAATTCTACAATTGTTCAAGCCGTTGATGATTGCCCACATTTCGACAGAATCAAAAGCCTTCTCATAGCCTGTGAAGGCTATGTAAAGTTTGAAATTGTCTTGATTGCTCTTTTCTAGGATATTGCTCATTGTCTGTAAGGGGTCGCATGTGCTATATCCGGATCTAAAACCAGCCTGTTCGCATGGCTGGTAGGAATCTAACTTATTTTTTAATCTATTGGAGATGATTTTTGTCAAAAGTTTATAAATATGAGATAGTAACTAAGTTGGGAATGTGGAATCTTTGGCTCAATGATACTACTCAGTATATATCAGCACTACACCAAACACTTTATTTTTGCACTTTTGACTGTCAATCATCCCTCCTGATGAAGCTAACATGGTTAGCGAAACGCGCGTCGAGTGCAAAAATAAAGTGTTTGGTGTGGTGGTGATATATGTTACACTGAGTAATGAGATAGTAAGTTAATCGAGCGGTAATTGTCCAACTTTCTGATATCTCCCTTTTTGTGTAGAAGTATTACTGCTGATGTATGCCACAATGTTGGTATTTTGCCAGTTTCTAGACACATGTTGAAAAGTTTGCCCAGTTCTTGTTTTAAGTCCTCTTCGGCTTCCAATATCATTTCCGATAAAATACAATCATGGCCTGCTGCTTTTTTACGCTTCACTTCCTTCAGTGCATTATTGACCTCCTCTACAGTAACCTTTGGCAGTTCTTCCGAACCTATATTTTGTATTTTCTTTTCAGTGCGTTTTCTTTGTTCTTCATGGCGTGTTGTTTTGGACCTGTAGAGTTCATTATAGTAGAGTTTATTTCTGAGTTTACTTTGTCCCTATTCGTTATTACTTGTCCCTCACTATTTTTTAATTTCTGTCTTTAATATCTTTTCTTCCGTTATTCAGTTTCTTGCTTATTATTTTCGGGCCTTTATTTCCTACAATGGTTTCCAAAGTCACTTTATGCTTGGGCGTTCTTATATCTTTTCTGATCTCTTTTCTGATTAACTTGTTAAGCTCCGCCCACTCTATTTTGTGCTCATCTTTGTTCATATTCCTTCTTCTTTCCATGAGTTGTTTCGTGTTGTCACTTATTTTGTCCTCTTGTTTTCCAGATTTTGTGGCTACTGCAGCGGAGGATGCTTTAATTATACCCCTCTGTATATCATCCTGCAATCTTGTGTTGGGACGTCCTATACTCCTTTACTATTCTCGTGGTCTCCATTTTAATGTTCCCTTGATTCATCGATCATCAGTCGTGCGTGCTACATGCCCAGCCCATTGCCACTTTCTTTCTGCTACGTGCTCTATAATATCCCTTAATTTCGTTTGTTCCGTATCCACTTCTTTCTTTTTCTATCTTTAAGTTTTATCTCGGTCATCTGTCTTTCGTATGCTTTCTCATTCCGAGCTGGGTTTTGTATATCGTCTTTATTCAGTGTCCAAGTTTCAGTGCCATACGTAATTACGGGTAAGATGTAGTCTCGTAAACTTTGGTCTTTAACTTATTTGAAATGGCGTTGTCTTCTATAATTTATAATATATATAAAATGCCACATCTCTCTGTCTGTCTGTTAGTGCCCTTATCACTGGAGAACCACTTATCCGATTTACATGCTTTTTTTTTAAAAAACATACATATGTTCTCTGGCCAGGTTATAGGATATATTTTATTGCGTTAGGTAACATAAGGAATGAGCAGTGACGATAATAGTGAATCAAGTCGGAAAAAAGTTTGCCGTTAGCCCGTTCCCTTGCAATACACTCCCTAAACCATTAAATATGGAACGATATCATGTAGCAAAGAATATAAATATATATATATATATATATATATATATATATATATATATATATATATATATATATATATATATATATAAAAACACAACGTCCTCTCTCTCTGTCTGTCCGTTAGTGCGCTTATCACTGGAGAACCACTTATCCGATATACGTGCTTTTTTTTAAACATACATATGTTCTCTGGCCAGGTTATAGGCTACATTTTATTACGTTAGGTAACATAAGGAATAAGCAGTGACGTTAATAGTGAATTAAGTCGTAAAAAGTTTGCCGCTAGCGCGTTCTCTTACAATACACTGCCTAAACCATTAAATATGGAACAATCATGTTTTTTTTTTTTATGGGTCTAGCACACGTGCTGCAGGGAAGTCCCTAAAGCGCTACAGGAGCGACACGTGTGCGGAAAAAGCGATTTACGTTGTTCTTGAATCGCTGTAAATTGTACTCGGTGGGCAACACAGTCCCATATAATCATGTAGCAAAGAATATCTATAATATATATAAAATGCAACGTCTTTCTGTCTGTCTGACTATCCGCTAGTGCGCTTATCACTCGAGAACCACTTATCCGATTTACTTGTTTTTTTTAATTCATACATTTGTTCTCCAGCCAGATTATCTATAATCTTCTATAATATATATAAAATGCAACGTCTCTCTGTCTGTCTATCCGTTAGTACGCTTATCACTGGAGAATCACTTATCTGATTTACGTTTTTTTTAAAAAAAAAAAACATACATATGTTCTCAGGCCGGGTTATAGGGTATATTTTATTTTATTACGTTAGGTAACATAAGGAATAAGCAATAACGATAATAGAGAATCAAGTCCGCGCGTTCCTTTGCAATACGCAGCCTAAACCATTAAATATGAAACAATATCATTTAGCAAAAGAATATAATCTATATAAAATGCAACGTCTCTCTGTCTATCTGTCTATGTCTGTCCATTAGCGCGCTTATCACTCGAGAACCACTTATCCAATTTACGGTGTTTTTTTTTTAAAATTCATACATTTATTCTCTGGCCAGGGGTTCTATAATCTCCTATAATATATATAAAATGCAACATTTCTCTGTCTACCTGTATGTCTGTGTCTGTCCGTTAGTGCGCTTATCACTCAAAAACCACTAATCCGATTTACGTGCTTTTTTCTTTAAAACACACATATGTTCTCTGGCCAGATTATAGGATATATTTTATTACGTTAGGTAACATAAGGAATTAGCAGTGACGATAATAATAAATCAAGTCGGAAAAAAGTTTGCCGCTAGCGCGTTCCTTTGCAATACGCTGAATAACCGATTAAATATGAAACAATATCATGTATCAAAGAATATAATATATATAAAATCAACGTCTCTCTGTCTGCCTGTCTGTCCGTTAGTGCGCTTATTACTACTTATCCGATTTACGTGTTTTTTTTTTAATTCATGCGTATGTTCTCTGGCCAGGTTATAGGATATATTTTATTACGTAAGGTAATATAAGGAATGAGCAGTGACGATATTAATGAATAAAATCCACGCGGACACGGCTTTTTTTTTATGGGTCTGGCACAAGTGCTACAGGGAAGTCCCTAAAGCGCTACAGGAGCAACACATGTGAGGAGAAAGCGATTCACGTTGTTCTTAAATCGCTGTAAATTGTACTCGGTGGAAAACACAGTCCTGGGCAAATTATTCCAAAGGGATGATGTTCTCCATATAAATGATTGCTTCAAAAGCGTTGTATGAGGAGTAACAAGCTGAACCTCATACGGATGTGAAGTATTAGCGTGACGTGTACTTCTAACATGCACCGCTCTGGGAGGAATTAAACGGGCCACATCCTTCGAACACTTTCCATGAAAATACTTGTAGAATAGGCTCAAGTCGCCAACCGTTCTTCGATGTTCCAGCGAATCAAGGCCACCTGTCAGTTCCGGCTCTCCAATCAGACGAACAGCTCTTCTCTGAATAGAATCCAACAAATGCAGTGTATGTTTGGGAGCGGAACCCCAAACATGGGAGCAGTATTCCATAGTTGGTCGAATTTGAGCTTTGTAAAGAATTAACAGTTGTCGTGAAGTGTAAAGCTTTCTGGTTCGAAATAATATTCCCAACTTCTGAGAAGCTCTCCTTGCTATGCCTGCAACATGTTCATTCCAGGACATATTTGCTCCCAAATTAACGCCCAACAAATTGAGTGACGATGTTAGAGGAATGGAGTGCCCCGACATAACTATGTCGGGTTCAGCAACGTTAACTTTTTTAGAAAAAACTGCCGCCTGGGTTTTTGTAGCGTTAAATTCCACTTGGTTACTGTCACCCCAAGATAGAATTTCTTCCAGGTCTTTGTTAAGTTGAATGACTTCCTGCTGTCTGTGGATATTCGTCTGAGTAGCCGATGTCCGAGCGCTCAAAGTGAATGAAGAGATACTACTACTGTCATCTGCAAAGCTGTAGATTGGATTCTCGGTCTTTTCCAAAAGATCGTTAATATAAATGAGAAAGAGAGTAGGAGACAGTATGGAGCCTTGGGGTACACCGGCGTTGATAGTAAAGGTGTTAGAAAGAAATCCGTCGAATGCCACTCGCAAAGAACGCTCTCTGAGGAAACATGAGAGCCACAAACAGAACTTTTCAGACATAGCATAAGAACGTAGCTTAGCCAACAGCCCATCGTGCCAAACACGGTCGAATGCCTTGGATATGTCAAGAGCAACCGCTCGAGATTCTCCAAAGTGTTCAATTGCGTTGTTCCAAACATGTGTTACATAAGTCAGGAGATCTCCTGTTGATCTATTTTTACGAAAGCCATATTGGTGATCGCTAATAATGTTGAATCCTTCAAGATATTTTAAAAGATGCTGATTGATTGCCTTTTCCATGACTTTCGATATTATTGAAAGCAGTGCGATTGGTGGGTAGTTATTTGGCAAGGTCTTCTTGCCTTTTTTAGGTATTGGCTGAACTGTGGCACATTTCCAGCAGGAAGGAAATATTCCCTTTCTGTAAGATAGGTTGAAAAATCTACAGAAAACTGGTGTTAGTTTCCTCGCACAGTTTTTGAGAACTATGGCAGGTATTCCGTCAGCGCCAGAAGCCTTTTTAGTATCTAGCTTCATCAAAATACGTTTTATGATACGCTGCCTGAAGACAATATCGGGCATCCTTGACTGCACTATGGGAATATTAGGTGGTGTTTTTCTTTGGAAATCGACAGTAGAATGTGAAGCAAAGAGTTCAGCCAACAAGTTCGCTTTCTCAACAGGTGTCATTGCAATAGAATTATCTGGCCGTGTGAGTGGTGGTATGGTGGATTTGGTGAAATTTTGACTAACTGCCTTAGCGACTGACCAAAATGACCTGGAATTGTTGGGACAAGCGAGAAGTTAGTTTCTAATAGGTTGATTGTGTGCCTCCTTGGTTTCGTCGATAATTTCTTTGCATCTGTTTCTGGCACGAACAAAGGTGTTACGATTTATGGTGCTTTGCATTTTCGGTCAAACTAAGGCTTGCCGTTGGAAGGGCATTTCTTCGAAAAAGGAATGTAAGCCTCCATACCGGCCAAAATAACATCGGAAACCTCCTTGGCGCAGTCAGATGGGTCGTCGGATCGAAAACAAACGTCTAACCAAGGGAGAGTTAGAAAAGATTCCCATGAGATCTTCCCATTTAGAAGTGCAAATCTTGCGCGAATCTCCTCTCTGTCACTGATTGTAGGATACTCGATGTCGATAATAGTTTATGGTCGGAAGAACCTAATGGCGGATTTACGCTGACCGTGTAAATCTCCGGATTGGTGGTTAAAAACAGATCAAGACTGGCGAACTCCCCGTCTCGATCGGGGATCCGTGTTGGTTCGTCAATAAGCTGCGTTAAGTCACTACTGATAGAGAATGATTCAGCTTCACGACCTTGTTCATCGGTAGTATTTGAATATTTAAGCGAGTTGATGTTGTGGACATTAAAGTCGCCCAGGTTAGCAATTTCGGCATTTGGATAGTTAATTTGTCTGCAAGAGAAGCGAAAAGTGCTCTAAAGTTAGTATCGCTTGGTGGTCGATACAGGATACAGATGAACCTTGTGGTTGGTTGAGTCGTTATTTTTAACCACATAACATCAAAGTTTGGGGACTCCAGAGCCTCTTCTCGTTGTCAAGAGAGGTCGCTTCTGACAAAAAGACAGATTCCAAACGGCTAGTTGAATATATAACTTAATTTCCTGAATGCGCACCATCCTAGCCTGATTCTTCTTGAAATTTCATCCGAGACACTGTCTTTCGTTGTAGTAATTTTTTGACCCAAATACACATTATTCTTAAAAATCTCGAGAAGCGGTTCCTTCTATATTTATAACTATGATGTTATTAGTGTTGGTTAATATTTTTATCTCGCTTTTATTTATCTTAAGACAAATTGTCTTTAAGTGGTAATTTAACTCATCTATGAACCTTAAATGACTCAGATACACACTATCTATCTTTAGGTCCTTCTTCGTCCAATCTAGTTGGCGAAATACGTCTTCTAGACCTGTAATAAATAGCTTAGGAGAGATTGTATCTCCCTATCTTACACCTCTTCCTATAGATGCTTAAAATGCCCAATATCAATCAAGAATGAGTTTGGGCCAAGATTACTGTCTGACTTGTAAACAAATTTATATAAAACATTGGCCCGTCACTGTATTTACACGAGAATTAACAACAACCTCCTAAATGGCAACGACTCTATTTTTATCTTTGATCACCAAATATATGCTAATTTTCTTATGTATACGTCATCCTTTTAGCGATATCCAAAATTAATAGTTTCAAAAAAAAATTGGTATTTTATTTTATAACGCCTAAAATTAACGGCATGTATTTTCATTCCGTCAATAAGCTGCATTTTTCATGCTTCATCAATAAAATAAAAAGAAAGTTATGTAAGATAAAAAAGTAATTTATGTCTTAATGGTTTCTAAAATCCAAGAACACAGGAATCTACAAAAAAAAAAACAAGCATAATTTGGCAGTTTTTTTTTCTCAAGATAAGAAATTTCGGGCTTTAAACTTCTTATTTTTATGAACGTGAACTCTTAAATTCAGATAAAAAAATGTTGAAAAACCTTAAAAAGTAAAACAAGGAAAGGTACAACAGAAAATTTTTCCTATTTTCAAAAACTTCAATTTCTTTTTGGCTAGGAAGTGTATATAAGTGGGACCTTATATATATACTGAAGTACTATTGGATATTATTAGCACCTAATCTTTCTCCATAAAATATAATTTACTAAATGATAATCAATACTACCTACTGTATTTAAAGCATATTATATTTGCTTTGTTGCTTTATTTACATGCATAAACCACAACAAATAATACAATCTGCGGTTTATGGAAATTCCACTTTATAACAAGCAACAGGTACTACCTATATTTATCAAATATCCAATTAATTTACTATATTACCGATAAACTATGGAAATTAAATTGAAGTTAGTAAAATAAATACAGTCGAACCTCTATAACTCGAAATAAAAGGGACCGCGAAATTAGTTATAGACATTTCGATTTAAAGAAAATACATATGTACTTGTTTTACACATGTTTAATTGAATAAAAAAAATACATATGTAATTGTAAAACATTCTAACATATATAATAGAAAATAAAATACTATAAACAGCATATTACATGGAGTAAGTAACATTTATATGCACATATCTAAAGAGTCATTTTTTAAAATAATCAAAAAATACGTTTTGTTTTCTTTAACATGCTTAACTCATAAAATTTCTTTATTTCATTGTGCTAATTAAATATATTATCATCTCCTGGCGAGAAGATTTCTCCCTAGGAAATTCTTCATCAGTGTCGCTCTCATCAGATATGTCTTGAAGCTTATCTTGTTTACCAACACTAGCTATAATCTCTTCGTCTGTAGGAATTTCGCTGGTAATAAGGTCATCATCAAGATTCATAAAATTATTCATAGACAGCAGATCAACTGCATTACCCAATTGCAAGCATTTGTTAAGTGACTGTTTAACAGCCAAGAGCATCTGTTGTCCACTGATAATTTTGTCTCTTAATTGCGCTAATGGAATTTCATCTTCTTCATCCTCATTTCAACTACCACTCCGCGCACTTTTTAAGCAGTGTTTTATATGAAGAACATCATGAAATAATTTGCCCAGTTTCCCACCAAGTACAATTTGCAGTGATTCGAGAGCGACGTGAATCGCTTTTTCCGCACACATGCCGCTCCTGGAGCGCTTTAGGGACTTTCCTGTAGCACGTGTGCTAGACTCATAAAAAAAAACATACAAGATTCTTTTTCGAAAACCGGCTTTTCTAAAACAATTGTGAATTGTTGTTTGGGTGACGTCCACATTCCATGCTGTGGCTATAATGTTAACACAATCAAGAAGATCAATTTTGAAAATAGAAGAATGGTTGCCAAATTCATGCAAAATTTATTCCAAAATTCTGCGCCTATTATCAAATTTAGAGCTCTTAATCATGCCTTGATCAAGAGGCTGTAGTTTGGTAGTCATGTTTGGTGGAAAAAATGAAAAACTTAATTGCTTTTAATTTGTGACATATCTTAGGATGCGCAGGACAGTTACCAACAATGAACAATACTTTTCGGTTTTGATGTAATAAATAATTATCCAGTTCCAGAAGCCACATCTTGAAAAAATCACCGGTCATACACGCCCTTTTGTTATTTTTATAAGTAACCGGCAAGCACTTGACTCCTCGAAAACATCGCAGCTTGGCACTTTTTCCTATGATATAAGCTCTTAATTTCTCAGTATCTGTTATGTTTGCCGCCAGTAAACAGATCACCCTTTTCTTGCTTAATTTGCCTCCATACAATTTTCATTTTTGAAAGCCAGCATTTTATCTGATAAGCATATAAAAGACAGACCAGTTTCGTCTGCGTTAATGACATCGTTTTGATTATAGGGAGCTAATAAAGCCGACAGACTCTCATCAATCCAAGCATCACACATTGTTTCATCAACAGCAGCACTTTTGCCGCACTATGCCATACCTAACAAAAACAAGAAAATTAGCTCGTGCTCTATATGCCAAATTTACTTTCTTACCTTTTTTTAAATTTTTCAAGCCACCCTTGCTTTAAAACTTTTTGCTCCTAATTTTTTAACAAAAGTTGATGCTTGGCAAATTCTCTCTTCTAGTAGATTCAAACCATTTCATCATTGCAGTGTTGACTGTTTTTCTAGGCCTATTTCGCTTAAAATCAGCCCGATCCTTAATTTCTGCGCCAAACTATAATATTGCAGTTTTATTCTTGATAATAGTTGATAAAGTACTTTGCGGTATTTCATATTCTGCAGAAATAGCCCCTTTTTTAATTCCACTTTTCACTTTTTTTAAGCTTTCAATCTTATTTCCGATCGTCAAACTCCTAAGTTTCCGCGACAGCGACATTTAACCTACACTATACCAATCTAAATTAAATTGATTATTCACAAGGAAAATGCGTAGATCCCTTCGTGTTTCGAGGGATTCCCCAAAAACCACGCAGAGCGTAAGCGACAGTGCAACTCAACTCCGTGAATCTTGAAGACCGCACGCGAAGTCCCAGTGGCATGTCGATCTTTTAACTGATTTGTTATTGAACGGTGTTATTAATTTTGAATTATGAAGATTGTCGAGTTACAGAAATTCGAGTTAATCAAAATACATTATAAATATAGAAAATGGAACACAGGGAACACAAGTAAACTTTGACTTACAGAAAACTTCGAGTTATGGAGGTTCGAGTTATAGAGGTTTGACTATAGATATTGCCAATACAATACAATGCAATATTAAATACATTATTAGCTCAAACTCAGGAATAATACCAGACTAGATTAATTAATCTACGATCAACTAAGAAAAGCACATTTTTCTAAGCCAAACAAAATTTATTTTTCAGCATTGTCTCCATTTAACTCGGTGCACTTGGCCCAGCTTGTCTCAAGGCCACTCAATCCGTTAGAACAATAGGTTTGATCCAAACTTTAAAGATATTTAACAGCACTGATTACCACTCTTCTACCATACTCTTTCTGGTCATGAGGAATCAACTTGTACTTGAGTTCTTATTGGTCAGGTTGAAATCTTTACAATCCACTCTCGTAGTTAAAAGTGTCAATTGCTTAAATAATGTACGAGGAACGTTTAATAGTTTTTCTACCTGAGCATTAGCCTAGGCTTGCTAGTTTTCAATGTAGTCCCCTTTATTTCGTGGTACTTGGTTCGCTGCGCCTTCAAGGAGTGAAGACCCATATAATAGAAGAACATCTTCGCTACTCGCAATCCCCGTTTCTGCTTTCTTCGAAAAGTTGTCAACCAGACAGGTTATGAAACAGGACGTAGCCATTGGGAGTGTCGGCTATAGAGTGAATGCATAAGCATATTAGTGCAGTAATACAAGAACCGATCGGTCGCAACAAGAAAAGATAAAAGCTATCATAAATCATTTAGGTCAGCAAGATTAAACGCTGTGGCCGATAAAACCGTGTACACTGGTTGAAGTGTAAAAATACTTTTATATGGAGAACCCCAATCCTTAGAAATAACTGCCTAGAACTGCATTTCACTTCAATTAAAACTAGCAATGATTCAAGACGCGTATAAATCACTATTTTCTCATCCGCACCGCTCTCATAGTAATATAGAGATTAAAAAAAAGATGCACTAACATTGCTTTAGTATAATTAGTTATGCAGTTAGCTAAGCCAATTAGTTCAGGCAAATTGATATTCTGGCATAATAGCCCCGACTGTCAAAAACAAGCTAATATTTTATCTCTTGTTAAACACGATTTAATTAAATTCCAAAACACAATAAATCCGCCGAAATATCCATAAATCTATAGAATATATTTATCATCTATGGACGTTTCAGACCGAACGGATTAATTTCCAAAGTGCATATTTGTGTGCAATATCGTATCTGACATATCGACTGGATTTCGATTGTCCAGATGTTAGAACTGCATTTTCCTTTTGACTTTAATAATAATGCAAAGTACAATACATTTAAAATATAGAGCGTTTTCCAAAATTCGGTCTCTTTCGTCTATTAACGACATCGATTACCTTAGGATGGGCGGCTTATGGAAGAAGGAAGGACATCTTTAGAGCAGACATCCAAAGCCCCTAAAACGGAATGCATTTAATCAGTTGTCATCTTGCCAGCACCGACCTATGGCGCAGAAACCTTAACTCTAACTAAAGCAACTGCAGAAAAACTAAGGGTGACGCAAGGATTGAGGCTTGGCCTGACCTTAAAAGATCAAATAAGAAATGAAGAGATACGCCGGCTAACTGGAATAGATGACATAAAATCCATCGCAAACGAATGTTGAGATGGGCCGGACACGTCTTGAGAATGGTAGACGGAAGATTCACAAAGAAACTTCTAGAGTGAAGGCCAAGAGCTGACGTGCGCAGCATAAGTAGACCTCCCACACGATAGAAGGATGACCTGAAGAAAATGTCAACAAATTGGGTTACAACAGCTAAAGATAGAAAGACCTGGGGACGTTTGGAGGAGGCCTATATCCAGCAGTATACTTTAAAGCGGACTATTTGATGATAATGACGATTTTTAAAATTACTTCATAAAATATCTTCTATAATTTATATAACAAAACTAAATACAACTGTCTTAATTTTTAAATTTTCTAATCTGGATGCTGTAAAAGTTCAATATGATGTCTATTTCAGTGAGTTCCTTACTTTCAGTTCTAAAGTTTGTTTAAAGTTTTTTTTGAATAAAAATTCTTTTGATGCCGCCTTGA
>CM032456.1:102599240-102606740 GCA_019049505.1 Pachyrhynchus sulphureomaculatus
ATTCTCCAGACTTGGCTCCCTCGGACTACTATTTGTTCCCCAATTTGAAGAAATGGCTGGCGGGACAAAGATTTTATTCAAACGAGGAGGTGATTGCAGACACTAATGAATATTTTGCAGACTTGGACAAATCCTATTATTCGGAAGGGATCAACAAACTAGAACATCGTTGGACGAAGTGTATAAGCCTAAAAGGAGACTATGTCGAAAAATAAAAAAGGTTTACCCCAAACACATAAGTAGTTTTTATTTTTGCACGGACTTTTCAAACCAGCCTCGTATATATATATATATATATATATATATATATATATATATATATATATATATATATATATATATATATATATATATATATATATGTATATATATATATATATATATATATATATATATATATATATATATATATATATATATATATATATATATATATATATATATATATATATATATATATATATATATATATATATATATATATATAATATATATAATATATATATATATAATTATATATATATATTATATATTATATATATATATATATATATATATATATATATATATATATATATATCTATATATATATATATATATGTATATATATATATATATATATATATATATATATATATATATGTATATATGTATATATATATATATATAATATATATATATATATATATATATATATATATATATATATATATTTAATATTATAGAAAGAAAGGGAGTGCATCCCGAAAATCTTCTTGGGGATTTCTATAGAGTAAAACCATTTTGATGAAGGGTAATATGGCGCTGTCCATGCCAGCGATCTTACTGCGTCAATAGAGGTTTTCTTAATGACGTCACATTGGGATGCCGAGACTTGTCAGCAACTTTTTTTCAAATCGCTATATACGTAGTAGTGTCCAAGTGATCAAATCTGGACTGTTAAGGTCAAAATTTTAAAAACTTGCTTTGTCCTGGTAGCCTCGGAGAGCTTCTGGCGTATGTATGTACCATATGTATTAAAATTTCTCCTCGACAGTTGTTAACTTACTTACATCCACAATCGATGCAATTTTCTCAACAGCAATCCTGGGTCCCTCCGCAATCAGCGATTAAGCCCTTTTGACGCCCGCTGGATTATCGGAGTGTTGTTCTTTCTCACCGGCATACTGGAACCGTCGCTGAACCATTCTCAAGCCGTTGCTACAACGTCATATGATTTCGCCTATCCAAAGAACCAAAGTTTTTCCGTTGAACAAGAAATTTTCCATGATTTAAATTTTCAAAGAGTAAAAAAATGCATATTACATTATTTCACGTACATTTATTTATCATTTACGTAAATGTTGTTTTTCTTGAAAAAAAAAATGAATTATGTAAGATATCCCCGAAAGCAATAAATTTTCTTCAAGACGAATAATAATTAAAAAAAGAAACAATTAAAACGTGTATTTTCTAATATAATCTCATTTTCCCAAAACGTGTTAACATTGGAAATGTCAAGAAAGTCAGTTGTAATTAAAGAGTGATTTAGGATGCAAAAAAAACATTACCATTCATCCATTTAATTAGTTAAACAGCGTCGCCGATTTTTCAACTTTTTTCATTTCGAAATACAAATTAAAAAACGTCTCCTTGTTGGAGATCGAAAACATATATATTAACCGTTATATTTAAACTCGATCCAGGATTAAAGGTGGCCTTAAGGGGCAGGACTACTGAAAACGATGAGTTGCAATTTAGTTAAATGCAGATTTATAAAATTTAAGATATTCAATGATTCACGGCATTCGCTATATTAAACAGCTGAATATTGTCCAAATTTGTACTTTAATAAGTCATATATAACCACATATAACCTGCTATTAAAATTGACAAATATGTTTATAACACCGGTACGCATTCCCAACAAGCTTTACTAGCAGACCATGTGCCAACATTTCGGCGCTGCACGGACAAGAGAGATATGGTAAGTTTTTGCATAAGACACCTCTGAAATTTTGTCAAGTGTGAGTTTTTCTACTTGTCCTTTTCATTCATTGCAGTTTCTAATGGATCAGTCATTTAACGGGGGAAACGATGTTATAAATGATATACTCTCTCTATTATTTTTTCTCTCTGGGATATTGGGAAATTATCTGCTAGAGTCCATCAAAATCCATAAATTTTATAACTTACTTACATGAAACATATTTTTTTATTTTTCCCAATACTCAAATCAAAATTGTATGTTACACGATAAGAAACAAAATTAACTCATGTTACTTTGGGGGAATCTGATTCGTTAAAAAAAAATTATTTCGACATTAGTTACATAAATAACTATTATCGTAGACTTTAAACATACATTAAGAATGTTCACACCCTATATATAATACCAATAATTGTTAAGGATATTTTCTAAATAGTGACACATCAATTCTATTTATTTTAACAACATTTATGACATTTCCTCTTTTGATGCTAGCAAACACAATAAATAAAAAAGGCATATTTAGTACCGTTTTTACAGCTAGAGCCCATTCTCTACATCAACGCAACCGTTAGCCACAGGTAGGTTTCTGAGAAGCTACTTCAAACTTATGCAGGAAAGAAAAACCTTTAATAAGACAAATCATGGTTCTTGATATCAGACAGTATCAAATTGGGAGTAATTTTCGACAGATTGTATTATATATAAAGTTATTCTGTCCGTCTGCTGAAAAACTAAATGTTCCTTCCTCACATCAAGTAATATATGTGTACCCAATTTGAAGTCGATACCTCGTTTCATTATAGAGTTATCGTATCAAGATTCAGACTGATTAAGAGGATCTAGGATTCACTAAAAATAAAGGAATCCCAAGATTTTTCACGAATAAAATATTTTTCCTTATCAGAAATAATTAGGCTTTTGTGACGAAGTATTTTATCAGAAACCCAGAAGTGTGTTTTTGTTACATTACCTATTCATGCTAGAAAATGAGCTTTACACAAATAAAATCAAATAAAAATCTATAAATGCCTATTCCCTTTTTATATTTCGTATAAAATTAGAATTTAATTCAGTGATAGGAGTCCGATAATATGGGTTTTACCACTGGCATTGCTTTTAATGTTAATCCCTTGTGGAATTTTAAAGTAAATATTGAAGTTTCTTTGTTAAAATCATGGCTCTACAAACTGAATGTGAGTCCACAAAGGTCCTTTTTTATTGTTATTACTTTTGATTCTTCTTCCAGTCGTTTTATTTTCGTTACCTTTTCTTTATACACGCAAAGTTAAGCTAACAATTGACCGTTATTGTTTATGGTAAACATTCGTCAATTATGATTTGTTGCCATGTTGGTGGTATAATGCCCGCGAGTTTTTAAAATATTTAAATGATGATTGAAAAATAAGAAAAAAACGAGAACAGTTTTTTTTTAGAAACATTTTTTATCAAATTCTTATTAAAACAGATATACACAAAAAAACAGGGAAAAGGCAAAAAACACAAGGAAAAAAAACATTTAGCTTCAACACGCACGTTATTCATTTAAATATATCATTGTTGAATTATATATTTCTCAACTACAACTGCACACCTTCAACTTCGCGCGTATAATGTCAACAAACATGCTCCTTATATTTCAGTGAATCCGAATAAGAGAGATTGAAAATAATTGTAATTAACATTTTAAGATGAGATCGTCTTTCTTCTGAAGTGAACACATTTTTTGGTCCATTAGTTAATTCTAATATAATAATTTTCATACAACTAACGACTTTTCGTGGCCATATATTCAAACTCATTCGTGCTGGAGAATTACTACTTTTTGCAAGCCCAACTTGAGTTTTAAAACTTTGGTTAGCAAATTTTACCAGATAATATAACTTAACCCTAGCAAACATTCTGCACTGAAGTTAGATAAAAAAATACAAGTGGAATAATATAAACCAACACTTAACAATAACTTAACAATCAACTGTTTTACAAATAAAATATATCTCTAATATAAAAACACAATTATCATAATCTTTATATAATATACTGTATAATAAGAGTAGGCTGTGGCTAAACTCCGCCATTTCTTCTCCTTCTGCGGTAATTGTAATTATGTGTGTACATTATATATATTTTTGATTTTGTTTTGTATTGATTTTGTGGATACCCGAATAAAAGACGATATTTATTTATTTATTTATTTATTTATAATAGAAATAAAGAATTATGAATAAATTACCTTTTAGGATCTTTAGGGAATCTAAAAAACTTCTTTGGAGATACCACATATTTTAACAAGCACTAACCGCACAACAAAAACTTCCTCTTGACATCTTTTTTATAATTATTTTCAATTATAACGTCAACCGAGGTCGTTTACTTATTGGAAAATTATTGATAATAAATTTTGAAGCAGATTCTCCTTGAAATCCAAATATAAACACAACCCGTTACCGCGCTGGCAGCCATGTTTTTGGTATGATAGGGGACGCATGAGTGATAAAGAAACAGGACTTTTTTATGTTTTACTGTGGTATTGCCGTATAGAATCTCCAGATTTGGAAAATTGATAAAAAGTATGTGAATCATGTCAGGTTTAGCCCGCGACGTGACGTGCTCAACGGTACACAAATTTAAATTCAATACGTGCTGCTACCTTTTGTTCACTGTTTGCACAATTTTTCACATGACTAGGTTGCCCAACTGGGTAAACATTCCTGTATGCTAATATTATGTCTTTGTATGTATTTTTTTACAAGAGGATAGCCAGATCCGAACACCCTATTTACTTTGATGTGTATACAAATGTTTGTTTTTATTAGAAAATAAACACTAAATTTGATTTGACCCAACCCCTCCGCCATATATATTTATAATTAAACAATTTAATTACATTGTTTATTAATGGCATGTATATGATTATGAAGAGCCTACTACAAGGTACGTTTAACTTGACCTTATAGAATAATAAAGGGTGTTTAGATAGGGGTGCATACCATCGCCAGTATTATTTAATATCTACGTAAAGAAAATATTTTAGCTTGCTCTAGAAGAGGAATCTAGAGGGACTATAAAACTTATTGGAAAGTCTATAAGTAATATTCGGTATGTAAACGATACCGCAATAGTTGCCAATAACACGGAAGATCTGAAAATTCTAATCAATAAGCTGAATGATATTGGCGAGGAGTATGGTCTACGTATAAATGTTGGGAAATCTAAAATGATGGTGATTAGTAGACACCCCGAAGAGAATGGCATATCTCTTTATAAAAGATCAAGAGATTGAGAGGGTTACTAAATTCAAATATCTTTGCCTCGGTCGTCAACAAACTGCTTCCATTGTTGGACCAGCAGAGAATAACAACCTCAATATAAACTGCAGAAATGGTACAGAGACCCCGACGTCTGTGAATATATGGGACAGGAAGAAAAAGAACATATTATAACTGAAGTCAAAATCGTGGTATTGGGTTGTTGTTTAGATTCCAGCATAAGTTTATAGGAGTGGTGGGTTTAGCGTAGATAATTTTCTTCTCATTCTTCTTCTGACTATAACTGCTAGAATTTTTTTGTATGACGTTATTTTTATGAGATAACTTAAAAATATTCTCGTTGGAATATTATATATATAATATATATATATATATATATATTATATATATATATATATATATATATGTATATATATTATATATGTATATATATATATATATATATATATATATATATATATATATATATATATATAGTATATACTATATATATATATATATATATATATTTAATATATATATATATATATATATATATATATATAAAAATATATATAATGTATGTATGTATATATATATATATATATATATATATATATATACATACATATATATAATATAATATATATATATATATTATATATATATATATATATATATATATATATATTATATTTATACTCTCAAGAATATAGAATCGAGAAACGCATTTAGAGATGGATCTCCGATATTATATAACATCTACAGTGAATACGTCATGCGAATAGTTTGTGGATGGCTGGCATGGTAAAAGATTCTCCAGTCTGCGATTTGCGGATGATTCAGTATTAATAACATCAAATGTACATGAAACAGAGCAATTATTGCAAAGATTCTAACATGATGGACAGGGAATACGGACGTAAAATTAACTATAAAAACGGTCAAGTGCAAGTTGAACTTGCACAATTAGTGTTCCGTACGTTTGATTGTTTTTGAAATAAAAAGTTTTGTTAGGGTGGTATAAAATGATAAGTGACTTCACAAAACACACCCCAAATGAGTTTTCGACAAAGTTTGTTTCCAATCTTTACCGAAAATTGGTGACCTTGAAATTTTTGTTTTTTTATATACCAGATAGATTATTAAAGGTAATGATAATTTTCGTTCAATCTATACCCCGTGGAGAATATTTCAGGATTTTTTCAAAATTTTTTGATCAGTACTTTTCGAGATAAGGTAGGGGGACAGCGATTTTTTCACGATTTTTAAAAGTAATACGAAGAAAAGTGTGCACAAGTATTACATTATATATATATTTTTTACTCGTGTTTTCACAAGCTTTCATTTGACACCACACTCGATGACCTAGTAAAAAATTTTTTTTTTCTCTTCCGATTTCACCCCTCAAAACGAATCCCTTAATTCAAAATTTATGTTACGGTGATATAAAATGATCAGTTGACTTCACAAAACACACCCCAAAGAAGTTTTCAAACAAAGTTTATTCCAATTTTTTACTGAAAATTGATGACCTTGAAATTTCTGTTTTTTTTATATAACAGATAAATTATTACAGGTAATGCACTCGTGATAATTTTCGTTCAAATCTACACCCCGTGGAGAATATTCCAGAATTTTTTCAAAATTTTTTTGATAAGTACTTTTCGAGATAAGGCGGGTGGACAGCGATTTTTTCGCGATTTTTTAAAAATAATACAAAGAAGAAAAGTGAGCGCAAGTATTACATTATATATATATTTTTTTACTCGTGTTTTCACAAGCTTTCATTTGACACCAACACTCGATTACCTAGTAAAAATTTTTTTTTTTCATTTCCGATTTCACCCCCCAAAACTAACCCCTTAAGTCAAATTTTAATTTTCAAAACTACATGGCTCTGATGAGGCCATCAATTCCTATATTGCTACCAAATTTCAACTTTCTATGACAAGTAGTTTCGGAGAAAATCGGGTGTGTGACAGACGGACAGACGGACAGACAGACGGACAGACACCGAAGTGATCTTATAAGTGTTCCGTACGGAACACTAAAAAAGTAAAAATAACGATTATAGATAGCGGGAACATATTAGGCCAAAAACCCGCCGTTGTCTCTCAATGTGATGTAGTTGAATCGTTTGTCTACCTATATAGCCTGAAAACGGCGATACAGAACATGAGATCAGATGCCGTATTCAACTTGGTCGACCTAAGGGAGTCAGAAATATTACGAAAACAACTAAATTAAACTTGTAAACACACTTGGTTACTCCGCCTTTGA
>CM032456.1:102609240-102611075 GCA_019049505.1 Pachyrhynchus sulphureomaculatus
AACATGCTGATCTATGGTACATACATTAATAAAATGTAAATTTTCCAACCCCTCCAGCAAACATGGCATCCCCAAAGCAGAACACTGCCATCCCGTTTGTCTCACCGTGGAACAAATGTTATTTAATATCGAATGCGGTATTCTTCTTTCTCCAAACTTTAATTCTGCTATCAGACCCAAAAAGGTAAATTTTTAGTTTTATCACTAAAGATTATGGATTTCCAAAATTCAGGAGGTTTAGTAACGTATTCCCTAGCAAAAGCTAACCGCTTTTTGCGATTAGCTTCCGAAATTAACGGCTATTTCCTGCTGCACACCCCTTATAGCCTGCCCTGTGTAAACAATTTCTCACTCACATTTTTCGAAAATAGTTCTTGTATTTCTTCTTTTAATTTTGATGCATTTTTCTTGGGATTTATAGTTATATGTCTAACAATACTGGCCTCTTCACGTGGAGTCAGTTTCTTGGGACGACCGGAGCGTGGTCGAATTTTATAGGAAACCCGTTGATTTATACTGGTTTACAATGTACTGAACAGTAGCAGCACGCGACTTTTTAACAATTTTTTCCTATATTTCTTTGTACGATTTTTCCATCTTTCCACAAATCAGTTATGATCTTTCGAACTTGAAATGGAATTTCACAATTTTTCTCTTTTTTAATACTCCTTTAAGAATCCCACTACACAAAATTACTAACATCGAAATGAAAACTTATAAAGTATGGCAGAAAATTATTCATTTGTTTTTCAGTTTAGCGAGCAACAGATAGCTTTGAAAAAAGGCGGCCAGGGGGCTGATTTATAACGTGTTTTTTTCAAGTTTTCGAGTGTATGAGAATTTTTTTTGACATTAATTTGTTTACAAATTTTTATAACAATGATATAAACTTCTAAATAAAATGCTCCATAGGTTTGTTTTTTTAATACTAATCCTCGTTGGTTAAGTTTTCAAATACTAATTTAAAACATTTTTTCCTCACATAGTCCCAACTAATTAGTTAAACATAACAGAAAGGCAGGTGGTGTATGGAGACTTTTTGGACTGACTGTGTAGTATATATATATATTATAATTAATATAATATAATATATATAATATATATATATAATATATATATAATATATATATATAGAATATATAGTATATATATAATATATATATATATCAATATAATATATAAATATATATAGTATATATATATATATTAATATAAATAATATATTATTTATATTTATTTATTTTGATACATATTAATAGTTTGATTTATCCTGCAGCAGTCGCCACAATTCGTGCAATTATTTTTTTGTTTTCTCATTATTGGGAAACTTTTCTGGCACTAACACAAAAATAATAAATAAAACCGTACCGTCCATTATTCATTAAATTAAACGATCGAAACGTTTATTGGGAACATTATTTTTACAGTTAAATTTGAGTGGCCAGGTAAAACGACTCGATGTAAGTACTTTCAACTAATCTCTTAAAAGGAGATTATTACACATTCAAGTTTAAAGTTAAATTGAATCTAGTTCCAGATTAATTGTAATTACAGATTAATAAAACAAACTACATATGAATAATAAACAGAAATCGAAGAGCACTTTAACACAAATATATCTACGTCTACATGAACGCGCTGAAACAAAAATTTCTTTCAGCAATTGAAGTAAATTAGATATTAAAACTGACATTTAAACGTCCCTTGATTTCTCTATCTTTTTACCAAATATTTCCTTTATCAAATTGCCCTATTATTTTTCCACTTTACTGCCCTTTTTCAACTTGGAAAATTGAATTTTTCCTGACATTATCATCTCGTCATAAAAATTGCAT
>CM032456.1:102611175-102728147 GCA_019049505.1 Pachyrhynchus sulphureomaculatus
TGTTCCTGCACTTGAAGAAGCACCTGGGTGGTCAGCGTCTTCAAGACGATAACGAAGTCAAAACATTTGTGATACAGTGGTTAACAAGTCAGGCGGCAGAATTTTATGAGGAGGGTATTCAAAAACTGGTGCCACGTTATGACAAGTGCCTCAATATTCACGGAAATTATGTAGAAAAGTAGATTAAGGTACAGGCTTTCATGTAAAAATAAAATTATAGCGATATCTTTGCACGTCTTTTTTTAATTCCAAAACGGTACTTACTTAAAAAACATGCCTCGTATATATGTATATATATATATATATATATATATATATATATATATATATATTATATATATATATATATTACATACATACATACATATATATATATATATATATATATATATATATATATATATATATATATATATATATATATATGTTATATATATATATATATATATATATATATATATATATATATATATGTTATATATATATATATATATATATATATATATATATATATATATAATATATATATATATATATATATATATATATATATATATATATATATATATTTATATATATATATATATATATATATATATATTTATATATATATATATATATATATATATATATATATATATATATATATATATATATATATATATATTATATATATATATATATATATATATATATATATATATATATATATATTATATATATATATATATATATATATATATATATATATTTAATATTATAGAAAGAAAGGGAGTGCATCCCCAAAATCTTCTTGGGAATCTCTATAGAGTACAACCATTTGATGAAGGGTAATATGGCGCTGTCCATGCCACCGATTACTGCGTCAATAGAGGTTCTTAACGACGTCACATTGGGATGCCGAGACTTGTCAGCAATTTTTTTTTTTCAAATCGCTACATACGTAGTAGTCCAAGTGATTCAAATCTGGACTGTTAAGGTCAAAATTTTAAAAACTTGCTTTGTCCTGGTAGCCTCGGAGAGCTTCTGGCGTATGTATGAACCATATGTATTAAAATTTCTCCTCGACAGTTGTTAACTTACTTACATCCACAATCGATGCCAATTTTCTCAACAGCAATCCTGGGTCCTCCGCAATCAGCAATTAAGCCCTTTTGACGCCCGCTGGATTATCGGAGTGCGTTCTTTCTCACCGGCATACTGGAACCGTAGCTGAACCATTCTCAAGCCGTTGCTACAACGTCATATGATTTCGCCTATCCAAAGAACCAAAGTTTTCAGTTGAACAAGAAATTTTCCATGATTTAAATTTTCAAAGAGTAAAAAAATGCATATTACATTATTTCACGTACATTTATTTATCATTTACGTAAAAATGTTGTTTTTCTTGAAAAAAAAAATGAATTATGTAAGATATCCCCGAAAGCAATAAATTTTCTTCAAGACGAATAATAATTAAAAAAGAAACAATTAAAACGTGTATTTTCTAATATAATCTCATTAACGTGTTAACATTGGAAATGTCAAGAAAGTCAGTTGTAATTAAAGAGTGATTTAGGATGCAAAAAAAACATTACCATTCATCCATTTAATTAGTTAAACAGCGTCGCCGATTTCAACTTTTTTCATTTCGAAATACAAATTAAAAAACGTCTCCTTGTTGGAGATCGAAAACATATATATTAACCGTTATATTTAAAACTCGATCCAGGATTAAAGGTGGCCTTAAGGCAGGACTACTGAAAACGATGAGTTGCAATTTAGTTAAATGCAGATTTATAAAATTTAAGATATTCAATGATTCACCGGCATTCGCTATATTAAACAGCTGAATATTGTCCAAATTTGTACTTTAATAAGTCATATATAACCACATATAACCTGCTATTAAAATTGACAAATATGTTATAACACCGGTACGCATTCCCAACAAGCTTTACTAGCAGACCATGTGCCAACATTTCGGCGCTGCACGGACAAGAGATATGGTAAATTTTTGCATAAGACACCTCTGAAATTTTGTCAAGTGTTTTCTACTTGTCCTTTCATTCATTGCAGTTTCTAATGGATCAGTCATTTGACGGGAAACGATGTTATAAATGATATACTCTCTCTATTATTTTTTCTCTCTGGGATATTGGGAAATTATCTGCTAGAGTCCATAAATCCATAAATTTTATAACTTACTTACATGAAACAGTATTTTTCCCAATACTCAAATCAAAATTGTATGTTACACGATAAGAAACAAAATTAACTCATGTTACTTTGGGGAATCTGATTCGTTAAAAAAAAATTATTTCGTCATTAGTTACGTAAATAACTATTATCGTAGACTTTAAACATACATTAAGAATGTCACACCCTATATATAATATCAATAATTGTTAAGGATATTTTCTAAATAGTGACACATCAATTCTATTTATTTTAACAACATTTATAACATACATTGATGCTAGCAAACACAATAAATAAAAAAGGTATATTTAGCACCGTTTTTACAGCTAGAGCCCATTCTCTACATCAACGCAACCGGTTAGCACAGGTAGGTTTCTGAGAAGCTACTTCAAACTTATGCAGGAAAGAAAAACTTTTAATAAGACAAATCATGGTTCTTGATATCAGACAGTATCAAATTGGAGTAATTTTCGACAGATTGTATTATATATGAAGTTATTCTCTCCGTCTGCTGAAAAACTAAATGTTCCTTCCTCACATCAAGTAATATATGTGTACCCAATTTGAAGTCGATACCTCGTTTCATTATAGAGTTATCGTATCAAGATTCAGACTGATTAAAAGGATCTAGGATTCACTAAAAATAAAGGAATCCCAAGATTTTTCACGAATAAAATATTTTCCTTATCAGAAATAATTAGGCTTTTGTGACGAAGTATTTTATCAGAAACCCAGAAGTGTTTTTGTTACATTACCTATTCATGCTAGAAAATGAGCTTTACACAAAATAAAATCAAATAAAAATCTATAAATGCCTATTCCCTTTTTATATTTCGTATAAAATTAGAATTTAATTCAGTGATAGGAGTCCGATAATATGGGTTTACCACTGGCATTGCTTTTAATGTTAATCCCTTGTGGAATTTTAAAGTAAATATTGAAGTTTTCTTTGTTAAAATCATGGCTCTACAAACTGAATGTGAGTCCACAAAGGTCCTTTTTTATTGTTATTACTTTTGATTCTTCTTCCAGTCTTTTTATTTTCGTTACCTTTTCTTTATACACGCAAAGTTAAGCTAACAATTGACCGTTATTGTTTATGGTAAACATTCGTCAATTATGATTTGTTGCCATGTTGGTGGTATAATGCCCGCGAGTTTTTAAAATATTTAAATGATGATTGAAAATAAGAAAAAAACGAGAACAGTTTTTTTTAGAAACATTTTTTATCAAATTCTTATTAAAACAGATATACAAAAAAACAGGGAAAAGGCAAAAAACACAAGGAAAAAATACATTTAGCTTCAACACGCACGTTATTCATTTAAATATATCATTGTTGAATTTATATTTCTCAACTACAACAACTGCACACCTTCAACTTCGCGCGTATAATGTCAACAAACATGCTCCTTATATTTCAGTGAATCCGAATAAGAGAGATTGAAAATAATTTTTTGGTCCATTAGTTAATTCTAATATAATAATTTTCATACAACTAACGACTTTTCGTGGCCATATATTCAAACTCATTCGTGCTGGAGAATTACTACTTTTGCAAGCCCAAATTGAGTTTTAAAACTTTGGTTAGCAAATTTTACCAGATAATATAACTTAACCCTAGCAAACATTCTGCACTGAAGTCAGATAAAAAAATACAAGTGGAATAACATAAACCAACACTTAACAATAACTTAAACAATCAACTGTTTTACAAATAAAATATATCTCTAATATAAAAACACAATTACGAGGCATGTTTTTTAAGTAAGTACCGTTTTGCGATTCCGCCGCCGCAGCGATACGGTCGGCGTTCCGCGCATGCGCGCTGGTAACCTACATCTCATGTCTACGCACTGACGCCATTACAGTCTGATTCTTCATTGTATACGTTGTTTACTGAGTGTTTAAGATGCCTCCGACAATCGTGAGTCCCGCCGATTGTGAAGTACGGGCTGTTATACGATTTCTTAGTGCTAAAGGCGTAAAACCGATCGATATTCATCGTGAGATCTGTGAAGTTTACGGACAAAACATTATGAGTGATGGAATGGTAAGGAAATGGGTGAGAGCATTTAAAGATGGCCGCACAAATGTGCATGATGAAGAACGGAGTGGGCGTCCTTCGGTCGTTAATGAAGATTTGGTGCAGAAAGTGGACGAAAAGGTGAGAGAAAACAGACGCTTTACAATTTCATCATTGTGCGACTGCTTTCCTCAATATTCTCGTAGTGTTTTGTATCGCATTGTGACCGAGAACTTGAATTACCGGCGGCAGAATTTTATGAGGAGGGTATTCAAAAACTGGTGCCACGTTATGACAAGTGCCTCAATATTCACGGAAATTATGTAGAAAAGTAGATTAAGGTACAGGCTTTCATGTAAAAATAAAATTATAGCGATATCTTTGCACGTCTTTTTTTAATTCCAAAACGGTACTTACTTAAAAAACATGCCTCGTATCATAATCTTTATATAATATACTCTATAATAAGAGTAGGCTGTGGCTAAACTCCGCCATTTCTTCTCCTTCTGCGGTAATTGTAATTATGTGTGTACATTATATATATTTTTGATTTTGTTTTGTATTGATTTTGTGGATACCGAATAAAAGACGATATTTTATTTATTTATTTATTTATTTATAATAGAAATAAAGAATTATGAATAAATTACCTTTTAGGAACTTTAGGGAATCTAAAAAACTTCTTTGGAGATACCACATTTTAACAAGCACTAACCGCACAACAAAAAACTTCCTCTTGACATCTTTTTTATAATTATTTTCAATTATAACGTCAACCGAGTCGTTTACTTATTGGAAAATTATTGATAATGAATTTTGAAGCAGATTCTCCTTGAAATCCAAATATAAACACAACCCGTTACCGCGCTGGCAGCCATGTTTTTGGTATGATAGGGGACGCATGAGTGATAAAGAAACAGGACTTTTATGTTTACTGTGGTATTGCCGTATAGAATCTCCAGATTTGGAAAATTAATAAAAAGTATGTGAATCATGTCAGGTTTAGCCCGCGACGTGACGTGCTCAACGGTACACAATTTTAAATTCAATACGTGCTCTACCTTTTGTTCACTGTTGCACAATTTTTCACATGACTAGGTTGCCCAACTGGGTAAACATTCCTGTATGCTAATATTATGTCTTTGTATGTATTTTTTTACAAGAGGATAGCCAGATCCGAACACCCTATTTACTTTGATGTGTATACAAATTGTTTTTATTAGAAAATAAACACTAAATTTGATTTGACGCAACCCCTCCGCCATATATATTTATAATTAAACAATTTAATTACATTGTTTATGAAATAAGTTAATTAATGGCATGTATATGATTATGAAGAGCCTACTACAAGGTACGTTTAACTTGACCTTATAGAATAATAAAGGGTGTTAGATAGGGGTGCATGCCATCGCCAGTATTATTTAATATCTACGTAAAGAAAATATTTTAGCTTGCTCTAGAAGAGGAATCTAGAGGGATAAAACTTATTGGAAAGTCTATAAGTAATATTCGGTATGTAAACGATACCGCAATAGTTGCCAATAACACGGAAGATCTGAAAATTCTAATCAATAAGCTGAATGATATTGGCGAGGAGTATGGTCTACGTATAAATGTTGGGAAAACTAAAATGATGGTGATTAGTAGACACCCCGAAGAGAATGCATATCTCTTTATAAAAGATCAAGAGATTGAGAGGGTTACTAAATTCAAATATCTTGCCTCGGTCGTCAACAAACTGCTTCCATTGTTGGACCAGCAGAGAATAACAACCTCAATATAAACTGCAGAAATGGTACAGAGACCCCGACGTCTGTGAATATATGGGACAGGAAGAAAAAGAACATATTATAACTGAAGTCAAAATCGTGGTATTGGGTTGTTTAGATTCCAGCATAAGTTTATAGGAGTGGTGGGTTTAGCGTAGATAATTTTCTTCTCATTCTTCTTCTGACTATAACTGCTAGAATTTTTTTGTATGACGTTATTTTTATGAGATAACTTAAAAATATTCTCGTTGGATATATATATATATATATATATATATATATATATATATATATATATATATATATATATATATATATATATATATATATATATGTATGTATATATATATATATATATATATATATATATATATATATATATATATATATATATATATATATATGTATATAATATATATATATATATATATATATATATATATATATATATATATATATATATATACATATATATATACATATATATATATATATATATATATATATATATATATATATATATGTATATATATATAATATATATATATATATATATATATATATATATATATATATATATATATATATTATATATTTATACTCTCAAGAATATAGAATCGAGAAACGCATTAGAGATGGATCTCCGATATTATATAACATCTACAGTGAATACGTCATGCGAATAGTTGTGGATGGCTGGCATGGTAAAAGATTCTCCAGTCTGCGATTTGCGGATGATTCAGTATTAATAACATCAAATGTACATGAAACAGAGCAATTATTGCAAAGATTCTAACATGATGGACAGGAATACGGACGTAAAATTAACTATAAAAAGTAAAATATAACGATTATAGATAGCGGGAACATATTAGGCCAAAAACCCGCCGTTGTCTCTCAATGTGATGTAGTTGAATCGTTTGTCTACCTATATAGCCTGAAAACGGCGATACAGAACATGAGATCAGATGCCGTATTCAACTTGGTCGACCTAAGGGAGTCAGAAATATTACGAAAACAACTAAAATTAAACTTATAAACACACTTGGTTACTCAAGCACACAATTACAGCAAACATGCATCCCCAAAGCAGAACACTGCCATCCCCTTGTCTCACCGTGGAACAAATGTTTTTAATATCGAATGCGGTATTCTTCTTTCTCCAAACTTTAATTCTGCTATCAGACCCAAAAAGGTAAAATTTTAGTTTTATCACTAAAGATTATGGATTTCCAAAATTCAGGAGGTTTAGTAACGTATTCCCTAGCAAAAGCTAACCGCTTTTTGCGATTAGCTTCCGAAATTAACGGCTATTTCCTGGCTGCACACCCCTTATAGCCTGCCCTGTGTAAACAATTTCTCACTCACATTTTTCGAAAATAGTTCTTGTATTTCTTCTTTTAATTTTGATGCATTTTTCTTGGGATTTATAGTTATATGTCTAACAATACTGGCCTCTTCACGTGGAGTCAGTTTCTTGGGACGACCGGAGCGTGGTCGAATTTTATAGGAACCCGTTTGATTTATACTGGTTTACAATGTACTGAACAGTAGCACGCGACTTTTTAACAATTTTTCCTATATTTCTGTACGATTTTCCATCTTTCCACAAATCAGTTATGATCTTTCGAACTTGAAATGGAATTTCACACATTTTTCTCTTTTTTAATACTCCTTTAAGAACCCACTACAAAATTACTAACATCAAATGAAAACTTATAAAGTATGGCAGAAAATTATTCATTTGTTTTCAGTTTAGCGAGCAACAGATAGCTTGAAAAAATGCGGCTGATTATAACGTGTTTTTTTCAAGTTTTCGAGTGTATGAGAATTTTTTGACATTAATTTTGTTTACATTTTTATAACAATGATATAACTTCTAAATAAAATGCTCCATAGTTGTTTTTAATACTAATCCTCGTTGGTTAAGTTTCAAATACTAATTTAAAACATTTTTTCTCATAGTCCCAACTAATTAGTTAAACATAACAGAAAGCAGGTGGTGTATGGAGACTTTTTGGACTGACTGTGTATATATATATATATATATATATATATATATATATATATATATATATATATATATATTATATATATATGTATATATATATATATATATATATATATATATATATATATATATATATATATATATATATATATATATATGTATATACATATATATATATATATATATATATATATATATATATATATATATATATTTATTTATTTTGATACATTTAATAGTTTGATTTATCCTGCAGCAGTCGCCACAATTCGTGCAATTATTTTTGTTTTCTCATTATTGGGAACTTTTCTGGCACTAACACAAAAATAATAAATAAAACCGTACCGTCCATTATTCATTAAATTAAACGATCGAAAGTTATTGGGAACATTATTTTTTACAGTTAAATTTGAGTGGCCATTAAAACGACTCGATGTAAGTACTTCAACTAATCTCTTAAAAGGAGATTATTACACATTCAAGTTTAAAGTAAATTGAATCTGTGCCAGATTAGTTGTAATTACAGTAATAAAACTACTACATAATAAACAGAGAGAGAAGAGCACTTTAACACAAACATATCTACGTCTACATTAACGCGCTGAAACAAAAATTTCTTTCAGCATTGAAGTAAATTAGATATTAAACTGACATTTAACGTCCCTTGATTTCTCTATCTTTTTACCTAATATTTCCTTTATCAAATTGCCCTATTATTTTCCACTTTACTGCCCTTTTCAACTTGGAAAATTGAATTTTTCCTGACATTATCATCTCGTCATAAAAATTGCATTTGAATCACAGAATGTCGAGAATCGAATGTCAGTTTCATTTTTAGTGTCAATTGTTGCGAGTAAAACATTAGGTTTTCGTGTATTATGTTTAACTGAACTTTACCATCGAAATGCAATTTGTAATTTCCTTTAGTGCTTCGAAGCACAAAGTACGTGAGTAGGTTAAAGAATAAAATTCAGATGTGTACCATACAGAGAAAAAAATTGTCAGATATGCTGAAAAAAACCTCTCGATGTCTAAATAAAAAATAAAACTTTTTTATGATGTGTGACCAGTCTTATTAATATTATTTATCATAAAATTGGAACTTAAAAAAATATGATTGTCGTGATCTAAAAAAAAGACCTAAAGAAAAGAAATATTTAGGAAGGTTATTTTTTCACGAGTACGATACATTCCGTTAGCAGGGAAAGTAAATATTTTTTTTTTGAACCTCATATGGATGTAAAGTATTAGCGCGACGTGTATTTCTAACAAGCACCGCTCTGGGAGGAATTAAACGGGCTACGTCCTTCCAACACTTTCCAAGAAAATACTTATAGAACAGATTCAAGTTGCCAACCGTTCTTCGATGTTCCACCGAATCAAGGCCGCCGGTCAGTTCCAGGTCTCCAATCAGACGAACAGCTCATCTCTGAACAGAATCCAACAAATGCAGTGTGTGTTTCGGAACGGAGCCCCAAACATGGGAGCAGTATTCCATAGTTGGTCGAATTTGAGCTTTGTAAAGTTGTTGTGGAGTGTAAAGCTTTCTGGTTCGAAATAATATTCCCAACTTTTGAGAAGCTCTCCTTGCTATGCCTACAACATGTTCATGCCAGGACATATTTGCTCCCAAATTAACGCCTAACAGACTGAATGACGATGCTAGGGGAATGGAGTGTCCCGAAATGACTATGTCCGGTGCAGCAACGTTAACTTTTTTAGAAAAAACTGCCACCTGGGTTTTTGTAGCGTTAAATTCCACTTGGTTACTGTCACCCCAAGATAGAATTTCTTGAAACAAAAGTTAAGTTGAACGACCTCTTGCTGTCTGCGGATATTCGCCTGAGTAAGCATACTGTCATCTGCAAAGCTGTAAATTGGATTCCCACTCTTTTCCAGCAGATCGTTAATGTAAATGAGAAGGAGAGTAGGAGACAGTATGGAGCCTTGAGGCACACCGGCGTTGATAGTGAAGGTGTCGGAGGGGCATTTCTTCGAAAAAGGGATGTAAGCTTCCATATCAGCCAAAATTTCATCGACCTCCCTGGTGCAGTCAGATGGGTTGTCGGATCGAAAACAAATGTCCATCCAAGGAAAAGTTCGAAAATATTCCATGAGATCTTCCCATTTAGCAGATTTGTAGTGCCAAATCTTGCGCGGCTTAGGCGCCTCTCTGTCACTGATCGGTAGGACACTCGATGTCGAAAGCAGTTTATGGTCGGAAGAACCTAACGGCGGATTTACGGTGACAGATAAAGAAGACTGGCGAACTCCCCCCCTTGATCAGGGATCCGTGTTGGTTCATAAATAAGCTGAGTTAAGCCACAACTGATTAAGAATGATTCAGCTTCACGACCTTGTTCGTCGGTAGTATTTGAATATTTAAGCCAGTTGATAAAGTCGCCCAGGATGGCAACTTCGGCACTTGGATAGTTAGTTTGTAAATGATCGATGGTGTCTGCAAGAGAAACGAAAAGCGTTCTAAAGTTGGTATCACTTGGTGGTCGATAGAGAATAGAGATGAACCTTGTGGTTTGTTGAGTCGTTATTTTTAACCACATAACATCAAAGTTTGCGGGCTTCAGAGCCTCTTCTCATTGGCAAGAGAGGTCGCTTCTGACAAAAAGACAGATTCCCACTGAATTTATGTTCGAGTTTAAACCTCGTATGTTGCAAAAATCTATTTTAAAATTATGATCTCTGCATGTCGACGCCCCTGAACCAGCCCCCACCCGGAGATCCGAACGGGGGGCTATTTTATCTCCGGAATTTCTTGTATCCACATCATGCTATTTGGTCCCATAGTAGTTAATGTGGAATTTTCTTGTTCTGTGAGATGTTTATGTTTGTCTTCTTCGGCTTTGATCCAGGGGGTATATTATTGTGTAGTTTGGGTTCTGACCAGATACTTTTTCAATAAGCTGTGAGTTCTTGTTTGTTTGGTGGTTCAGTCATTGCTGTATGTTTGTTGTACATAGTTTTTCGGTAGAACTGTTTTTCGCTTCTTCGGAAGAGTTTGTTGGTGTCTTTCCTCTCGTTTGATTCTTTGTATCTACGGAGTCTTGCGACATATACGGATAGTTTTTGTTTCAAAGTATCAAGAATTTCGGGCAGTGTACTATTGAGAGACTTGGATTTGATCTTGTCTACACCCTGTGTGACACGTTTGGACGCGTTCCCGTTCATAAACTGGGTAAGGTGTCCTAGATCTCTTCTGATGTTGTTGATATGGTTTTCTATCCTTATTTGCTATTTGAATCCTGATTGTGTGCTGTTAAGGTGTCTTTGTCGTTGCGTGAGTTTTTGATTAATTATTTCGTCGGTTGCGCTTGGGATTGAAGGTGGTGGGTCCAGGTGGCGAGTGATTCTCTTGTCAGTGATTTCTTTGTCAGGCCTTGTGATTTTATTATAGCAACGTATGGTGTGTTTGTTGATTCCTATGGTGCAACTCATGCGTTGCTTTGATTTTCCCGCCTTGATGGGTGTCGGCTTACTTGCCGGCACAACACTTTTGGCAAGTCCATTTTCGGTTGCCCGGTCTTCATCGTCGAGCTGCCATTTCCCGCGACGTCCTCGACCGTTACGTCGCTCGCCCAATGCTTCTTTTATTGGTCTACTGTTGTTTGATATGTTTTTAGTGTTTTGTGGTGTCAGAAGCTCAAAGTGTCCCCACATTGGGTTATCTGTTAGTTCAGGTTTCGGTGTGTTTTCCTGTGCTTATTATTGTTTGTCTGTCCCTAAAAGTTATTAAAAGTTATCTCTTGTTCTTCGTTGTTTTGAGAAGATATGAAAGTTGCTATTTTGGGTTTCCGAGAAGGCAAGTATCTCTAGGCTCGTTCCATAGGTGCCATTTTTCCTCGTATAGTTATAGTAGTTATTGAAGTCTTTCATATCGTCGTCTTCAATTAATGCAAATGTCTAATGTTCCGACCAGTTTTGTTGTATACATCTTAGAGCAACATCTCGGAGTCTTTCATGATGGTTTTGGTGGCCATATAAGTGTAAGCTAGCTGCACGGAAAAAGCAATTTCCATCACCTACAATGTCAGATCTGCTAAACTATCGGAAGTAGTTTCAGCTGAGGCGGTTGTTTGGATTGTCTGTGGTTTTTGTTGTTGCGGTGGGGCTGTAGCTGTTTGTGACAGGGGTCGACCTCCTCAACACCCTGCCATTATTACTATTATAATCATTATTATCCGACATAGTGTTTCCACGAGTATCCTAGGAAAGAAGGGTCTACTGCGGCAGTCTGGATACCACAGCAAGGCTACTTAATCCCGGAGGGCGCCCGGTATCCGGGGGAACCGTTTGCGACTCATAAACGCTGAGCCATTCAACTTCTCGGCACGGTCAACATCTTAAGATTGCGTTTTTGTTACACATAATCTGGGCAACACAAGACAGCACAACATGACTCAGGTACCTCAGGATCGTCAATGTCCGTACTACGAAAATCCTGGGATTCCTCTAGCCCCTGAGGGTTATACATTATAATATTACCAACTATTCCATAAGTACCTTTCCGCCAACCATTTGTAGTTCTAAACTCGTTCTATATTCAAGGCAAAACTTAACCCCTCTCTCATGTTAACAATGAAATTAATGAAAAAAAAAATATAATGTTTTAATTCCTGGACTGAAAGAACCTTGGAAAAAACCTGTAACAATACAAAAATGAGATCACTCTTTTACTTTCCTTTTCCGCCCCTTGTGCGCCTTATATGTTTTATTATAAATGATTAGGCATAAAATTTGCCCATTATCCCATCCAAAAAAACTCATCCATTTCTCATAGTACAGTTGAAACTATACAACATTCTCTCTTGTCTTTCACCTACTTTCTTTATTAAAATTGATAGTAATAAAAGTAACTTAATTTTCATATTCTTACAGTTCAAGAATCCTGAAAAGGACATATAGTACTATACATATGAAGTAATTCCCATAACCCCTACTCCATCCTACTAACTTATATGTTTTACTATAAATTTTTCAATTACGGGAATCAAAAAACGTGGAAAAAATACTATTGAAGTACAATATTTTAAGACCGTGGGGGTCTTACTTCTTATTGGGTTAAAATTAAAAATAATGAAAAAAACCTAATTTTTTAATTTCTTGGCTCCAAAAACCTTGAAAAGGATATATAACGCTATACACTCGTGGCGGCCCATGGCTCTATGGCTTGCGATGCAGAAAGTCTCGGGTTCCAATCCCTACAGGTATACTTTATTAATTTATTTAAGTATATTTGGCCTGGCCACGTACATAGGTAGTAGTTGTTTGCAGAAATGCAATATGTCCGTGGCAGTACTACCGCGTTGCCTGTAAAGATATAAAAAAGGGTAAAATATCTACTCAGACGAGGAGGTGAAAAAAAATGTATATTCGATCGATACAATATCGATACCGATTGTTTATTATTTCAACTAGAAACCGGGAAAAATTACCATATTACTATTAAAACCATACAGAATGTCCACCTCCACCCATTTCACCCCCTCCACTTTAAGTGACATTGCTCAAAAACTTTAGACGTTATGCTTTCATTAGTTATTATATATACCAAGTTTGAAATTGATATCTCATTTCGTTCGAGAGTTATCGTGCCAATAGACCAACAAACGAGCAGTCAAACAGAGACTCCGACAAAAGTGATGTTTTTCGTGATCTAGCAACCACAAAACGTGAAGAAAAACAAAAATTTTGGGATGTGATTTTATATTATTATTTCCTTTAGCAATTTACGTCCGTTGTTTTGTGACAGGACATATTAAGAACAACACAGGTTACAGAGTACACTTTTATTTTCTTAACTGACACGTATAAAAAGTTCCGCTAAGCGTGACTGCAGTTTCATAGTACTACTACATTCTCAAACGTAATGAATAAATTATAATCATGTGAGGAAAAACAAAAACAACAATGCTGTATATAAGAATATAGACAGGACAACAAAATCAAAAATCAGAGAAGCAAATCAGAAATGGTTGTCAGAACGATGTGAAGAAATTGAAGAACTGGACAAAAAATACGACTTAAAGACAAAAACGGTGCTCTCATAACAGATATGAATAAAATAGTACAAAGATGGAAAGAATATATTGAAGACCTTTTTAATGATGAACAGCGAAGTGCAACATAGGCGATCTCCTGGACGATCTATTGTTGCTAATAACGGATACAATGTCTCTGAAATCAACACATTGATCTCCAAAAAAGGAACCTCGGCAACTATTAGTCTAATATACCCCAAAATCAAAGCTCTCCCAAAAAATACACAACTCTCACATACTTCGGGCAAATATCCAATAAAATCTCAAATATTTTAAAGAAAAATGAAAACAATAGTATTGCTTTTAAGTCCTCACAGAAATTTTTAAACAGGATTTTCAATGTAAAAAGTAAAAAAGATAAATTTAAAAAATCAAGAGAGTTTATAGATTAAAATGTACTGAATGCAATAGCCTGTATACAAACAGGAAGAAATTTTAACACTAGATATAAGGAACATTACGCTTCATACAGACTTAAAAAGCAAAATTCATTCAACATTTAAAATTTTGCCAACCATTTCTTAGAGACGTAACTTAACTTTCCAGAAATAAATAGGGCAAAAAACTGGATTGTTTAGAAGCAATCGAAATTGGCAAAAACCGTAACGATACCAATATACAATCAGTACAAAAAGTCTCCATACACCACCTGCTTTCTATACTTTTTTCCGTTCTGTTTAACTAATTAATATTTGAAACTTAACCAACGAAAATTAGTAATAAAAACAATTACGGAACATTTTATTTAGAAGTTACATCATTGTTATAAAAATGTAAACAAAATTAATGTCAAAAAAGTCTCCATACACTTAACAATTGCCAATGATAGTTTGACGGAGTTTAACGGAAAATAACAACTTCGTTTAAACTAACATTTAGTGGGATCGCCGTTGGCCTTGATAATCTCCTGTAACCTGTTTGTCATGCTTGCAACCAGCTTTCTAGTAACTTCTGCTGCCTGGCATGTTCTCCTATCCGTTCAATATTCTATTTTTTAATTAGTCTCTATTTGAAACATTATATTTACGAACCCGCCGTTTAAGTTCCGCCCATAAATGCTCGATAGGGTTAACATCGGATGATTGTGAAGGTGTATGAAGCTGCTGTCGCACATTATGGATCATCCATTCTCGCACCAAATTTGCGGTATGTTTCGGATTATTGTCCTGTTGGAAAATGCATCTTTTTTCATTTGCTAATTTTTGAACACTTTCTCTTAAATTGTCTCTCAAAATATTCAGATAAACATGCTAATCCATGGTACCATTAATAAAATGTAAATTTCCAACCCCTCCAGCGGACATGCATCCCCAAAGCAGAACACTGCCACCCCTTGTCTCATCGTGGAACAAATGTTTTTAATATCGAATGCCGTATTCTTCTTTCTCCAAACTTTAGTTCTGCGATCAGACCCAAAAAGTTAATTTTAGTTTCATCACTAAAGGTTACGGATTTCCAAAATTCAGGAGCTTTAGTAACGTATTCCCTAGCAAAAGCTAACCGCTTTTTGCCATTAGCTTCCGAAATTAACGGCTTCTTCCTGGCTGCACACCACTTATAGCCTGCCCTGTGTAAACAATTTCTCACTGTTTGTGAACGAACATTTGTCGAAAATAGTTCCCGTAATTTCTTTTAATTTTGGTGTACTTTTCTTGGGATCTATAATTATTTGTTTATCAATACTGGTCTCTTCTCATGTGGTCAGCTTCTTGGGACGACCGGAGCGTGATCAGATTTTATAGGAACCCGTTGATTTTTACTAGTTTACAATGTACTGAACAGTAGCATACCACTTTTTAACAATTTTTTCCTATATTTCTGTACGATTCTTCGTCTTTCCCACAAGTCAATTATGATCTTTCAAAGTTGACATGAAATTTCACAATTTATCTCACTCATTTTTAATACTACTTTGAAAACCCACTGCAAAATGACTAGCAACAAATGACAGATTATATAGTGTGGCCGAAAATTATTCATTTTCAGTTTAGCAAGCAATAGATAACTTGATAAAATGCGGCTGATTATATATTTTTTTCAATGCAGTTCTTGAGTATATGGAGACATTACATTTTTATAACAATGATGATAAATAAAAAATAAGTGACAAATAACAAAGTAATTCGTTTCATTTCATTTAGAAATTTAAAATGTACTGTCACAAAGTAACGGACACCTCAATTATACAATTTAACAGAAAAATAGTATAGAAGGCAGATGGTGTATGGAGACTTTTTGGACTGACTGTAAATCTATTAAATTTACAGACCGATATTAAAAATTCCACACTTTTAAGCCTGTTTGACCGTAACTAAAATAAAGGGAAAAAAAACCCTAATCTTTAATGGTCAATAAAAATAATGTATATACCTCACTTGATTATAATTTATTAAATACGTTTGAGAATGTAGTAGTATTACGAAACTCGGCGTTAGTAAATTTCACACCAAGACTACCTGGGCCCTGAATACAACAGGTAAATTCCACTGTAACCTTATAAGGGTGCTTAAATCTTACAGGTAATTTCCACACCAAGCAAATATAATTATGCTTTATTCATCTAAATAAAATTGGGACGGATTTCTTTTAAATCAGTTTTTATTGAAAATTTTAGATATTTGCAAAAATATATGTTTTTATTTCATAGTAGAATAATATTGATAAAACATGAAGTTTTTGCTTAATACATAAAATACAATTGGACAAATTTCCTTACATATACTAGATAAAGCTACAAACCTATACATATCTATTTATATATATTTACAAAACAGGTTGAGAAAAATGGGAGACACATTTTAAAAAATGGAAACGATTAATATTTCCTAATTGTCTTTATTCATAAAGATTTTTTAAGTGTTTTAATTTTTGATTATTATGATTATTACTTATTTTAGACTCGTCGACACTTTGTATTTTTATATATACGTTAATCTGAAATTCTTTCAGCCTATCCATAAAAGTATACAGAGACGGATGTGTAGAATAAAAAGAATTATTTAGATGGGAATGGAAGGACTCACAACAGTTAGTCGTTCGAGTTAAAGATGGACTGGATTCTGTCCATATTTTACTGGAAAATCGGCTCCTTCCTCTATATACGTTTCTAGTAGGTAATCACGAAATTTATTTTAAACGTCCATCCTCGGGTTTTATAGAATATAAATCGTATGCAAAACTGTCACCTAATTCTTCGGGTGCTAAATAGGACAAGCCGAAACGACACTTTAACCAACGACCAATTTCAGAATTTTTGTCGCAATATTCTTTAGCTAGACCTAGATTCTGTATCTTGCGAAACCAAGATTGGTGTAAATGAAATCTACATCCTAATACTTTAGCATTTGGCCAAACTTCAGATACTGCCTTATGAATAGATTTTTCGAAGTCAATAGTAATTTTTTCTGGATTGAAATACAGTGTATCTGTTGAATAAATCTTACATTTTAATAATGTGAAGAGGTTTTTGTATGTTTCAGCTCTCTTATCACGCAATAAGCAAAATAATAATGGAATGTAATGACCGTTTGCGAAACCATGCACTGTAAATAACTGTGTAAAATATTTAGTGCAGTATGAAAAGGTGCCGTCCATATATATATATATATATATATATATATATATATATATATATATATATATATATATATATATATATATATATATATATATATATATATTGGATATTTTACACAACATATTGACATTTGTACTGCAAGAAAAAACAATAATGCCACTTTCGAGTTCATTGATATATAGAAAATTCTCACCCTTGCTAGTTTTGATTTCAAATGTCTCTAAAACACTATGCACCGCCTCAGCACTTCTTGGATTACGTCCTGGCAAAAATTTTCGTCTATGGTTATAAATGTTTTTTTCTAATATATTCGACATCTTTTTCTGTTACTGTTTCAGGCAGCGTGTTTTGTAGTTCTTGTCTGATAATTTTAGATGGCCTTTCACTCATATGCTCTCCGGCTTTTCCTTTGCAAGAATTACTAATTATTTGCCGATTCAGCTTCTTGGTGTCGGCTTTGTGTGTATGGAGTCCTTCACTTCTGGTAACTACATTCTCGGGCCCAACGGTGAAGACTTTTGATTTGCGATCTTTTTTTGAACATCTCCAAAATGTTTCTCCACATTTTAGCACCTTTTGTCGAAAGTAAGTGTAGTAATTCACACATAACATGTCCTTTCCTCAACTACTTTTTATTAACTTTACTTCCATGTTAGCAACACTTTAAAAAATATACGCACAACCAAGTAATAATCACAAATTAATAATATGTACTAAACTGATATGTATGATTTAATTGAACAGGCCGGTGCGTACCACCACCCATTTATCCACCCTCATCCTCTACCTGAAAGTACTCGGTATGGAATTTACTTCTGCAATTACAATCCCTTAAATATGTCTATTTCATAAACGGATTAGTGGTGTGGAAATTACCTGCGCCCACGAAACTGCAGTCACGCCTAGTGCAACTTTTTATACGTGTCAGTTAACAAAGTAAGAGTATACTCTGTAACCTATGTTGTTCCTTTAGCAAGAAAAGTAAAAAATTAGTTTTTAAACACAGTTAATTAATCTTGCCAGGTAAAAATTATTATTATAGACTAGTAGTAAATTAGTAAATCTGACACCTATTGTGATTCAAACAATGGCACAGTAAACAAAACGGAGATTATATCGTCAACGGTAAAATAACAAGTCTAGCCACTTCGAATATAGGCCTACTGTCTTTTTCACTTAAAAGATGTGTTTTTATTGCCTCTCTCTTGCTACCATAATTTTTCTTCTTTAGTACTAAAGCAAAAAAAAATCATAATTGTGTTGTGTCATGGCCATGTAGGTAACACAAAGGTTTTTGGTCTAGCTACTTAAAACACATTTTTTTTTGTAAAATTCGACTTTATTCATCAACATAGTCTCCTTCAAGAGCGATACAATTAGTCTAACACTTTTCTAATATTTCTGTACTTTTCTTGTAAAAGGATTTTTCTTTGCCTTCAAAATAGGCCTCTGTTTCGGCGATAACTTCTTCACTGGAGCCAAATTTCTTTCCCGTGAGCATTTTTTTGAGGTCTGCGAATAGATAATAGTCGCCAGGGGCCAAATCTGGAGAATACGGTGGATGAGGAAGCAATTCGAACTTCAATTCATGCAATTTTGTCATCGTAACCATTGACTTAAGGCACGGTGCATTGTCTTCATGAAAGAGCACTTTTTTCTTGTTTATTTGGGGCTGTTTCTTTGCAATTTCGTACGTACCAATAACTTTATATAATATTCGCTATCGTTGGTTTTTCCCTTTTCAGCATAGTCGATAAAAATTGTTCTATACGCAACACAAAATCCAGAGGCCAAAACCTTCCCAGCCGACTGTTGTGTCTTTGGTCGCTTCGAGCTGCTTTCACCGGCTGGTGTCCACTCAGCTGACTGCCGATTTGATTCCGGTTTATAATGGTGGATCCATGTTTCATCCATTGTCACATATCGCATGAAAAAATCCTTTTTATTGCGCTTAAACAGGTTCAAACAGCGCACAGAATCATCAACACGTTGTTATTTTTGGTCCTCTGTGAGCAAACGCAGTACCCATTTCGAATAAACCTTTCTCATGCCTAAATGTTCATCCAAAACAATTTTGTGGATTGTTTTGATGTTTTTCGGTGCAACCACCTCATTTGAGTGTCCAGAGCATTCAGCATCATTTGTGTCTGTACGACTGCGTTTAAATTCAGCATCTAAGTAAATGAGTGATTTTCCAGGGGCCCCGTAAGACTTACGAAGCCATTGCTTTGCTTGAACAGCATTTTTTCCCATCAAAAAACAGTGTTTAATCAACACACGAAATTCGATTTTTTCCATTGTTTTGAAAATATCAAAAGTAACGTCACTAAAACCACTGTAACTTCCAAACTAATCGTCGAAATGTTACGAAATTTTGACACGTATCGCTTGAAGGTTGGTACTTCCTAAGAATCATATGGATTTTTTTAAAAAAAGGGCTACATCTATGTGTTAGACCAAAAACCTACGTGTTTTTGTGGCGTAGCCGAGGGGGCCAGGAGAGAATATGTCACCGTTCCTATAGATGCAAAATAGTGCCCCTTAGAAACAACTTTTTTTCTGTTGAGAATTGTTTTTTATGAAAAATCTCCCGATCCCCGCTTTTCATCGATTTTTAAATGAGTTGCAAGTTCTTCAATTTTCATTATGGCGAGGGGTTGTTTTTAGTGTTCCATACGGAACACTTATAAGATCACTTCGATGTCTGTCTGTCTGTCTGTCTGTCTGTTTGTCTATCTGTCTGTCTGTCTGTCACTCCCAATTTTCTCCGAAACTATTTGACATAGAAAGTTGAAATTTGGTACTAATATAGAAATTGATGGCCTCATCAGAGCCGTGTAGTTTTGAAAGTTAAATTTTCACTTAAGGGGTTAGTTTTGAGGGGTGAAATCGGAAGTGAAAAAAAGAATTTTTTACTAGGTCATCGAGTGTGGTGTCAAATGAAAGCTTGTGAAAACACGAGTAAAAAATATATATAATGTAATACTTGCTCACACTTTTCTTTGTATTATTTTTAAAAAATCGCGAAAAATCGCTGTCCCCCTCGAAAGTACTGATCAAAAAATTTTGAAAAAATTCTGGAATATTAGACTGAACGAAAATTATCACGAGTGTATTACCTTTAATAATTTATCTGGTATATAAAAAAAAAAAACAAAAATTTCAAGGTCAATTTTCAGTAAAGATTGGAAACAAACTTTGTTAAAAACTCATCTGGGGTGTGTTTTTGTGAAATCACTGATCATTTTATACCACCGTAACAAAATTTGTTATTTCAAAAGCAATTCACGTACGGAACATTAATTATGCAAGTTCAACTTGCACTTAACTGGTTATTTATGAAATATATTCACCTTCGATAATCTTAATTTTTTTTATCGGTCACCTCCCCTCCTGAATAGGGATTACCCCTTTTAAACGAATATCGACGAGGATGTCGTGATATCCGTCAAATATCCCTTCATGCCCCGAATCATACATTTGTATTCCACGGCACCTTGTAGCCCACTTCATAGTACTGGAACGGCCGTTATTATATTTCCGCAACAACTACTACCTACGTATAAGGCCTCAATATACTTAAATAAATAATTATACTAACCTACCGGAATTGAAACCCTAGATCCTTGTTACACTATGCCGGCACGATAACCACGGAACTATGACCTTTTCTATTCTATAATTGCCTATTTTACTCCATTCGGACCATTGTAACCATAAGAAAACAAAATGTGACCGATAATTTTCCATTTGAATTCATGTAAAGGTCTATTCAGTTCGGCGTAGTTCATTTTCATCGTTAATTCTCGGCTGTAACCACGCGGAGATAGTTCAGGATTTCGTTGATGTTAGTGGGTCAATCTGTATGTCTGTTTTTTTATTTGTCAAGTAAGATCAATGCTAAATGATTTCAAATACCAGCAGAATTCAATGTCATCACGAATGCGTGTGTTGTTGTTAAACAAGCAAAGTAAAAGAACCAATAACGATACTTTATGATTAGAAGTAGATACGAGGACTTTATGATAAGTACCTGGGCTTGACAAGAAAAAAACATTTTTATATGTAAAATTTATTTTATTTTTCAACATAGTTAGCTGCTAGCTAGCTTTTTTTATAATGATATCTAAGAAATTGATGTTGTTATCTTGTTTTTCTTCTGAAGAATCCCCCCAAAACATATACAGTCTCACATATACTTCGGGCAAATATCCAATAAAATTTTTTAAGTCGTCGCTGAAACTTTAAAACATAATTTTCAATATAAAAAATAAAAAAAAGATGAATTTGAGAAATAAAAGTTTATAGATCAAAAAGTAATGTTATCTAGGGCAAACATTTTGCTATCTTTTATAGCTCATCCAAAAAATACAATTTCTCCAACTCTTCAAAAGAGGCGTTTGTTTCAGCAATCTCCTCATCGTTTTCAGCTAAATTTTTTTCTGCCGAGCTATTTTTTCATATTCGGAAATAGAAAATAATCTCTAAAGGCTAAATGCGGACTTTTTCTTACACAACATGATTGAAACGATCCAATAAGTTGACATCATACTCTCCATTAATCGTTTTGCTCTTTTCAAGGTAATCGACGTGGATTATGCCACGTGCATCCCAAAACACTGTGGCCATGACTTTGTTGGCCGATAAAATCGCCTTGGCCTTCTTTGGCGCCGATTCGCAGCGGAAAACTCACTGTTTGGACTGTTCTTTGGCCTCTAGTATGCTGTGATGGATCCTTGTTTCGTCCACATTAATAGATCGACGCCAAAAATCATCCCTATTGCGCTTTAATATCGCCATACATTCCTTTGAAGTTGACACACGTGCGTTTATTGTCAATTGTGAGCAATAGCGGCACCCATCTTGCGGAAAACTTTCTCTTATCGAAATGAGCTGTTAAAATATCCTGCACCTGTTCAATTGAAATGATCACAGTCTCAGCAATATTTTTTACTCACCGATCATTTATTATTATATCGTGCATTTTTTCAATCATTCCTGATATGTTGATCTCACTTTTTTTTATGGGTCTGGCACACGTGCTGCAGGGAAGTCCCTAAAGCGCTCCAGGAGCGGCATGTGTGCGGAAAAAGCGATTCACGTTGTTCTTGAATTGATGTAAATTGTACTCGGTGGGAAACACAGCGCTGGGCAAATTATTCCAAAAGGATGATGTTCTCTTCTCCATATAAAAGACCGCTTGAAAACCGTTGTACGCGGAGTAACAAGCTGAACCTCATACGGTTGTGAAGCACCAGCGCGACGTGTATTTCTAACATGCCCCGCTTTGGGTGGAATTAAGCGGGCTACATCCTTCGAACACTTTCCATGAAAATACTTGTAGAACAGACTCAAGTCGCCAACCGTTCTTCGATGTTCCAGCGAATCAAGGCCGCCGGTCAGTTCCGGGTCTCCAATCAGAAGGACCGCTCTTCTCTGAACAAAATCCAACAAATGCAGTGTTTGTTTGGGAGCGAAGCCCCAAACATGGGAACAGTATTCCATAGTTGGTCGAATTTGAGCTTTGTAAAGAATTAACAGTTGTGGGGTGTAAAGCTTTCTGGTTCGAAATAATATTCCCAACTTTTGAGAAGCTAGGCCTGCAACATGTTCATGCCAGGACATATTTGCTCCCAAACTAACGCCCAACAAATTGAGCGACGCTGATAGGGGAATGGAGTGCCCCGACATTACTATGTTGGGTTCCGCAACGTTAACTTTTTTAGAAAAAACTGCCGCCTGGGTTTTTGTAGCGTTAAATTCCACTTGGTTACTCTCACCCCAAGATAGAATTTCTTCCAGGTCTTTGTTAAGTTGAACGACCTCCTGCTGTCTGCGAATATTCGCCTGAGCAGCCGATGTCCGAGTGTTCAAGTTGAATGAAGAAACAAGCGTACTGTCATCCGCAAAGCTATAGATTGGATTTCCGGTCTTTTCCAGCACATTATTAATCTAAATGAGAAAGAGAGTAGGAGACAGTATGGAGCCCTGGGGCACACCGGCGTTGATAGTGAAGGTGTTAGAAAGAAGTCCGTCGACCGCTACTCGTAAAGAACGCTCTCTGAGGAAACATGAGAGCCACAAACAGAACCTTTCAGACATACCACAATTGCGTTGTTCCAAACATGTATTACATAAATCAGAAGATCTCCTGTTGATCTATGTTTACGAAAACCATATTGGTGATCGCTAATAATATTGAATCGTTCAAGATATTTTAGAAGATGATGATTAATAACCTTTTCCATGACTTTCGATATTATTGAAAGCAGTGCGACTGGTCGGTAGTTATTTGGCAAGGTCTTCGTGCCTTTTTTAGGTATCGTCTGAACCATGGCACATTTCCAGCAGGACGGAATATTCCCTTTCTGTAGGATAGGTTAAAAAGTCTACAGAAAACTGGTGTTAGTTCCCTTGCACAGTTTTTGAGAACTATGGCAGGTATTCCGTCAGCGCCAGAAGCTTTTTTGGTGTCTAGCTTCATTAAAATACGTTTTATGATACGCTGTCTGAAGACAACATCGGGCATCCTTGACTGCACTATGGGAATAGTAAGTGGTGTTTTTTCCTTGGAAATCGACAGTAGAATGTGAAGCAAACAGTTCAGCCAACAAGTTCGCTTTTTCAACAGGTGTCGTTGCAATAGAATTATCTAGCTGTGTAAGTGGTGGTATAGTGGATTTGGTGAAATTTTGGCTAATTGCCTTGACGACTGACCAAAAGGACCTGGAATTGTTGGGACAAGCGAGAAGTTTGTTTCTAATTCGCTGATTGTGTGCCTCCTTAGTTTCATGGATAATTTCTTCGCATCTGTTCCGGGCACGAACAAAGGTGTTACGATTTATGGTGTTAGGATTTTCACGCCATTGTTGGTAGGCAATATGTTTAGAAGCAACAGCTTGTTTGCATTTTCGGTCAACTTGATCGACCTGGACGTTCTTCATCAAAAATGCTTTTACCGCCGCGTTTGAATTCAGCTGTCCAATACTTTATGGTCGATAACGAAGGTAAACTACGCTGAGTTCTGCTTTTATCTCATCATTCGTTTTCTTTTTCAAAAACAAATATTTTATCACTGCTCGATATTTAATTTTTTCCATTGTAAAATCACAAAAATTATTCTACTTAAATGGCTACCATCATCATCATGCAGTCGTCCGCATGCACTAATGGATATAGGCCTTCCTCGATCATTTCTATCTATCACGGTCTTGAGCAGCTTGAATCCAATTAGCCGAAATTCCCTAATATCATCAGTCCACCTAGCATATGATTTTCCACGGTTTCTGAAAGCCTCCCGTCTGGGTCTCCATTCCATCAGACGCTTCGTCCATCTATTGTTGGTCATTCGCGCTGCATGTCCAACCCAATTCCACTTCAGACATGTTATTCTATATATTGCGTCCGTTAACGCTGTTCTTTGCCTTATAATCACATTGGGAATTTTGTCTCGTAGAGTCAAGCCCAACATGGAACGTTCCATTGCTCTTTGTGCCACTTGAATTTTGTTTACTGTCTTTTTAGTTAGAGTTAAAGTCTCGGAACCATACGTCAGTACAAGCAACACGCACTGATCAAACACTTTTTTCTTCAGACAAATCGGAATGTAAGATTTGAAAAACATGTCTGAGTTTGCCGATTGTCGCCCATCCTAGACCCACTCTTCTTTGAAGTCTAGTTTGGTTCTCTTTCCCTAGTTGTATTTCATGTCCCAAGTTCTTATATGTATGTGGAAACCTCATAAATATGTTTATTCCCCACAGAAATGGGGCGACTAAGGACCAAATTTGAACTGGGTTTTTGAAAAATATATCTGTGGGCCCACTTCATTGGAAACGGCCTGTAGCGAGTTCAGCATCTTGCTGGCTTCTTCCATATTATCGGCTATGAGGACGATGTCATCAGCAAAACATAGATAGTTAAAATATTCACCATCAATATTTACGCCAATGTTTCTCCAATCAAGCAGATTCAAAAAGAGTTATGAAGAGTTTTGGGGAAATAGTGTTCCCTGTCGTACGCCTTTTTGGATTTTAAATTTATTAGTGTTTTGGTGAAGTCTTACTGAAGCTGTCGCATTATCATATATATATTTTATCAATGCGGTGTATCTGAAGTCTACTCTGCAATCAGCAAGTAATTCCAAAAGTTTGTGTTGGTCAACAGAATCAAACGCTTTTTCGTAATCTACGAACACCAGTACCAGCGGTTTATTATACTCTACAGATTTTTGAATGAGGAACTTTATAGCTAACAGATGGTCGTTAGCTCCAAAAACCGATCTAAAGCCAGCCTGTTCATGAGGCTGGTACATTTCAAACTTTGATGAGAGACGTTTGGTTAGTATTCTTGTGAACAGCTCGAACATGTGACAAAGAAGGCTGTAGTTTGTGGTGCCGCCTTTTTTTATGAAATAATACTATTGTACCGTTATTTCATGCTGATGGTTTTTTTTTTATGGGCGTAGCACACGTGCTGCAGGGAAGTCCCTAAAGCGCTACAGGAGCGACACATGTACAGAAAAAGCGATTCACGTTGTTCTTGAATCGCTGTAAATTGTACTCGGTGAGAAACACAGTCCTGGGTAAGCCATTCCAAAGGGATGGTGTTCTCCATAAAAAAAAGCTTGAAAAGCGTTGTACGAGGAGTAACAAGCTGAACCTCATACGGATGTGAAGTATCAGCGCAACGTGTACTTCTAACATGCACCGCTCTGGGAGGAATTAAGCGGGCTACATCCTTCGAACACTCTCCATGACAATACTTGTAGAATAGACTCAAATCGCCAACCGTTCTTCGATGTTCCAGCGAATCAAGGCCGCCGGTCAGTTCTAGCTCTCCAATCAGACGAACAGCCCTTCTCTGAACAGAATCCAACAAATACAGTGTATGTTTGGGAGCGGAGCCCCAAACATGGGTGCAGTATTCCACAGTTGGTCAAATTTGAGCTTTGTAAAGAATTAACAGTTGTTGTGGAGTGTAAAGCTTTCTGGTTCGAAATAATATTCCCAACTTTTGAGAAGCTCTCCTTACATGCCAGGACATATTTGCTCCCAAATTAACGCCCAACAAATTGAGTGACGATGCTAGGGGAATGGAGTGCCCCAACATAACTATGTCGGGTTCAGCAACGTTAACTTTTTTAGAAAAAACTGCCGCCTAAGTTTTTGTAGCGTTAAATTCCACTTGGTTACTGTCACCCCAAGATAGAATTTCTTCCAGGTATAGCTCCTTCTATCAGACATTTATTAAACAGACACTGAAGAGCATTGATGATCGGCTCACCTCTCTCTTTTATTACTTTCAATGTGATATGATCTTCTCCGGGAGATTTGTTATTTTTCATGTCGGACAAAGCCGCCATTATCTCATCTCTGGTAATGTCGGGGGTTCCTCTGATCCCACATTTAGTACCTTGGAGACTTGAGATGTTCCCACAGAATCTATGGCGCATCTATACAGCTGTTCAAAAAAGTTTCTGTGATTGTAAAAGCTGTTCTCTATTTGTAACTTCGTCTCCATTTTCATTTTTTAGTTTGTAAATACCTATTTGTCCTGTTCTTAATTGCTGTCTCATAATTTTAAGACTTTTATTTTGCTCTAACACTTGTTCTATTAAGTGTGTGTTGTACTGTCTGACGTCCTTTCTTACTGATTTTGAAATTTGCAAAGACTTTTCTATATTCCTCCGTATTTTTGTTTATCGTGACTCTGCGCCACTTCATGAGATTTTTGGTGACGTAGCTTAATTTATCTATTTTAGTTTTTTATTTTGGTAGATATTTATCCATTACTTCCTGCACCAGGCGTATCAATCTGTTGTTGACGTCTTTTAACGTTAAATTTTCTATCTCCTTCAAACCCTCTTCTATTATTCTTGAGTAGGTTTGTAGTTTTCGCAGTGATGTCCATTTCTTTGTATTACTCTTCTTTCTGACAGGTCTACTTCTTTCTTATTTTGGATCAATCATCACTTTGGCTCTCAGCATTCTATGGTCACTTCCTATTGAGACTCTATTTAGTGTCTCCATGTCTTGAACTATTCTTATTTTGTTTGTTATTATGTAGTCAATTTCATTTTTTGTATTTCCATCAGGGCTTTTCCAAGTCCCCTTTTTATTTTGCTTCTTTTTAAAATAGGTGTTCATTGCATATAGACCTTTAGTAGAAACTCTAGCAATTTACGCCCCCTTTCGTTTCTATGACCGTAACCGAATTCTCCCACTGATGTTTCCCTTAACTCCTCCTTGGCTACCACTCACAAATTAAATCACGCAGCAACTTGAAAATTTGACAGGATTCTTGTGAAAGGTTATGTTTAAGAAAAATATAATTTTTTAAATAGTTATAGCGCCATCTCAGGCCGACGCTAGGTATTTTTCATACAATCCTCGTAGAATAAAAAGAGAGAAAAGGAAGTAATTAAACTTTGTTCCATGTTATAACAATTTTTAATATATTTTTTTTTTTAGTGTTAAATCAATTATTGTATCTCAGTTATTTATCAATCTTTCGTGCTAAAATTTAAAATAAAAATCGGAAAAAGATACAGCTTTAAAATGAGATACTAAACTTGTAGATGGAGTTACTAGTTTAGACTATAGTGTACCAGTCCGCAAAATTAATTGCCACACTGTGTATTCATTTAAACAGCATTGTTAAAACTAAATTTTTATGTGGTATTTATTGGTTTGGCAGAAAGCAATAAATTTCCTATAAAAATTCTAAAAGAGAACTATAATAAAATTTTTTAGACGCGGATATTTACGAGTCCCTGTAATGGATTATAATGCTATTGCCTCAATAAAAGCCTAAAAGGGGGTAATAAATTATTATTTAGCGGTAAAATATATATTTAACATTTGCCCTTTAAAAGTTATTTATTATTTGAAAATTAACAAAATTATAAAGTCTGGATTTCATTAAACTAAACAAAATTTCCACCGTAAATGAAGTTAAATTCGAAACTAGAAACAGAAAGTTGAAAATTTAATAATTTAGAACGTAAATTGATTAGAACTCAAAATTAATCAGACAAAAGTTCAATATAAGGCACAGGGTTAACATCAATTTTAAATCAAAACATGTAATAAGCCAAGGCCAATCCACTTAAAAAGTTGCGACAATGGTTGAACGCGACGAAAAATAGTTAAGCACGAAAAATCAATGTTTTGGGTGTGCAGTGGCAAATTAAAAGAGGAGGGCTAAATAGAAGCATCAAAACTGCCATTTTTTTTTGTGGTAGGAGAGAGTTATTTTCCTCGCGAAGCTTCACCCTGGACCCTCGATTGTTTTTAATTTCTTTGCAAACAAAAGGTATTGTATTTGTGAAAAAATCACCTTTTAGATTTTTGCATTCCTTCACTTTTATAGACTTTCATCATCATCATTATTAGCTTATTCCATCCATAGTCGGATGTAAGCCTCCCCAAGTTGTCTCCACTGAGCTCTGTTGTTTGCTTTTTGTCGTGTCCCACTAATCTTTTTATGTCGTCTGTCCATCTTGTCTGTGGTCTACCTGTGCGTTCATTCTCAATTCTCTAGGCCTCCATTCAACCATACGGCGTGTCCATCTGTTTTCATTGATCCTTGCGATATGCCCCGCCCAATTCCACCTTAATATATTATATCTCAATGTTAGGAATACGACCTTGGAGTCTAATATTTAGCATTCTCCTCTCCATTCCTCTTTCGGTTACCTGAAGTTTACATGTTATACTTTTACTTCCCCTCAGGGGCTAGTAAAGTTCTCTTCATTAGTACGGGGAGTGACGTCCCCGAGGGTCCCGAGTCATGTCTTGTATCGTCTGGTATATGTCCAATTTGTTTGTCTCGTCTCTACATCTAACAGCGCAATCCCAACGTGTTTTGATCGCCGTGCGGCGGGGATGCGTGGCCCAGCGCTCAATGTGGGTCGTTAACGGGTCCATCAGAAACCGGGCGCCCTCTGATGAAACATAGCCTTACTCCAGCATCCGGGAGTTGCTGGGGTGGACAATTTAATTCCCAGGCTACTCGTGGGACCAAATATGGCACTACACAACAATAATTTTAACTTTCCTCCACTTACCGGCTCCAAGCGGCCGCGAATTGACTCTGGTAATAATACACCTACCCCATTAGTTTTCGATAGATTTCTCAAAATCATGAAAGTTGAAGGCTTCTTCTTGGAGACATCTTCCTTCTTACTTCACAAAGCCCTCACTGCTAAGTTCGGCACTCTTGCCGATACAAAGAAATTATCTGACGGTTCGATCCTTATAGAAGTAAAAACCGAGAAACAATCAGATATTGCCGCTAATCTAACGAAATTACATGAATTCGATCTAACGACAACGCCTCATAAGACATTTAATACGGTCAAGGGTGTCATTACTTGCAAGGACCTTCAAAACTGTACAGATGATGAAATTATCGAAAATTTGAAAGATCAAGGATTAACTGAAATATATCGAATTCCACAAAACAAAGATAAATCAAAACCTTCATATACATTTATAGTATCATTCAAGCTCCACCAACTCCCTGTCACTTTACATGTAGGCTGGTGCTCTCTTAGAGTAAGGTCATACATTCCGTCTTCTATGTGGTGCTTTGCCTGTCAAAGATTTGGTCATATTTCCTCAAAATGTCAGCAAGAGAAAATTTGTCCATCATCCGGCCATGCCGAACATGGATTAACTCCGTGCACCCAAACTCCCAAGTGTATAAATTGTAATGAATCGCATTCGCCCAGATACAAGGGCAGTACCAAATTTAAAATGGAATTGGAAAGTCAAAAACTCAAAACCCTAGATAAAATCTCATATTTCGAAGTAAAAAGAAAATATTTCTCCCTGCATCCCTCCTTTCCCGTCTCTTTCAGTTCTATTACTCAAGGAACAAAACCAAAACTGGTCAACTCTTCCACTCAATGTAATCTTCCCTTAAATCCAGTCCATACTCAATCTTCCCCTTCTCCTATTATACCCACAACTCCCTCTACCCTCCCAAAACCTCCCACTAAAACCTTCCCCCCCTCCAACCAATCTTCACAACTTCACACTCAAAAATCCATTGACCTCAAAATACCTCTTAAATAAGTACTTAAACAAAATTCGAAAGACTCCACCTCTAAATCTTCCCTAAATCGTCCCAGCTCTCACTCTAAAGACCCTCCAAATAAACCAAAGAGCTGCTCCACTAAAACAATCCCTTCCTCGTCCAGCGAGTCCATCCTGGACATAACCACAACTGAAACTTATGGAGCTTGACTCTATCACTCAGGTCAAACAGCACGCCAAGAAAAAGTAATAACCATCTTTCCTTACATTCCATCCCATAATTCAATGGAATGCGAATGGAGTAAACCCGCGAAAAGAGGATATCTCCCTATTAACAAAACAATACAATCCTGCCATCCTGGCCATCCAGGAAACTAATTTTAAAGCAAACACCATCTATCAAATAAGGAACTACAATGCAATCTGCACAAATAGAACAGATCATAATAGGGCCTCCGGAGGAGTCGCCCTATACTTTCACAGATCTCTTGATTTCACTCAGATCCTCCTCTCCAGCCAATTAGAAGCTGTCGCCGCCAGACTTACAACGTACACTTCTTTCTCCATCTGCAACATACACCTCTCTCCCAAGAGCCAAGTCTCCCTCAAATCCCTGGCTGACCTCATCTCTCAACTTCCTCCTCCCACAATGCTTGTAGGTGACTTCAACGCCCACAGCCCTCTGTGGGGCTCACAAAACAAATCGCCCGGAGGAGACATGGTAGAAAAATTTATTTCTCAAAATAACATCATCATTCTAAACCATCCCACCCATACTTTCCTTAGTCCCTCGACAGGCACCTTTTCTTCCATAGACTTATCAATATGCACCTCTTCCCTCTCCACAAGTCTTGAATGGGACATTTCCACTGACACTTTCGGCAGTGACCACTTTCCCATCATCATCCGTTTTCCCCAATTCTCCACTAACTAAAGTCAACAACCCCGTACCAAATAGCTCTTATCAAGAGCTGACTGGAATACCTTCACATCTTTTTTTCACATACTTTTACTTAAAGCCCACATTTCAGTGCCATTTGTTAATACCGGCAGTACATATTGATAGAACACTCTGGCTTTTATTGAATTTGGGATGTCCAATTTAACCTTCCGAGCCCAGACCAATCTAACGAGACTTCTATCCAAGTCAACCTTTAAATTATTTTTTGATATTTCAATTTTTTTTTCTAATTATATGAATATTTGTACCTTTCCTATTCTTTCACCTTCTACTAATAATTCCTGGCTGTTATCTTCACTTTTGTTGTTCAAATATTTGGTTTTGCTAAAGTATATTTTTAGACCTATTGCTTGAGGGTTGTAATTTAATTCCATCAGTATTTCTTGTAATTCTTCTTTTGTGTTGGCGAACCTTAAGTGACTTCGTTCACCGTCTTGTCAACAAGGTGATCTTCTATTCATTTGCTTTTTACACTAGTAATCTAACTGTTTAAAAATGGTCCTAAGTGCTGTATCCCCATCCAAATCCCGCTTGTTAACGTCTCTTCACTGTCTAATTTGTTCGTTAATCTATATATTATAATTCTAGTCAGGATTTTGTGTAGTACCAATATAATACCGGCTCAAGAGCCTATAATCCTCCAATTTAAATTTGTTCTCCTTTTAGTGTTCCGTACGGAACTTATAAGATCACTTCGGTGTCTGTCTGTCCGTCTGTCTGTCTGTCTGTCCATCTGTCACACCCGATTTTCTCCGAAACTATTTGTCATAGAAAGTTGAAATTTGGTAATAATATAGGAATTGATGGCCTCATCAGAGCCGTATAGTTTTGAAAGTTAAATTTTGACTTAAGGGTTTAGTTTTGGGGGGTGAAATCGGGTCATCGAGTGTGATGTCAAATGAAACTTGTGCAAACACGAGTAAAAAATATAAATATAATGTAATACTTGCGCATACTTTTCTATGTATTATTTTTAAAAAATCGCGAAAAATCCCTGTCCCCCCCACCTTATCTCGAAAAGTACTGATCAAAAAATTTTGAAAAAATTCTGGAATATTCTTTACGAGGTGTAGATTGAACGAAAATTATCACGAGTGCATTACCTTAAATAATTTATCTGGTATATAAAAAAAAACAAAAAGGTCATCAGTTTTCAATAAAGATTGGAAACAAACTTTGTTGAAAACTGATTTAGGGTATGTTTTGTGAAGTCACTGATCATTTTATACCACCGTAACAAAATTTTTTATTTTAAAACCAATCAACGTACGGAACACTATTTGCACAAATTCAATTTGCACTTGACCGGTTATTTGTATTGAAAAGTAATATCAGGTCTATTGGCGGGGACTGTTTTATCTGTATGGATATTGATGTCCCAGTGGAGCTTGTAATCTTTATTTTCAAGTATGGATGTTGGTGTGGATTTGTAGTAGGGATCTGTGTTTTCTATGAGTTTGTATGTTGTGGCTAATGCTTGGTGAACTACTTTTGCCGCTGAGTCATGTCTGGCTGTGTATTCCGTTCCGGCTATTATTATTATTATTATTATTATTATTATTATTAAAGTTATTTTGGTTTACTATTTATTTGCACCGTACACTGCATTTCACTATTTATTTAATTTAGAATCACACAGAAACACTTACCACTTTATTAACAATTTACAGTAGACTATGTTTAAACTTAAACTTAATTTTACCTTGATGAATTGTTCAATTTATATGATTGTTGCTAACCACTTATTAATCTTATTTAGATGTTTACATTTGTATTTACATGTTATGGTCCCTCGAAATAAATTGATAATCTGTGGTACAATGGTTTATGTTTGAGATGGTTTAGTTGTCTAGTTTGTGTAATATTACGTGTTAAGGTGGATATTTATGTTTTGTATTTTTAAAATTTGTTAAATATTTCTTCTATGTGTTGTCTTAGAATTTGCATGTTAGTCGTTTGGAGTAGTTCGTTAATTCTTATGCATCTTAGTATTCTGTGTTGTGTACGTTGTAATCGTTTCGTTTGTGTATCAGATATACCACACCATACAGGTGCGGCATACATTAATACTAATCTTATTTCTTATTCAATTTATTTCTTGGATCCATGTATGGTCAATTTCGACTTGGTTCAACGCGCCATGGAAAACCCTGTGAAGATCCATGTTTCGGGATATCTTTCGGAAAAAGGTTTTGAGAGACTCTTCATCTTTACCTACAATTCGAACGCTGAAAAATGCTACAAGAAGGCGTTAATACCGACTGCTAAACGGTGGTTTATCGTTAAAAATGAGGAGTGGGTTCTTCAAGAGGATAACGACCCCAAAAATTGGAGTAAAACGTGTAATCAGTGAAAAGGGGAATCCGGTATCGTCACACTAGATTTTCCACCCTTGTCGCCGGATGGAGACCCCATCGAGAACGTGTGATCATACATCGAGCAGAAGTTTCGTAGTAAATAGGTCTACACAGTCAGCTGTCCCTGCATATTTGGGCATTTGGAAATCTTTACCACAAGAATACGCAGAAAATCTCGTCGAAAGTATGCTCCGAAGATGTCAGGCGATTATCAACGGTGATGGATACTGAACGAATTACTAAATCCTTAGCATTCCTTTACTGTCGAATGATGTAAAAAACTTTTAAATAAATACATTTTTTAATGAACAATGCGTAACACATTCTTACTTGACCAACTGTATAACAGGTAAGAAAGGGAGTTAAAAGGGCGTTTTCGTCTTTAGACAGGTTTACAAGAATGAAATGCGGATTTTTTTTCTAAAAAAAAAAAAAATTCGGAAGAATGATAAAAAGTGCTTTATTCAAAGTATGTTCCATCGCTTGTTATACATTTTTCCCATCTTTCGGGCAATTTGTGAGTACCACGTTAATAAAAATCTTCCCTTTTGTTGCGAACCATTCATCGAGCCATTTTTTCACATCTTCGTACGAACCAAAGCGCTGCTCAGCAACTGCGTGACCCATCGATGCACACAAGTGGTAATCGGAAGGAGCCAAGTCTGGTGAGTAAGACGCATGGGGTAGAACTTCCCAGCTGAGTGCTTCCAACGTGTTTTGCCGTATGTGATGGAGCATTGTCATGAAGAAAAATGACTTTGTGTTGCGTCTTTCGGTATTCTGGCCTTTTTTCAAGCAGCGAACGGTTCAAATAGGTCAATTGTTGTTGGTAACGTTTAGTATTAACCGTTTCCCCAGGTTTTAACAGCTCATAATAGACCACGCCCCTCTGGTCCCATCAAACAGAGAGCATCGTCTTTCTGCCAAAGCGATTCGGTCTTGTGATCGATGTGGATGGTGCCCATGATTTTTTGCACTTGGGATTCTCAAAATAAATCCACTTTTCATCCCCTGTAACTATACGATGCAAAAAACGAGTTTCTTTTGTATCGAGCGAGCAAAATGTCACACGTGTTTTTGCGCTTTTCCATTTGCCTTCCAGTACCCATCTACCGGTCTTCTGAATCTTTCCCATCTCTCGTAGCCGATTGGAAACAGCTTGTTGATTAACGCCCAAATGCTCGGCGAGTTGTTTCTGTGTTTGCGAATGATCTTCGTCCAACCATTCTTGCAATTCCACATCTTCATATTTTTTTGGCAGTTTTCCACGTTCCTTGTCTGCAACATGGAAGTCACCACTTTTGAAACACCGAAACCATCGTTCACACGTATCTTGCGATGGAGCATGTTCACCATAAGCTTCTCGAACTAATAGGAAAGATTCAACAGCAGTTTTCTTCAAATGAAAAGAAAAAATTAATGCTGTCCGTGAATGCTCTTTGTTCGGTATAAATTTCAACATATTGAACACAACAACACAACACTAAGCACACACTTTTCCAATTTATCACTCGTGCGCATCTGACACTTGATGACACAACAAAATAGCGCAGTGTCAAATCTTTATAGCACACACTGCATTGGTGCACCATCTGTTGTCTGAAATCCGCATTTCATACTTGTACACCTGGTAATTCAGAGTTTTTTAAGTCCAAAGAACGTAACACTACATTATATGCTATTTGCAATATTACCAGGGGTAGAGTGTAAAAGGGATGAGAATCTTTAATTATTGTATGATTTCAACATAAATATAATAATTTTGCCTAGTTTTTAGTTGAAATATTTTTTTAAAAAATTAGCTAATCATTTACAGTAAAAAATATATAAGGTGAAAGACATGGAGCAGTCGGTTAAAAAGGTGGTTACGCATATATCATAAAATACTTCTATTTCTATTAGTAATAAAGAAAGATCCCGTTGCATACTTTCTGCCTGTCACTGTACATATAAGGCCCTTTATTACTGCAATGCATGCGAACAATGCGGCTGGCATATACTAGTAAAAAATAAAAAAACTCTGGATGAAAATGTGCGCTTGTAAACTCCTCCCCAAAACACATCGTTGTCAATAGTTTATACGTCTAGTAACGACATTATCATTTTAATGGTAATTTCATCGTAAAGTATATACAACTTGACCTAATTCTATTTTGATTGACAAAAACCACTTTAATAGACCCAAAAACCTACTGCCACAAATAATAAATATTAATTGGGAGTAATCAAATTTGCATTTAATTTACTTCCCGTCAAAGCGTATCCATTTTATAATACAGACTTTTCAATTAGGGTATCGAGAAAATAAAAAATAAATGGGGAAGGGCGACGGCATTGCAGCAAAATCGTTAAGAGGATTAGTCTGGGATTTCGTTAGTAATGTGCTGTTTGTAAAATTTTGGTGTTTTACTTATACATTACATTATCACATCTTCCCTGGTGTTATCTATCTCTATACCGTCCAAAAATTTGGAAGTAGTGACCATTTTCAATTGAAAAAAACCTGATAAACTAGGTCTTTAAACGCACGGAAGGAACACTTATAAGATCACTTCGGTGTCCATCCGTCGGTCCGTCTGTCACACCCGATTTTCTCCGAAACTATTTGACATAAAAAGTTGAAATTACTAATACAGGAATTGATGGCCTTATCAGAACCGTGTAGTTTGGAAAGTTAAATTTTGACTTAAGGGGTTAGTTTTGGGGGGTGTAATCGGAAGTAAACAAAATTTTTTTACTGTGTCATCGAGTGGAGTGTCAAATGAAAGCTTGTAAAAACACGAGTTTAAAAATATATATAATGTAATACTTGCGCACACTTTTCTTTGTATTATTTTTTAAAAATCGCGAAAAATCGCTGTGCCCCTCCCTTATCTCGAAAAGTACTGACCAAAAATATTAGAAAAATTTTGGAATATTCCCCACAGGGTGTAGATTGGACGAAAATTATCACTAGAGCATTACCTTTAATAATTTATCTGGTATATAAAAAAAAAATTCAAGGTCATCAATTTTCAATAAAGATCGGAAACAATTGTTGAAAACTCATTTGGGGTGAAGTCCCTGATCATTTTATACCTCCGTAACAAAAATTTTTATTTTAAAAGCAATCAACGTACGGAACACTAATTGCGCAAACAACTTTTCACTTGACCGGTTATTTGGAGTTTTATTGGTGCCGCTGTAGCGTGCGGTCTACCAAAAAAATTGACATCTATATAGCTATAACATTGTTATACAATAATAATTCGTAAGACGAAAAATTTGTTGTTAATAATGATTTTTTTAGTAATACTTTTACAAATAATATCTATAAATAGAGGCAATATCCTTTAAAACGCTGACAAATTGGGCGTCGTCATTCTTCCTTAATATCTTCCAGGATAAATGGTCCAGATATGATTGAAGATGGTTTAATGGTACCCCCTCATTTTTTAAAAATGTAAATTTGGCATCCAACCACAACCGCTCGGTACCTTGTGTATGAACTCCTGTAAACGGATGAACATAGTTTTGTTGGTGATTAACAGTTTAATGGTCGAAACCTCGCCTGCCTAGATTCCTATACGCTCCTCTCTTTCTATAATTGATATTAACGTATCTTCATACTCACGGTCCATTTATTTGTCTATTATGGTTTCGATTGTCTTGCATCGGTGCATAGTTATCTTCAGATTCAGATTGTTGATTACCTTGTAAGAGCCTTCCCCTGTTATATTTTCGACGACCCGCGGATCGCGATTCGTCAGTTTGTATAGGATCGTCATTGCTGCCAATTAATTGTCCTCTGCGATTTATTGAAACAATTGAGGAGCACACTTCGCGGCATATGTTATACCAATCACTTATGGTGTGACATGTGTACTCGGAATGTCGTGCACGAACTTAAACACCAATTTCAAAATATGACATAAACTTAAATTACAATGTAACTTGCCGTCCAAATCCGTGTAATGGAAGAATTCATTTCCGCTTCTAAACGATTTTATTGTTTGGCAGCCTTTTCTAGGACAACGTAAGACTGGACGAAACGGTTCTCCACGATCGCGTTTTCTTTGCATTTTCGCACCACACCTATCACAAATGTTATTTTCAGCATTCTACATAAATAGTTACAGCTACATCTTCGTTAAAAGTGATATTAATATAAAAATCTCGCAGAAGCATGAAATATAACACGTAGGATGAAAAGTTTTTTTGTCTAGCTATATAAAACATTTTTTTTTTTTTGTAAAATTCGACTTTATTCATCAATATAATCTACTTCAAGAGCGATACAATCAGTCTAACGCTTTTCTAACATTTCTGTACCTTTCTGGTAGAATGATTTGTCTTTGCCTTCAAAATAGGCCTTAGTTTCGGCAATAACTTCTTCATCGGAGCCAAATCTCTTTCCCGCGAGTATTTTTTGAGGTCTGCGAATAGTCGCTGGGAACCAAATCTGGAGAATACGGTGGATGGGGAAGCAATTCGAACTTCAATTCATGCAATTTTCCCATCGTAACCATTGACTTGTGACACGGTGCAATGTCTTGATGAAAGAACACTTTCTTTCTTGTTCATTTGGGCCCGTTTCTTTGCGATTTCTACCTTCAAACGCACCACTAACTTTATATAATATTCGCCATTGAAGACTTTTCCCTTCTCAAAATAGGCGATGAAAATTATTCAATACGTATCCCAAAATACAGAGGCCAATTCCAGTCGACTGTTGTGTTTTTGGTCGCTTCGGACTTTCATCGGCTGCTGTCCACTCAGCTGACTGCCGATTTGATTCCGGTGTATAGTGGTGAAACCACGTTTCATCCCTTATCAAATATCACATGAAAAAACCCTTTTTATTGCACTTAAACAAGTCCAAACAGCGCTCAGAATAATCAACACATTGTTGTTTTTGGTCTACTGTGCAAACGCAGTACCCATTTTAGTGTGTCATTTATCTCACGCAATTTCACAGTGTTTAATCAACGCACAAAATTCGATTTTTCCATTGTTTTGAAAATATCAAAAGTAGCATCACTAAAACCACTGTAATTTGTAAATTAATAGTCGAAATGTCATGAAATTTTGACACATATCGTTTGAAGGCTGGTACTTCCTAAAAATCATATGGATTTTTTGAAAAGGGCGATATCTATGTGTCAGACCAAAAACTTTTCAGTTTACGTGTTACCTGTAGAACAATAAATACGAAATCACCTTTCTTACTCCCTTCCTCACCTCTTATACGCTGCATAATTATTCATAATAAATAAATAATTATGCTTAAAATTTGCTCATTATCGCAACCAAAAACCTAGAAAAATTCCCATAAGACTATTGAAACTATACAATATTTAACCACTCCGTCTTTTTCACCCCTTTCCCGGTTAATACTGAAAGTAATGAAAATATAACTTAATTTTCAGACTCCGCAACACCTTATATAGGAAGCAACCTCATTAACACCCTGCCCCACCCTTTAATCTCTTGCATATTTCCTTTAAATAAAAGAACCCCGCACTAATCTTATGGAAACTGAATCCCGGTTAATTCGGCTGAAAATTTAATATGTTATGCTTCAGGCCATTCTGATCAAAAGTCTTTATGGACACAAACTCCAAAAATGGATAGATTAGGAATTATCGAGCGTGGAATTAGTAAAGAAAACCGCTGAGAAAATCCTATTTTTGCGTCTTTTTAAGGATTTATTTTGACTAGAATATGATTTTATGAAAAATTCCAACAGGATTATATGTTTTTTGGGTTGCTAATTATGAATATAATAATTATTTTGAACCATTCTACTTTCAAATATTGGCCATTTTAACCATTTCCGGAGTGTTTTTTTGATTTAATTCGCCTAGAACATATTTTTGCGACAAATTGTAACGGAATTTTATGTTTTGGAGTTAATAATTACGAATATAATAATTATTTTGAACCAATTTGATCCTACTTTCCAATAGCGTTTATCTTTAACCAACTTTTGGCTCTTTTCTGGATTTAATTGGACTAGAACATATAAAACTTATACTTTATTTTCAATAACTCTAAGGAAATTGTTAGGAAAGAATGGTGAAAATTGTATGGCCACAAATAAACGCTATTCGAATTTTTATATTCGTAATTATCAACTCAATAAAATTTTTCGCGAAAATATGTCCTACACGAAATAAACCAAAAAAAGACTCCAAAAATGGCCGAAATGGCCAACATTTTCTCAGCGGTTTTTTTACTATTTCCAAGTTCGATAATTCCTATTCAATGCATTTTTGGACTTTGTGTCCATGTAGACTTTTGATCAGAATGGCTTGAAGCATAACATACTACAATTTGAGCCGATTTGACCGGAATCCAATTTCCATAAGATTAGTGCGGAGTTCTTTCTCCAGTATGTCAACTAAAATACCTGTAAAGATCTCAAAATGCTAATAAAATTCTATAATATTAAACTAGCCCCGTCCCCTTTAGCCCCTTACTGGGTAAAACTTGAAACCAAAGAAAAAAAATCTAATTTTTGGTTCCCTAGACTTAATAATCCAGAAAAGAATATATAACACGATATATACCAGGTGTACAAGTATGAAATCCGGATTTTTTTTCTAAAAAAACATGTTAAATTCGGAAGAATGATAAAAAGTGCTTTATTCAAAGTATACTCCATCGCTTATTATACATTTTTCCCATCTTTCGGGCAATTTGTGAATACTACGCCAGTAAAAATCTTCCCCTTCGAGCCATTTTTTTTCACATCTTCGTATGAACCAAAGCGCTGCTCAGCAAGTACGTGACCCATCGATGCAAACAAGTGGTAATCGGAAGGAGCCAAGTCTGGTGAGCAAGCCGCATGGGGTAGAACTTCCCAGCTGAGTGCTTCCAACGTGTCGCGAACAGGTTTTGCCGTATGTAATGGAGCATTGAGATGAAGAAAAATGACTTTGTGTTGCCTCTTTCAGTATTCTGGACTTTTTTCAAGCAGCGAACGCGAACGGTTCAAATCGGTCAATTGTTGTTGGTAACGTTTAGTATTAACTGTTTCCCCAGGTTTTAACAGCTCATAATAGATCACGCCCCTCTGGTTCCACCAAAGATAGAGCATCGTCTTTCTGCCAAAGCGATTCGGTCTTGCGGTCTATGTGGATGGTGCGCCTGGGCTTGGGATTCTCAAAATAAATCCACTTTTCATCCTCTGTAACTATACGATGTTCGCTTTGTACCGAGCGAGCAAAATGTCACACATGTTTTTGCGCTTTTCCATTTGCCTGTCGTTCAACTCATATGGTACCCATCTACCAGTCTTCTGAATCTTTCTCATCTCTCGTAGCCGGTTGGAAACAGCTTGTTGACTAACGCCAATTGCTCGGCGAGTTGTTTTTGTGTTTGCGAATCATCTTCGTCCAACAATGCTTGCAATACCACATCTTCGTATTTTTTTGGCGGTTTTCCACGTTTCTTGTCTGCAACATCGAAGTCACCACTTTTGAAACGCCGAAACCATCGTTCACACGTATCTTGCGATGGAGCATGTTCACCATAAGCTTCTCGAAGTAATCGGTATGATTCAACAGCAGTTTTCTTCAAATGAAAACAAAAAATTAATGATGCTTTTTGTTCGGTATAAATTTCGACATATTGAACACAACACAACACTAGGCAAACACTTTTCCAATTTCTTACTCGTGCGCGTCTAACACTTGTTGATGACACAACAAAATGGCACAGTGTCAAATCTTTATAATGCAAACTGCATTGGTGCACCATCTGTTGTCTGAAATCCGCATTTCATACTTGTACACCTGGTATAGGACGTAACCCCCTATGATCTCCTCTCCCACCCCTTTCACCCTTTATATGTTTTACTATAAATATTTATGCATAAAATTAGTTTATTAGTCAACAAAAAACCACGAAAAACTTCCATATTACCATCAAAACCCTTTAAAATTTATCGACCCCCACCCCTTTCCCCCTTGTTCTGAAGCGATATCGTTCAAAAGCTATAAGCTTCATCTCCTTGTTAGATGTTCTTTATTTACCAAGATTCAGATTGATATCTCATTTCGTTTGAGACTTATCGTGCCAACAAACCAACATAACGACAGACAGGCCGACTGACAGACAAACAGAAATGAATGCTTATAATCTAAGAACTCTAAAGCATGAAAAATGTCGAATGTCTTCACAAATAAAAAACTTTCCTTTAGCAAGGAAAGTAAAAATAAAATTGTTTACTTACAGTGGATGAGCTTCAGATTTAATAAAAAGAACTGACAATCATTGCTCGTGATGATGCCAACATGGTTAGCGAAAGGTGCGTCGAGGGCAAAAATAAAGTGTTTTGTGTAGGGGTGATAACTGTAGTGTGGTGTCATTCTGCCATTAATTCCAAAATCCCAACGTAGTATTATTTTATGTTTCATGTCTATGCTTTCCTCAGCTAACTAACTAATCACATGATTAAAGACTCTCACTTTACACACAAAAATATAATTTTAATTTAGGACAGCTTTTTGTTAGACGTCTTCTAAAAATTAATATAGTAGGCCTGCAACCTTAACCAATTTATGTTCATTATTTATGCGGAGAGACAGTCAACAAGTAACCTTATTTGCTTGCGGCCTTTGCGAAAAATAAACAACAATTTTTACTTGTTATGCCATAGTTGCCTTTGTATGTTTACGGTACATTTCCTGTATTTAATTTCTCCCCTCACAAAGAAACAGTAAACACGAATGTTTGTTTTGGAAACTTTTAACATAGTCGGAAATGATCCAACGTCTACATGGAATGTTGAATTTGGTGGATTGCAGTCATCGTAATGCTTATCATCCAGATCAAAAGTAGGTTTTATTAAAACTACAACAATAACCTTCCCCTGTTTTTTGTAACCACTGTCAATGCTATTGCACGAAATCTATAAAACATCAGATCTTCGCAATACCATCAAAAATGTAAAAAAGCATTCTCATTAAACTGCAATGCTGCAATGGTAAAAAATCCATTACGACTGATTTCCCAGGGAATTGAGCAATTTTGTATAATAAAAGTTTAAATAAATAGATCTCAAATATAAACAAATTTGGTTAAAAGTGCTATGATAAGTTTAATATTCTTTCAACACAGTGTGTTAAATAGAAGATCTACCTTTCGCACCCCTTACACGTTGACTGTAGTAGTAACATTGGTAGTAGTATAGTTTTGGGAAGTCCCTAGAAAAAACAAATAGATCAATCCTATATTAAAATCAAGGCTAGAAGATCTACCTTTCCCACCCCTTACACGTTTGACTATAGTAGTAACATTGGTAGTAGTATAATTTTGGGAAGTCCTTAGAAAAAACAAATAAATCAATCCTATATTAAAATCAAGGGTAAAGTCCGCAAATAGGATCTGCAGTTTAACGTGGCATCCGAATCATATAATCAACAGATGATACTCTCTTAGCGAGGTGTTTTTACGATCTTGTTCTTTTTACTTCGTGCCGGTCACGAACCTAAACAGGTCGTCTTATTAATTATAAACTCTCCGTGGCATTGCGATCAAATATGATCATCGATCGAACTTTCAGCTCTGCACAGCTGCATCTCATTCCGATTCAAATGGCTACCAACCAATAACATGGCCGACAGTTCTTCCTTGGGGGTCGGCACTCAATCCTCAAGAGTCGACTTCAAATATCCGCTTTTCCCTTAGGGGAGTGGGAGGAGAAGGGCGATGACTTTATCATCAGCCTTTATTGATCCTAGCAGTCTTCTACCAACAACTACTGTTTGTTACAGCTTATCGGTTTTTTGAGTATGCTGGCTAACTGCATTCGTAGAATAGGTGACAAATACACCTGCCGGGGATCGAACCCAAGACTCTGAGAAAGATAGGCCGGAATTATGTCTTGGAGCCAAAGATACTACATGTTTGACTGTAAATAATTATGCACAAAATTTCACTCGAAGAGGTGTGTATTTGCTTCATGACCACGTAAACATTTACTTTTATCATTATTTTGATTTACAAATAAAGTTTTTTACTTATGGAAAAATATTAGAAAAATGGAAATTTTCTGAAGGTTGCCATTGTCCTCTCAGTTCCCTTCGAGTTAGAAAATACTGTGTTATATGTATTTATAAAATAAATACACATGTACACAGATTTTTTTTTGTGCCACACCTAATTCGCTATTGGCCTTTTCTAGTTTTATATAAGGAAGCCAAATAGGATAACAAAAAATTTTTCATTTGTCAAATTTGACAGATTTCAATGCCAACTAGGATTTTTTTTTAAATATAATTTTATACCCCATTTACAAAAATATATAACACTTGATATTTATTTTCAGTCGTTACTGATATAGAGGGCATTCAAATTATTAATGAAAATTTTATTAATTAAGAAGCGTACTCGATTTACTATCTTCCTATTTGGTACAATAAATAATTCGTTTACTAGCGTACTTATTATCTTTATGAGGAGGTGCCATTTTAAAGAATCTAGTTGACTTTGTAATCCGTCAAATATGACAAGTGATAATTTTTTTATCACATCATATTTGGTTTCCTCACGAAAAACTGCGTTTATTAGTAAAATAATTTTTTTGATAGAAAATAGTAAATCAATTCATTAACTTGAATGCCTTGTATATCACTAACGACTGAAAATACATACTTAACAACTATTATATATTTTTGTAAACTGGCTGAAAAATGCTATTTAATGGTGTACTTAACATGTAGGCTGAAAAGTTTTTGGTCTAGCTACTTAAAACTTTTTTGCAAAATTCGACTTTATTCATCAATATGTCTCCTTCAAGAGCGATACAATCAGTCCAACGCTTTTCTAACATTTCTATACCTTTCTTGTACAAGAATTTGTCTTTGCCTTCAAGACAGGCGTCAGTTTCGGCGATGACTTCTTCATTGGAACCAAATCTCTTCCCCTTGAGTATTTTTTTGAGGTCTGCAAGTAGTCGCTGCGGGCCAAATCTGGAGAATACGGTAGATGAGGAAGCAATTCGAACTTCATCATGCAATCTTGCCATCGTAACCATCAACTTGTGACGTAGCGCATTGTCTTGATGAAAGAACACTTTTTTCTTGTTTATTTGCGACTCTGCCTTCAAACGCATATAATATTCGCTATTGATGGTTTTTCCCTTTTCAGCATAGTCGATGAAAATTATTCAATACATTCCAATATACAGAGGCCAAAACCTTCTCAGACGACTATTGTGTCTTTGGTCGGTTCGGGCGGCTTTTATCGGCCGCTGTCCACTTACAGTCCCTGGCCAAATTATTAGACGCACTGCAAGATTTCATGTAAAATATTAATTACCGAGTGATATTGTACCGTTTTATTATTTTAAATTGATTTGTTTTTTATTTTTATATTATCCAATCAATTACCTATTTATTTGACATAAATAAAACAGCATTAATTTAGAAAATCATAAGTTTATTAAGTTTTAAAGAAAAGTGAAATTAATGTTAGTAAAAGTCAATATTTAGTTGAGCCACCTTTAGCCGCTATCAAAGCTTTAATTCTGCGCGGCATGCTATCAATGCAAGATTGTACTGTCCTGCATTTGAGGATGATGATTCCACACATGAATAATCTTTTCTAGGAGCTGGGTTTTGTTGGTAATCACATCTTTAGCCACTTCTCTTTTCATCAGCTCCCACACATTTTCAATGGGGCCAATCCAACAGAGGGATATTTTTTTCTGCCAAAAAAGCTTTAACAGACCGAGCAGTGTGGCAGGGAGCTTCATCTTGCATGAAAGTGAATGGTTCCCCATTTGGAAACCATTCTCTGAGCTGCGGAATCAACCGATTTTGTAATACTTCTTTGTACTGATCTTGCCTCATTATTCCTTTGACGACGTACAGACGTCCAGTGCCCTTGCCGCTGATGACTGACCAAATCATCACTTTGGTGGGATGTTTAACCGTCGGGACGACACAATCAGGATGAAACTTTTCTCCATGACGACGACGCACATACTGAGCTTTATTCTGCAAAATTTCGAATGTGCTTTCGTCACTGAAGCAGACCTGTCAAAAATAGGAAAAATATATAAACTTCCATGTTTATTTGCTTTATTTAACTGAAAATGATAATAATGTATCAATTATTGATTAAATTGCTGTATCTTACCGATCTTCAGAAGTCCACATCTTTGTCTTGCCATTGTTTGGCCCACTTCAGGCGCTTTGCTTTCATTGCAGCTGTTAACTTGGGCTTCCTGGCGGGGCGACAGGCCTTAAAATCTAACTCTTTCAATTTTCTTCGAACAGTGCGCTCAGAGGCATTTACGCTAGCATCCTGGAGTTGTGATTTTATTACCTTTGTGGTAGCAAATCTGTTTTCTACACAAATTTTCTTCAAGCATCTCTCTGACCGTGGAGTGAAAATTGGTTTTCTACCGCATCTTTTCTTTCTTTTCGGTCTTAATTCCTTCCCTGACTCAATTTTCTTTTTTATGCGTCGTACACTAGCTTCAGAAACCTCCAATCTTCGTGATATTTCTCGGTTTGTAAATGTTTTTCGCAATCACAAGGGCCTTCACTTCAGCTTTTTTACGTGGTGAAAGATCGCCTTTTCTACCCATAATGAAAATAGTCCAATTACTTTTTTAAAACACTGCATACAAAATAAACTAATAACTGAGTAGTATAAAACTGTTAAACAAACAATCACAGTCCATAAAGCCACAGAAACACGTCCGTACCTGACTCGATTCCGATCGCGACTGATACAGATTTGTACTTGTTTACGTTCATGTATCACTTTGTCAACACAGTGTTGCCATATGTTAAAAATAAATACAAATATGTAGTCTACAACAATTCTTTTAAATAAAAATCAATAATATTGTAGTTTAAATATACCATTATTGCATAAAAACTCTTAAGAAACATAAAATTACTAAAAAAAATACAGTGCGTCTAATAATTTGGCCAGGGACTGTAGCTGACTGCCGATTTGATTCCGGTGTGTAGTTGTGGATCCATGTTTCATCCATTGTCATATATTGTATGAAAAAATTCTTTTCATTGCGCTTAAACATGTCCAAACAGCGCTCAGAATCATCAACACGTTGTTGTTTTTGGTCCACTGTGAGCAGACGCGGTACCCATTTCGAACAGAGCTTTCTCATGCCCAAATGTTCATGCAAAATATGACCAACACGTTCTTCTGATATCTTTAGAGTGTCAGCTCTCACGCAATTTCACTTTACGGTCATTCAAAACAATTTTGTGGATTTTTTTTATGTTTTTCGGTGTAACCACCGGCGTCCAGAGCATTCAGCATCATTTGTAAATGTACGACTGCGTTTAAATTTAGCATACCAGTAAAGGATGAGTGATTTTTCAGGGGCAGAGTCCCCGTACCGTTTATCAAGGCATTGCTTTGCTAAGACGGCATTTTTTCCCATCAAAAAATAGTGTTTAATCAACACACGAAATTCGATTTTTTTTTCCATTGTTTTAAAAATATCAAAAGTAGCGTCATTAAAACTACTGTAACTTGTAAACTAATCGCCGAAATATCATGAAATTTTCACACGTATCGTTTGAAGGTTGGTACTTCTTAAAAATCACATAGATTTTTCGAAAAGGACGACATCTATGTGTCAGACCAAAGACTTTTCAGCCTACGTGTTATATGTAGAGAGTGCACCCAATTTAAAAGGTTAATCTCATTCAGACAGGTGGGTGACCGATAAAATAAAACTTTCCGAAGTAATAGCGTAGCCTCGTTTAAGGGGCGCCAGAGGGGAGACCATATGGTTAAAATAACATTTTCTTTGAGAGAAAAACAGAATATTAAGGGCTATTTCTAATTATATTGTATTCTTCATTTAATTCACTAACACAATGCACGAGGGTGTTCTTTTAAGTTATTTACCTAATCACGAAAATTACGACATACGAGAAATAGGTTGGTTACCAAATTACTGTCGCTACTCTAAGTACGTGACGATATTTTGTACATGTCGGTTGCTTTTCATAAGTTCTACGATTTTTTTTCTTCCGTAAAATAAGTGAAAGTAGTTTTATATTCAATTCGGCTCTAAACAGTTCCAATGGGCCTGAGACTTCAGGATGACACCAAGTCGGAAACACTGGTACAGGTAAATACTAAGGAAACCGTCAGTCTTGTGGAGGATTTGCTGCCGTCCATCAGGTCGAGAAATGAAAATCCCTCAGTGCCTCCCAAGGAAACTAGAGTATCTGAAACAACAATTTTTAAGATTGTGAAGTAAGATTTAAAGATGAAAAAAATTTCTGCGCAATGAATCCACAAGGGACACTTTAGAGAACCAACGACGAGGGCGTTATATTAAAATCTTCTCACGAAGTCGATATTTCGTAAAGGCTCCACCTCCAAACCAATCAACAACTCAGTAGCCTGGGAAATTGATGGCGACCGTTTTTCTAATTGAATGTATAGAAAAATTGTGCACAATTAATGGAGAGATTTATAGAAGGACGATCCAAATCATAAATAATAGAAAAAAATCCGAATTCATGGAGCACATTCACCCTATAACCCTGATTGAGCACTCTGCGACTTGTTTATGTAATGATGAGTTGAAAACCGTTGCAGCGTCCTTTTTTTTGAGATGCAAAAAAATATTTGTTTGGGGATAGAATGAAATAACTCAAGAAACGCTAGAACTCAGTGTATTAGTGTAGACGGTAGTTAAAGTAAATCCCAAGATATAAGATTCTGCCTTTTTGCTTTTTCAATGGGGCAGTAAACGACTCTATTAAGGTTTTGTGCATAGTTGCCAGGTATTAGGATAAACGTATTTTTATTTTACCTGCTTTGTATACCGCTCTCACTTGAACCTGCAATCATATTGGATCTATTTTTATTTATATATTTACTACCTGGCAACCCGGTTTGGAGCCCTTTAGGTATTTGATAATATAGGCCTAGTCACCACAGGTCCCCATTAAGTTTCGAAAGATACTTTTTATTATTTTTATTTTTAGTTTTACTTACAACTTACAACGTAACGGTTCTATTTTAATTATGTGGCGTCAGTGGGAAAATTGCAATAGTGGCTATCGCAAGAGAAAAAATTTATCACTTGACGCTAAACAAACAGTGAAAAATGTTTACAACGGTTTGGTAAAAAAAAATTTGAATAAACAAAGTACTTTGCAAGAAACCAGTGAACTAACAAAAACCCCAATTTCTACGATTAAGGGTATTGTAGGAAAACCATCACTCGGGTACAGAAAAAAACGGAAAGATTTTCAAATCCATCATGTAAACGATTGTGAAAAAGCTCAGGAGAAAAATATATTCTATGTATGAAGAGCAGTTGGTGGCGACACTAGACAAAATAAAATTAAGACTGGTGCAGGAACGGGTTTCACGTTCTGCAAAATCAACAAAAGGCAAGTAGTAATGGAGTCACAAAGTTTACAAATCTTGCGACATACTTATTTACAAGAAATTAAAAAGTATCGTTCAGAGAATTGGCCTATAATTTACCTTGATGAAACATGGTTCGATACCCATGACACTGTGCAAAAAGGGTGGATTGACAGCAGTACAAAATGTTAGACTAACGCACCTTCAAATAAAGGTAAACGAATAACCATTTTGCATGCTGGATCTGAAAAGGCTGGGTTTCAAATTGTCTACTATTATCTGGAAAAAACATAAAAGATTCTAGTTTGAACTATCACGAAGACACGACCGCAGAACTTTTTGAAATTTGGTTTGAAAATTCCCTTTTACCAAATGTTCTCAGAGTATTATAGTTATGGACAATGCAAGTTACCATAGTCGCCTACTAAATAAGGTTCCTAATGCAGCCAACACCAAATCGGAAATACATGAATATATGTTAGAAAATTACATTTATTTTGACTTTAGTTATAAAAAAGTGATCTTTTGGAAGTTTCGAAAGACTATAAATTGAAAAAGAAATATGTTTGTGATAGTATGGCTGTTTTGCGGCTTCCTCCGTATTATTGTATGTTTAATCCAATTGAACATATTTGGCATGAAGTTAAAGCAAAAATAAGGGCACAAAATGTTTCTCCTACTTTAAGCGTGTCAGTGGTTGAATTAGTAAAAAAAAGTTATAAATGATATACCTTTTGAAAACTGGAAGAATTCCATTCAGTACGTTGTTAAAGTTGAAGATTCATATATTTATGTAAATAATATAAAACCACTGATAATTACCTCAGCTGATGTCAGTGATAATGAAGCCGAATTAGACTTAAGTTAAAATATATTTTTATTCATACAATATGTCCCCTCTTGTAAACCCCCATTCATTCAAACTGTACTTCTTGTCCATTTGTTTTTACCTGCATCTGTAAATAAACATCTCCAAAAATACTTATAATTTTATTTATTTACATTAATGAATAAAATTCTTAAGTCCATCTTTGCAACCTATCATAAACAAAAGGTCAGAATTTTTATATTGCCCACATAAAACGGCAAAAATCAGGATCTTATATTTTGGGACAGGCTATACATAGAAACATAATTTTTCAGTTCTGCGAGTTTTCCATCATAGCTCGATAGTAACTTAAAAATAATAAATATATAATAAAAGATTATTTTTAGTTAATTTCCACTGGTGGGTTTCCTAATATATATATATATATATATATATATATATATATATATATATATATATATATATATATATATATATATATATATATACATATATATATATATATATATATATATATATATATATATTATATATATATATAGATATATATGTATATATATATATATATATATATATATATATATATATATATATATATATATATCAATATGGGTGAATGGAAATTGACTAAAAACAGTCTTTTATCCGAAAAATTAGAAATAATACCTCATAAATGAGAACCAAAAATTTGCTATAAATAAAAAAATTGGATTGTAAAGCATTATTGTAGGAATTGAAACTAAACCTTAGGAATTAAGAATTAGGTCGAAGAGATTTTTTTCGACAATATACTAAAGGAGCTACCATCCATAGCTAATGAAATAAATTAAAGCGGTCCTCCTATTAGCAAGACCGAAATTATTCATGCAAGCGGAAAGCTGTTGTAACATCGTTGTTTAAAACCATTTATCGTCCCAGATACCATCTGACTGGCTGAAATCCAGGTTCATTACCATTCCAAAAAAGTCGAATTCTTCTCATGGTGACGACTACCCTATGATCAGTCTTATTTACTAAAAACCTTCCTTTGGATAATTCATACATGTACATATATAAAATGTAATTCTCAGTTTTGTTTCAGAAATGGTTTTGGCACGCGAGAGATGCTTTTCGCTCTTAATGTTGTAACACAACGATGCAGGGACGTAAACGTAAATGTGTTTGCATATTTCATTGACTATCGTAAGGACTTTGATTGTATCAAACACGCTAAAATGATGGAGATCCTACGCAATCAATATTATATCTAGTTTGTATTAGCATCAGACATCGAAAGTGAATACGACCAAAGCTTATTGGAGGACGCTTCTATTAAGACAGGAGTACGACAATGCGCCTCCCTCTTTATTCGGAAGCTATTTTCAAAGAAACTCTAGCCCAGATTATAATTAAAGTGAATGGCATCATGGTTAACAACCTAAAATATGCAGACACCGTTATTGTGGCTGATAATTTACCTGATCTACAAAGCATGATGAATCTCATAGTTCATCAGAGTGAGCAATTTGGACTAAATATTAATAATATAACAAAAACCAATCTACTTGTGTTTTCAAAATCACACGTTGATGCGAATCTTATTATTTATGGACAGAGAATTCAGGAGGTTTTGTCTTTTAAATACCTGGGAACACTAATTAATAGTGTAATCCAAAAATAGAGGTTAGATCCCGAATCGAGCAGGTTCGTAAGAACTTCATGAACGTGAAAAATCTTTTCAGAACTTCGAGTACCTATAATTAGATGCTACGTTTTTTCGGTACTCGGATGTGAAAGCTAGACTCTTAATCCCAGCACCGACAAGCAACTCGAAGCTTTCAAAATGTATGTTTATAGAAGGATTCGACAGATATCAAGGGCAGATAGAGTAACAACTGGTAAAATCCTTAGACGAATGAGCAAATCCACACAACTGCTGCTGACTATAAAGGAAAGGGAAACTAGGTATATCCGTCATATAATAAGGAGAGCAAAATATGGTTTGCTGAGACTGGCCATTGACGGCTAAATACTTGGTAGATCAGTTGGAAGACGTCAAAATTTCTAGTTCAAGGACATCCGAAGATGGTTTAATTACTCATCAATAGATATTTTTAAAACTGCAGTTTCTAAGACTATGTTAGCCATTTGAGTTGCCAGCCTTCGTCAGGAGACTGCTAACTAAGAAGAAGGAAGTAAATACAATTTATTATTGCGACCACCTTTTCAAGGCCTTATTTAATGATTTTTAGCTTATTTTTACCACCAGTTTTTAGTTAATATTAAATTAAAATACTTAAAACCAAAATTAAAAACAGAAATATGAATATCCTTTTACCCATGTTAAAAAAAACATCCTACACCATTATTTTAAAAATGTATTAAATACAATATAAACATTCTAAGTATGCAGCCATAACTGTTATTTGATAAATTACAACATTTTACTGTTTTTAATTATACCTATACGTGAAAAATACAGTATTTCGACCCATATTTTAAATGTCAATCTTCGCCACGCTAATCAAATTTAAAAACGAATTTTGGCATCAGAGCGAAAAATAACTAGGTACCTACTCATATATTAGTTATTAACCTGTTCTCTAAATAGACAGGTTGTCTATAACACTATTCTGTTAAGTGTATTTTTATGTTTCAATTGTAATATGTGTATTTTTTTTTTAATTAGCATCTTTTTTGATATTTAATTGTGAATCATCGATGATATTTACCTAATTATCGTAGAGTAGTTTGATATTATTAAATAAAATAAGCATATGAATGTTTCGTTTTCTTCGGCTGGATATCCATATCAGTCGGTTATAAATCTTTTTTCTAATTATTAGTAATTAACACGTAGGCTGAAAATTTTTAGTCTAGCTACTAAAAACACATTTTTTTACAAAATTCCACTTTATTCATCAATATAGTCTCCTTCAAGAGCAATACAATCAGTCCAACGCTTTTCTAATATTTCTATACCTTTCTTGTAGAAGAATTTGTATTTGCCTTCAAAATAGGCTTCAGTTTCGGCGATAACTTTTTCACTGGAGCCAAATCTCTTTCCAGCGAGCATTTTTTTGAGGTACGCGAATAGATAATAGTCACTGGGGGCCAAATCTAGAGAATACGGTGGATAAGGAAGCATTTCATGCAATTCATGCATTTTTGCCATTGTAACCATTGACTTGTGACACGGTGCACTGTCTTGATGAAAAAGCACTTTTTCTTGTTCATTTGAGGTCGTTTCTGCGATTTCTGCCTTTAAACGCACCAGTAACTTTATATAATAGTCGCTATTGATGGTTTTTTTCTTCTCAGCATAGTCGATGAAAATTATTCCATGCGCATCCCAAAATACAGAGGCCAAAACCTTCCCAGACGACTGTTGTGTCTTTAGTTGCTTCGGGTGGCTTTCACTGGCTGCTGTCCACGCAGCTGACTGCCGATTTGATTCCGGTGTGTAGTGGTGAATCCATGTTTCATCCATTGTCACATATCGCATGAAAAAATCATTTTTATTGCGCTTAAACAGGTCCAAACAGCGCTCAGAATCATCAACACGTTGTTGTTTTTGATCCACTGTGTGCAAACGTGGTACCCTTTTCGAACAGAGCTTCCTCATGCCCAAATGTTCATGCAAAATATGGCCAACACATTCTTTTGATACCTTTGGGTATCAGCTATGTCACGCAATTTCACTTTACGGTCATCCAAAACAATTTTGTGGATTTTTTTATGTCTTCCGACGTAACCTCATTTGGGCGTCTGTACGACTGCGTTTTAATTCACCATACCAGTGAATGATGGGTGATTATCCAGGGGCAGAGTCCCCGTAACACTTATCAAGCCATTGCTTTGCTTGAACGGTATTTTTTCCCGTCACAAAACAGTGTTTAGTCAACACATGAAATTCAATTTTTCCGCTGTTCTGACACTATCAAGAGTAGCGTCACTAAAACCACTGTAACTTGTAAACTAATCGCCGAAATGTCATGAAATTTTGACACGTATCGTTTGAAGGTTAGTACTTCCTAAAAATCATATGGATTTTTTGAAAAGGTCGACATCTATGTATCCGATCAAGAACTTTTCAGCCTACGTGTTATAAACTTATATATTTATATAAGGGATATTCGCAACAATTGCAACAATTAATTCTCTCAATAAAAAAATCTAATAAAATATATTTTTAAGTTTTGTTCCTTCTTATTCACTATATCTTCCTAGTTCAACGCAATTTTTACAATGTACAATAGGGGATCAAATAAATTTCCGGCTCACTTTGTGAGGTTGCTTGCAAAGTATATGTAGAAGCCCTTGGTGGTATCCATGTCCCTAAAGAAGAATCCTTCAAAACAGTCACAAGGTGTTAAGTCAGGTAAATATCAGTTATAGTCGCACATTCATACTTGACCTTGAGCCAAAAATTAACGAAAAATATAGTACGTAGAACGGGATGAATTCTTCTCATCATACGTTTAAGTAGTTTCAAATGTACATATGAGGTTCTATATATTTCAATTGTTTCTTTTATGGGCATGCACACGTGCTGCAGGGAAATCCCTAACGCGCTACAGGAGAAACACGTGTGTTGAAAAACCCACTCACGTTGGTATTGAATCACTGTAAATTGTACTGGGTGGGAAACGCAGTCCTAGGCAAATCATTCTAAAAGGATGAGGTTCTCCATACAAAAGACTGCGTGAGAAGTATTGTACGAGGAACGACAAGCTGAGCCTCATATGGATGTGAAATATTACGCGACCTGTATTCCTAGCATGCACTGATCTGGGAGGAATTAAGCAGGCGAAATCGATCGAACACTTTCCATGAAAATACTTGTGAAATAAACTCAAGTCACCAAGCTTTATTCGATGTTCCAAGGAAGGAAGGACGGAACGAAGGTTCCTGTTGAACTCTGGGCCTCCAATTAGGCGAACAACTCTATCCTGAATAAAATACAACAAATGCAGTGTATGTTTGGGAGCTGAGCGCCAAAGATGGGAGCAGTATTCCATCATTGGTCGAACTTGTGCTTTCTATAGAATTAACAGTTGTTGTGAAGTGTAAATCTTTCTAGTTCGAAATAATATTCCCAGCCTTTGAGAAGCTCTCTTTGCTATGCATGCAAGATGTCCACGCCGAGACATATTTGCTCCCAAATTAATGCCCAGCAAATTAGGTGACGATGGCATAACTAAGTAAGATTCAGCAACGTTAACTTTTTTAGAGAAAACTGCCCCCAAGGTTTCTGTAACGTTAAATTCTATTTTGATACTGTCACCCTAAGATAGAATTTCTTCTAGGTCTTTGTTAAGTTGAACGACTTTTTGCTATCTGCGGATATTTGCATGAGTTGCCGGTCTTCGAGCATTTAAAGTGAATGAAAAAATCAATTTACCGTCATTTGCAAAGTTATCATAATGTAAACGAGAAAGAGAGTAGGAGACAGAATGGACTTTTGGGACATATAGGCACTGATAGTGAAGGTATTAGAAAGATATCCGAGCCATAAAGAAAACTTTTCGGGCATAGCATTCGCTTTGGGCAAGGAGGCGGAGTTTACTGGCTGATGACTAGCAGCGCGGCGCGCGCGGTGGCGGAAATTCGCACTTTCTCCAAATGTTCATGTATTCTTTAAAGATTGTTGTATTTGCGGTATTGTGTTAACACTTATGGATAAAATATCAGTAAAAAGTCGCGAAAAGAAGTGTTGTGTGGTTAGCTGTCAAAATAGCAAAGCAATTCGCCCAATACAATATTCTACAGCTCAGAATTTCAACGCTCTTCCAAAGTTGATTCTCCTTCCGTTAAAATTACGCGAATCGCGCAATTTATATTCTGACTTAAACACCACTTCCAGGATGTTTGTGTCATAGCATAAAAAAGGTCCGAGCTAAATTTGCCACCAGAATATTTTTCCTTGTCCATTTGATTGATCGATGGCCTGCCCCATTCTTGCTCGATACTGGTTTTTGATAATCCTCGATCATTGTTGATGTAATGAATGACAACATAAATATGCTCACATCGCCCTAAAGCCTCAGCAACACAAGTACACTGGACGCCTGTTATTACTCGGTTTTCGTCAAGCTGCAACAATTTTTTATATATTCTTCTGTGCTTTATGTTTCTCAAGCTGAAAAAATCCCACCTCAAATTTCCATACGGAAATTCCACTTGGTATTTTGGATGAAAATTCCAGGTGTAATTTCCATCTAAAATGGTGGAATTTTCAGATGGTAATTCTAGGTGAATTTTTTTTATCTGGGATTCCTTTTCAATTCATTTATTTTCAAATACTTATTTTCTCGATTTTTTTTTGTTTTTAGTTCACACGGTCACCTTTACCGAGGCTTGCCGAATGATGTGACTGTTCATTATGGATGTTCCATCTAATTGATACTCTTTCACATTTATCACGTGTTCAGCAGCAATCGGAGCTTTACCCTTTTTTCAGTTGCATTTCCAGAACGAAAATTATTCACAATTTGTGAAAAGCCAGTATTCAAAACGACTTCCATATTTTAACATCTTTTTTAGAACTAAATTATGGAAAATATTGGTTTTAACCTAAGATATTTTGACCTCGCACTATAGAAACTAGCTTCAAATGAAAGACAGTTGAATTTTCCCTGAATAATGACGCCGTGCACCTTATTGAGAAAATAATAAATTGAGAGGAAAAATGTCAATTTGCCATTTAAATCAATTTAAACATTGGCATTGGTATAACAACTAAAGACGAATCGTAAAGATTCGCATTTTTAGAAGTCACCAAAAGTGTTGTTCGTATTTGATGTACCATCCCAAGACGCGTTTCGCCGTATCACGGCTCCTCAGTTGGGCTAGGTTCAGCAAATACGAGAACACCATTTTTAGCCTTATCCAGGTACTAACGGAAAACTATGACAAATTTCCGTTTCCGTTAGTACCTGGATAAGGACTAAAAATGGTGTTCTCGTATTTGCTGAACCTAGCCCAACTGAGGAGCCGTGATACGGCGAAACGCGTCTTGGGATGGTTCAGCAAATACGAAGAATACTTTTGGTGACTTCTAAAAATGCGAATCTTTTCAATTTGTCTTTAGTTGTTATACCAATGCCATCTATACCTTCGAGCGGTAAGCTCGAGAAAGGTGCGTTTCTGCAATAAGTATCAGCCGTGCTGTGCCGCTCTGCTTGAAAAGAGTTTGTAGGTCACCGACAGATTGCAGTATAAGCATCTATTTGTCATAATTTAAACACTGATTAGAGAAAGTGCGACATTTTGACGTCTGCTTCTTTTGCCGAAGCAGATAAAAGCGTAGCTTAGCCAACGATTCGTCATGCAAAACATGGTCGAATGCCTGAGATATATCAAGTACAACCACTCGAGTGTTCAATAACGTTGTTCTAAATATGTGTTACATAAGCTAAAAGATCTCCTGTTGATTTCTGCTTACGAAAGCCATAATGATGGTCGTTAATACTATCGAATCCTTCTAGATATTTTAGAAGATGCTGATTGATAGCCTTTTCTATAAGTTTCGATATTATTGAAAGCAGTGCTACTGGTCGGTAGTTATTTGGCAAGAACTTCTCGCCTTGTTTTTTCTACCGTCTGAACTGTAGCTCATTTCCAGCAGGAAGAAACTCTTCCTTTTCTGTAAGACAGGTTGAAAAGTCTACAGAAAACTGATGATAGTTCGCTCGTGCATTTTTTGAGGACTATAGCAGGTATTCCATCAGTACCAGAAGCTTTTTCGGTGTCTAGCTTTATTAAAATACGTTTTGTAATACACCGTTTGAAGACAATATCGGACATTCTTGACTGCACTATGAGAATAATTGGTCGTGTTTTTCCTTGGAAGTCGCGGGTAGAAACAAAGAGTTCAGCTAACAAATTGGCTTTCTCGAATGATGTTGTTGCAATAGTATTATCTGGCCATGAGAATGGTGATATAGTAGATTTAGTGAAATTTTGATTAATGGCCTTAGCGATTAACCAAAACGTTTTGTTGCTGGCTACTTTGAGAGTGTCGATAAGCCTGTGAATCAAGAACTCAAATGATAGGTATGCTTAGTAACTGCTAAGCCACATCAGCAGACTTAGCCACACCAACTTGTTTGCCGTTTTACGTATTATTTTATTTTATTACAAATGTACTTTTCGTCAAATTGATTCATGATGGTAAAACTTTTCAGTGTGTTCTCGACCTAATAAGATATGTGCATATATCATTTGGCGCCAAGTAACAGCATCAAATATATTCGCAAATTAAAATAAACATCACTTTGGCCTTATTGCTCCCTACGGGACAACATTTCTTTAAATCGTTTCTATTAGTATACGGTTACGAAATAAGGAAGCATAAGGAAAAGCCAGAAGATATCTTGATATAAATTGCTGTGGAAATGGAAAGTTAATGATAGCGATTATTTTTTGTTAAGTATGCTCTCTTGAAAACATTTTACGATAGTCCAAGGCAATAAAAATTGGAACACGAATTTTGTATATTTGGACGGTAAAATTACAGTAAACGTAAAACACAGTAGCGACGCTCAAGAAAATTTTTAGGTCCTTTTTTTAAACAGGCATGCATCCCCTATCATACCAATAACATGGCTGCCAGCGCGGTCGAGGGTCATCTGGATTTCAAGGAGAATCTTTTTCCAATAAATAAATGACTCGTTTAACGTTAAAATTGAAAGCAATAATAAAAAAGATGTCAAGAGGAAGTTTTGGTTGTGCGGTTAGTATTTTTTTAGATTTTCCAAGGATTCTAAAAGATATCAGGTCGGCTGAAAAATTATTGGTCTAGCTACTTAAAACACATTTTTTTTAGCAAATTCGACTTTATTCATCAATATAGTCTCCTTCAAGAGGGATATAATCAGTCCAACACTTTTTTAACATTTTTATACATTTCTTGTAGAAGGATTTGTCTTTGCCTTCAAAATAGGCCTCAGTTTCTGCGATAACTTCTTCATCGGAGCCAAATCACTTTCCCCCGAGCATTTTTTGAGGTCTGCGGATAGATAATAATCGCTGGGGGCCAAATCTGGAGAATATAGTGGATGGGAAGCAATTCGAATTTCAATTCATGCAATTTTGCCATCGTAACCATTGATTTGTGACACAGTGCATTATCTTGATGAAAAAGCACTATTTTCTTGTTCATTTGGGGTCGTTCTTTGCGATTTCACACACCAATAACTTGATATAATATTCGCTATTGATGGTTTTTCCCTTCTCAGCACGGTCGATAAAAATTATTCCATTCGCACTCCAAAATACCGAAGCCAAAACTTTCCCTGCCGACTGTTGTGTCTTTGGTCGCTTCATTCGGCTTTCACCGACTGCAATCCACTCAACTGACTGCCGATTTGAGTCCGGTATGTAATGGTGGATCCATATTTCATTTTTCCTTTTTATTGCGCTTAAACAGGATCAAACAACGCTCAGAATCATCAACCTATTGTTGTTCTTGGTCCACGGTGAGCAAACGCGGAACCCATTTCGAACAGAGCTTTCTCATGTCCAAATGTTCATGCAAAATATGACCAACACATTCTTTTAATATCTTTAAGGTATCAGCTATCTCACACAATTTCACTTTACGTTCATCCAAAATAATTTTGTATGAAAAAATCCTTTTCATTGCGCTTAAATATGTCCAAACAGCGCTCAGAATCATCAACACGTTGTTGTTTTTGGTCTACTGTGAGCAGACGCGGTACCTATTTCGAACAGAGCTTTCTCATGCCCAAATGTTCATGCAAAATATGACCAACACATTCTTTTGATATCTTTAAGGTATCAGCTATCTCACACAATTTCACTTTACGTTCATCCAAAATAATTTTGTGGATTTTTTTTTATGTTTTTCGATGTAACCACCTCATTTGGGCGTCCAGAGCGTTCAGCATCATTTGTATCTGTACGACTGCGTTTAAACTTAGCATACCAGTAAATGATGAGGGCAGTATTTTTTCCCATCAAGAAACAGTGTTTAATCAACACACAAAATTCGATTTTTTCCATTGTTTTGAAATTATCAAAAGTAGCGTCACTAAAACCACAATAACTTGTAAACTAATCGTCAAAATGTCATGAAATTTTGACATGTATCATTTGAAGGTTGGTATCATATGGATTTTTTGAAAAGAGCGACATCTATGTGTCAGACTAAAAACTTTTCCGCCTACATGTTAATTTATTCATAATTCTTTATTTCTATTATGCAATATATTATATAAAGATTATGATATTTGTATTTTCATGTTAAAGATATATTTTTTTTTTTGTAAAACAGTTGATGTTTTATTATTATTAAGTGCTGGTTTATGTTATTCCACTTTCCTTTTTTTTTCTGAATTCAGTTCAGAATGTTTGCTAGAGTTACGTTCTGCTAAAATTCGCTAACCAAACTTTCAAAACTCAATCTGCATGCAAAACTAGAAATTCTCTAGCGTGAATGAGTTTAAATAAATCAGTGCATGGTTTTAAGTTTTTTATATAAATAGTATATAGCCATGAAAAGTCATTAGTTGTATAAAAATTATTATTTTAGATTTAACTAATGATAAAATGGAGCAAAAAGTGTGTTCACTTCATTTTAAAGTTCAGAGGAAAGAGGATCATCTTAAAATGATAATTATAATTATCCAGATTACCGGGATTGGCTGAAATATAAGGAGCATGATTGTTGACATTATACGCGCGCAGCTGACGGTGTGCAGAGATATACTATTCTCGAAATGAACATTTTTTCCCCTGGACAATATCTGTAATAGTTGAGAAATATAAATTCAATAATGAGATATTTAAAAGAATAACGTACAAGAAGCATTAAAAACAAATGTATTTTTTCCTTGTATTTGTTGCCTTTTTCCCTGTTTTTTGTATATCTGTTTTAATAAGAACTTCATAAAAAAATGTTTCTTGTTTTTTTTCTTTCTTTCAGTCAGTAAAATTCACTTTTATTCTACAGAATAGGATTTTTCTTGAACGAAGGAATTTTAATATTTCAAAAACTCACGAGGATCATACCAGCAATATGGCGACAAGTCATGTGATCATTTCAAACTCGAACCCCTTGAGATCAAAGAGTCGGACTCTCGCTACTGTGTTTTATGTTTGCTGTGGTAAAATTGTGCACATGTGCGAAGGTGGAGTGAGAAGTCTTGGAAAAAACAAGCCAAATAATATTTTTTTGCAAGAACAAAAATTTAGTTCTCAACATATTCTCCATTGAGTTGAATATATGGGGTCCAGCGAGATGCCAGTTTTTTTTATTCCCTCAGAAAAAAAAAATTGTGACAGTATCAAAATAGAATTTAACGTTACAGAAAGCCAGGCGGAAGTTTTTTCTAAAAAAGTTATCGTTGCTGAACCTGACATAGTTATGTCTGGGCACTTCGTGCTTTTAACATCGTCACTCAATTTGCTGGGTGTTAATTTGGGAGCAAATATGTCTTGGCATTAACATGAAAAAAAAATGTTTCGAACTGAGCGTAGCACTCGTTTACAGCACAGATAACCTCTTCATTAGACGAACCAAAATGTCTTCCCCCAAGGCAATTTTTGAAGTTTGAAAACAAAGAAAAAGTCACGTGGGACCAAATCTGAAGAATAGGATGGATAGAGAGTTATTTTGAAGCCCGGCTCATGCATTTTTGCCATTACAACAGTCGATGCGTGAATAGGCGCATTGTCTTGGTAAAGGAGCACTTTTTAGAATAGAATCTAACAGATGCAACATATGTTTAGAGGTCGAGCTCCAAACATGGTAACAGTATTCCATCATTGGCCGGATTTGTATTTTATAAACGGTTGAGAATTGTTGTGAAACGTAAAGCTAGCACGATATTTCTGCCAACACATATTTGCCTCCAGTTAACGCCTAGCAAAATGGGTGATGATGTTAGATGAGTGGAGTGCCCCGATATAATCGTGTCGAATTCTGCAACGTTAATTTTTATAAAAAAATGCTGCCTGAATTTTTGCAGCAATAAATTTCACTTCGTTACTACTAACGTAGGATAAAAAGTCCTGAGACTTTCCGAGAGATGATAGCACAAACAAAAAACAAGATTTTCAGTTACTGTTAACTCTCAGAAGATTGATGTAAATTTTTTTGACATTTTGTCTATTAGTTTGCGAGTTAGAGCTGTTTGAGTGACCCTACTTTTGATTTTTGCAGAACTATGGAACAAAAAGAATTTCGTGTGAGTTTTGCATCGATTCGTACGAAAGAAACATGGATCCACCACCACACGCTGCCCAACAGGCTGTCTGCAGAGTGGCTGGAATCCCATGAAAGCGGACCAAAGCGTTCGAAAACACAGAAATCAGCTGGAAAGGTTTTGGCAAGCATTTTTTGGAATGCGCATGGAATAATACTAATCGACCATCTTGAGAAGTGACAAACAATCACAGAAGACTATTACGTTGGTTTATTGGAGCGTTTGAAGGCCGCATATACCGAGGAAAAAAGTGTTGTTTCACCAAGATAATGCACCAGCTCACAATTTCATGAAATCAATAGTGAAATTGGACCAATCATTCGCCGTATTAATCAGATCTGGCCCCAGCGATTATTACCTTTAAACTTGATAAATCGTAATATATGAAAGGTATCCAAATGTTGGAAGATCGCTGGAGTAAATATATCGCTCTTGAAGGAAACTATGTTGAAAAATAAAGCTCATTTTTTGGTAAAGACATTGTTTTTCTTCAAAAGTCTCGAGATGTTTCACCCCATGTAGTATTACCCCAAGATATAAATTCTTACAAGTTAAACAACTCGTCGTTGTGTGCGGTATTTGCATATCTATTACCTATGGCATTAATTACATCATGAGAAAGTTTTATATTACCACATAGGCTGAAAAGTTTTTGATCTAACTACTTAAAACACATTTTTTGGCAAAATTCGACTTTATTCATCAATATATTCTCCTTCAAGAGCAATACAATCAGTCCAACGCTTTGTAACATTTATATACCTTTCTTGTAAAAGAATTTGTCTTTACCTTCAAAATAAGCCTCAGTTTCGGCGATAACTTCTTCGTTGAAGTCAAATCTCTTTCCCACGAGCATTTTTCTGAGGTCTGCGAATAGATAATAGTCGCGGGATGCCAAATCTGGAGAATACGGTGGATAAAGAAGCAATTCGAACTTCAATTCATGCAATTTTGCCATCGTAACCATTGTCTTGTGGCACGGTGCATTGTCTTGATGAAAGAACACTTTGTTCTTGTTAATTTGAGGCCGCTTCTTTGCGATTTCTGCCTTCAAACGCACTAATAACTTTATGTAATATTCCCTATTGACGGTTTTTCCCTTCTCAGCATGCGCATCCCAAAATACAGAGGCGAAAACCTTCCCAGCCGACTGTTATGTCTTTGGTCGCTTCGGGCGGTTTTCACCGGCTGCTGTCCACCCAGCTGACTGCCGATTTGATTCCGGTGTGTAATAGTGGTGGATCCATGTTTCAATTTTCCTTTTTATTGCACTTAAACAGTTTGATCCTGCGCTCAAAATCATCAACCTATTGTTGTTCTTGGTCCACGGTGAGCAAACGCGGTACCCATTTCGAACAGAGCTTTCTCATGTCCAAATGTTCATACAAAATATGACCAACACACTCTTTTGATATATTTAAGGTCTCAACTATCTCACGCAATTTCACTTTACGTTCATCCAAAACAATTTTGTGGATTTTTTTGATGTTTTCCAATGTAACCACCTCACGCGTCCAGAGCGTTCAACATCATTTGTATCTGTACGACCGCGTTTAAATTCAGCATACCAGTAAATGACGAGTGATTTTCCAAGGGCAGAGTCTCCATTATATTTATGTACGATATTTTTCCCATCAATAAACAGTGATTAATCAACACACGAAATTCGATTTTTTTTCATTGTTTTGAAAATATCAAAAGTACAATAACTTGTAAACTAATCGTCGAAATGTCATGAAATTTTGACACGTATCATTTGAAGGTTGGTACTTCCTAAAAATCATACAGATTTTTTGAAAGGCTTCACATATAGGAATCGTATTTCAATGTTCGATTAATTTTTTGAATGGCCCTGTATAGTATTATAAAAAGTTTCAGTTTAAAAGTAATTTTACCAATAGATACGTCATATAGTATTTTCATTAAAAATATCCAAAAATTCGAATTTTAATTATATTTAGAAATATTTACATTACATAGAAACATACCTTTACGAGATTTTTAACAGTCTCTTGAAATTAACGTTCGTTTTATTCACTACTTGAAGAACAGAAAGAGGTTATTAACGTTTCAACGTTTTGCACCTTATATTTTTAATTAAAATTAAAATAAAATAAAAAATATATTGCATATCCTTTTAAACAAATATCGTTCAATTATTTAAGTTTTATGTTTCATTTGTCATTAAATCTCAATTATTTCCAAAACCAAAATAAAACAATTCTCACAAACTTTCAAACTAGTAAAGTTTTCGCGCTCTTCGCTAAAAGTGGGCAAATAGTATTCAGTGCGTCCTTTTCAGCGTCGCGACGTGAGAATCACTGCGACGTCTAGCCGGCAAGCGTCCGGACGCCGACATAACGTCCCATAGAGCCCCGCATAAACGCAGAAATCGTGGGACGCAGCAGTCCTACTTCCGTCCTAGGAGCCCTGCGGATAGCGGAGATCTTTGACATGTAGGTGGAACTTACACCGAGGTGATGAATGTAAAAATTATTATAATAATTGACGATTTATTAAAACCATAAATTTAACAATTGACTAATGAATTTTAAGGTTTTTTTTTTAGTTTGGAATGCCCAAGCAAACATTATTATACGTACATGGGGTAAAAGATTCCGAGACTTTCCGAGAGATTGCAGCACAAACAAAAAACCATATGATTTTCAGTTAGTGTCAACTCGCAGAAGATTCATATAAAATGTTCTTGACATTTTGTGTATTAGTTTGAGAGTTACAGCTGTTTGAGTAACTCTACTTTTAACTTTTACAAAACAATGGAACAAGAAGAATTTCGTGTGTTGATTAAACATTGCTTTTTGATGAGAAAAAATTCAACCAGAACCCAAGAATGGCTTAAGAAGTGTTATGGAACATCTGTTCCGTCGAAAGCAACTCTATGTCGATGGTTTAATGAATGTTCCGGACTCCAAAAAACATAAAAAATTCACTGTATTGTTCTGGATGACCGCAAAGTGAAAGTGAAAGAAGCAGCCGACATCGTGAAGATATCAACAGAAGGCGTGAGGCATAGTTTGCATGAATATTTGCATATTTAAAAGCTATGTGCCTGATTGATCAAAAATCGCAACGAAAATTCAGAACGCTGTTTGGCATTGTTTGGGGGTGATCCAAAAGAGTTTTTGCATCCATTCGTAATCTTGGTATATTGGAACAAAATGATTTGACGTCGAAACTAGCGTTGATGTCGTTTGAGCTTATGATTCGGCTTTTTCTGTTTGTGGTTGGAATATGATTGCTAGGTATTTCTGTAGTTTGTGTAACGGGGAGTTAAAAGCACTGACTGTTGGTTGTAAAAGGACATCGGCTTCGTGGATTTTGGGAAGTACATAGAATATCGGACATCTACCTGATTTCTCTCTAGGAATGAGCTTTTTTTGATATTTTCATCGAGGGGTAATTTATTAATTGAATGAATTAAATGAAGAAGTCGAATGGGAAACTGAGGCTTATTTTAGAAAGCTTGACAATTCGTACGTACTATATGAAAGGTATCCAAATGTTGGAAGACTGCTGGAGTAAGTATATCGCCCTTGAAAGACACTACGTTAAAGAATAAAATTGATTTTTGGCACGTTTTGCATTGTTTTTTTCTTCAAAAATCTCGGAACTTTTCTCCCCACGTAGTAGAGCAGTCGTAATGGTATTTAATTAGTTTAAGTATTGCGTGCAGATTTCATCGAAAGGCTATTGACTTTCCATGTTAATTTAATTAATTTTTTGTTGATGACCATAAGCTTTTCCCTTATAAAATACTCTTTTGTCAGCATTTTACCTGATCGAACTTTTGTTGTGGCATTCTACTTAGATGCCTTGGGCGTAGCGGACTATCGACTTTAAAAAAAAACTGGAGCTACCCAGAATACAAAGTATGTTTTGAATTGGGAGTGTCCCACGAACGGTTATGTGCTTAGAAGAGATTGAGACATTGCGGATAATTTCCACCTGCCTTTTAAGTCCCTATTTGGTGTATTCCCAGGAGTGGTTGATAGGCAGTAGATTCTGCTGACATCGTTTGTTTGGAGGACGTTTAAACCAAGATGTGAGGCATACAAATTTGAAGAGGCTCTTTAAAACCCGGCTTTATAGGTTTGTTTTGTAGCCTGATTAACCCTTTTTGCTAATTAATGTGTGTTTATTTGGTATTAGATTATAGGACAGTTCATTTGGTATTAGATTATAGGAAAGTTCATTTGGAATTAGATTATAGGAAAGTTGGATTAGATTATAGGAAAGATTATATGGAAACCATATTCCTTTACGTGTTTTTTTTTTGTCTTGCAAGTACGTTTTTTGATACCACATGCTAGTGGAATGTGGCTAATTTATCTAGAAATAATGGCAGTAATATTAAACTACAGATTTTTCAAAGGCAATGTGAAGACAGTTTTAACAATTTTTATTTTTTTTTACTAGTAATTAATAGATCAAAGTGTTATATTTGCAATTTCCTTAGATGTTTATTCATCAACTTGTCTAGAAACAGAATGTGTATGCCCTGCCTGAATAAAAGAGGAGTTTTTTTTATAGAGTTTACAAAAAAAGTCGACACGAATTTCAGGAAAATTACATGATTTTCCGGAATCATATGGATTTTGGAAGGCGTTTTCTTGCTAAGAAGTATTCCCTGTACTATCAGGAGGGTCAACAGTGGTGTATGCTACGTATGAAAACGACGCACGATGTGGCCATTCGAGTGGTGTTGTTTCAAAAGAAAAAGAAATATATATATATATATATATATATATATATATATATATATATATATATATATATATATATATATATATATATATATATATATATATATATATATATATATATATATATATATATATATATATATATATATATATATATATATATATATATATATATATATATATATATATATATATATATATATATATATATATATATATATATATATATATATATATATATATATATATATATATATATATATATATATATATATATATATATATATATATATACCATCTCTAAAAGGTTCTGTTTGTGGCTCTCATGTTTCCTCAGAGAGCGTTCTTTACGAGTGGCGGTCGACGGGTTTCTTTCTAACACCCTCACTATCAACGCCGGTGTGCCCCAGGGCTCCATACTGTCTCCTACTCTCTTTCTCATTTACATTAACAATCTGCTGGAAAAGACCGGGAATCCAATCTACAGCTTTGCAGATGACAGTACGCTTGTCTCTTCATTTACCTTGAACGCTCGGACATCGGCTTCTCAGGCGAATATCCGCAGACAGCAGGAGGTCATTCAACTTAACAAAGACCTTGAAGAAATTCTATCTTGGAGTGACAGTAACCAAGTGGAATTTAACGCTACAAGAACCCAGGCGGCAGTTTTTTCTAAAAAAGTTAACGTTGCTGAACCCGACATAGTTATGTCGGGGCACTTTATTCCCCTAGCATCGTCGCTCAATTTGTTGGGCGTTAGTTTGGGAGCAAATATGTCCTGGCATGAACATGTTGCAGGCATAGCAAGGAGAGCTTCTCAAAAGTTGGGAATATTATTTAGAACCAGAAAGCTTTACACCCCACAACAACTGTTAATTCTTTACAAAGCCCAAATTCGACCAACTATGGAATACTGCTCCCACGTTTGGGGCTCCGCTCCCAAACATACACTGCATTTGTTGGATTATGTTCAGAGAAGAGCGGTTCGTCTGATTGGGGACCCAGAATTGACCAGCGGCCTTAATTCGCTGGAACATCGAAGAACGGTTGGCGACTTGAGTCTGTTCTACAAGTATTTTCATGGAAAGTGTTCGAAGGATGTAGCCCGCTTAATAACTCCCAAAGCAGTGCATGTTAGAAATACACGTCGCGCTGGTGCTTCACATCCGTATAAGGTTCGGCTTGTTACTCCGCGTACAACGCTTTTCAAGCAGTCTTTTATATGGAGAACGTCATCCCTTTGGAATAATTTGCACAGCGCTGTGTTCCCCACCGAGTACAATTTACAGCGGTTCAAGAACAACGTGAATCGCTTTTTCCGCACACATGCCGCTTCTGGAGCGCTTTAGGGCCTTCCCTGGAAATCAAAAAAAATGGACAGCTAAATAAGCGAGATGATGCGCTGAATATCTCCACTACATGGAAGGGTCTACAAGCTAAACCAAGGAATACCCAAAACATCGAGAAGGCAACAGCTAGCATAGCGCCGGAACCCGTAAATACCAACCAGCCGGCAAACACCGATGCTCGGGTGAACACTTCCGACCCCCCACCTACAATCTGCGTAGACGCCGACCTATAAAAGACGACGACCGCACGTCGGTTTCTCAGTTAGCTTCGAGCGGCAGCAGCAGCAAGACCGCAGTATCGAGCAGCGGCAGCAGCGGGAGCACCTGAAAATGTCAAATGAGATTTTCGCGAAACGTCGTGCAAATTCATTGTTAGACGAACGGATTGGGACCCGGAATTTTAATGACTATTTTTCATTTCGTACGTTACATATATTTATTTTGTTATGCTAGGCTAGGCTAGTTAAGATTAGGTTGTTCAGGATTATTTAAAAAAAAATATATTTAAAATGGATGAATCCTGAGACCTGTAGATATTTTTGAAACAATACCACTCGAATGGCCACACTGTGCGACGTGTTCTTGTAGAAGAAGAAAAAGTTTCGGATGACTTCTTCGGGATGGAACAACGTTCCTTAAGTTATTTATAATTTTCCTACTTATATTGTTGGTTTACCCTTCTATAAGGTTGCTACTTACATTGCTAATTGATGACAACCCTTTTCAAAGCACAAATAGCTGATTTGAATATTAGTTATTTAATGTCTAATATGGTGTTTTATTCTTAGAATTATTTTAACTTAGTGCTCAAGTACACCCAAGTTCGATCCTACTGTAAACATGCAGTATTTACATCAATTCGTTTTTCATTAATTAGAGAGTAGTAGAGTACTCAATTAGAGGATCTTTCGATGCTTTAATTATGTAGCAGGGAACCGAGTACACTTAGTGTAATTGAGGCACTGCCTCTACGCGTGACCCTTATTTCCCTTGTAGGCAAGAGAGAGGATAAGGTTGTGAACGCGTTGATCGACGGACAAAATCAATTTACAACGCAATAGCCAACTCGTCGTTTTTCTATTAATAATTATCGAATCAAGTTAATTTTTTCGTAGAAACACTCTTTAGACATATGCGCTTCTTATGGATATAGTCGTTGGATCAAATTGTTTGTTTAATTTGTTATTAAAAATGAATAAACTTTACGCTGAGATATTTCAATGTTAATTAAATAATTGACCACAATGACCAATGTCGGCTTATTTTTCATACGTTTGGTAATATCATTTCAAAAAATCAGGTCAGTATGTTCATTTTTGCAGCAGTGATGTGGATAAATAAACAAGCGCGCACGAGCCCTTAGCGCACGCGCGCGGTTTCATGCAGCTAATCGGAGTGAAAATTTGTTATTGTTTTTTTTTCATAATCTAAGGAAAAACACTTAAGTTGAGTGTCCGAAAATATGCTCAATTAGCTAAGTTTTTTGGAGTGGTTTTTTTTAGTGTTTTTATATAAGGGTACGTAGATATAAAATTTTTCTTAGTAAAAATTATAAAAAAATATATGCACGCTTTAAAATCGTTGTAACAATTTCAGAATCGAAATTTTTTTCTAAAAAGAGAAAAAAATTTTAAGTCAAAACTTTTTTTTACGTTAAAATAGACTTGAGTGCAAACTTTTTGCTCTATACAGAAAAGGTTTTCGTTCCAAACTGTTTTCTCATTGAGTACAGATGAAATCAAATATTGAAGAAGATTTTATAGAAAAAATATTAACTATTTGATTCTCCAATTTAGTTTCCTTAATAGTTTAACTAAACCGAAAAAAACCAAATGGTTTTTCAATTTTGGCGTCAAAAATTGTCAAAACGATTTCAAAGTGTGCATATACCTTTCTATAATTTTTACTTTGAAAATTTATATCTACACAGTTACGCCATTTTCTTTTCTTATTTGATTTTGCTACGACAAATTAACAAATTAACATTAATATTGGGTTATTTCATTTTCAAATGAAATAACCAAATAAGGAAACAAAACGTCTTTTTGGCAGCTGAAAGCATTCAAAAAACAAATTTTCACTACGATTAGCTGCATGAAAACACGCGAGTGCGCTAAGAGTTCGTGCGCATTTATTTATTTATCCACATCATTACTGCAAAAATTAACATACTGACCTGAATATTTGATATAATACTCGCAAATGTATGAACAATACGCCGACATTGTTCATTTTGGCCAATTTTTTAATTAATATTAAAATTTTTCAGCGTAAAGTTTATTCATTGTTAATAACAAATTAAACAAACCATTTTATCAAACGACTATATCCATAAGAAGCGCACAAGCCTAAAGAGTGTTTCTACGCAAAAATCAACTTGATTTGTTAATTATTAACAAAAAACCGACGAGCATTGTAAATTGATTTTGTTCGTCGATCGACGCGTTTACCTCTCTCCTGCCTACCAGGGAAATAAGGGTTACGCGTAGAGGCGGTTCTGCAATCCGGTACCTCAATTGATGATCAATTACCGCACATTGCCAAAGATAAAAATATTTGAAAGGTAAAATGGTAAAATACTGGTAAAAAATGTGTAGTAGTTAATCCACAACTATTTATGACGTTAAAAATTATCAAAATGACTTCAATGTACACAGCGTGACTCAAAGTAAATACGACTTCTTCAAAATAAAAAGACAAAATTATTATTTGGGCAAAATACATGTATTTTGCAGAATTTTGCATGATCAATAAGCATCTTAAATGTAAGTAAAAGTAATTTTGGAAATAGACAGAAGTCTCACAGAGACAAATCAGCCGAATACGGTGAATGGTTGATTATTAAAATGCCGAAAAATAAGTAATAGTCGTCGAACGATGAGATGATATGTACATTTTCATATACCAGCCGCTAACTTTTATTTTCAGAATATTAATTAAGGCTGCACACGACGAATACGCGACAATAAACGCTTCATAACACATACATAATACACACCATTAACTGTTTGACCAAGTGGAATGAATTCCTTATGCACTATACCCTCCGAATCGTAATAACAAATCAACATCGATTTCCTCTCCGAACGACTTTTTTCAGATCTTCTTCGCTTAGATACTTTCATTCAGAGCTTTGGCACTTGGTTTCTGAATCATATTGAAAACACCGCGTCTCATCGTCAGTTCCAATGCAAAGTTTTTGTCCTTTTTTAACTCTTTAATAAAGTCGTTAAAATGTTGAATTCGAAGCAGTTTTTGGTCATCAATAGATTTATGTAGTACAAACAATGCCCAAATTTTTAGTCAAAATGCGACGGATTGAAGCTTTGGACATACTTAATTCCATTTACATGCATCACAATGAAGATTTCAGCTCTTTTTTGATATTTTCTTCGGGTATAACGAATTTTGGTGAAACAACATTGTTGTAGCCCAGCTATTTTTACTATTATTATTTTATATTTTATTAGTATTATTTAATATAAAGGGAGACACAAGAGACTGTAATAACTTCCTAGGAATCACATTACTCAGCGCAGTAGAAAAACTATACGCACGAGTGATGGAGAAAAGGCTGAGAGCAAGACTGGAGGAAACACTAGAAGACACACAATTTGGTTTCAGACCAAACAGAGGGGTGACAGATGCCAATTTCATAGTCAGGCAAGTGAGCGAAAAAGTCCTAAGAGAAGCAGGAGAAGTACACCTATGTTTCATAGACCTGGAAAAGGCTTTTGATAGAATAGACAGAGAAGACATCTGGAAGACCTTGAAGAATAGAGGAATTGATGAAAAAAAAATAAATGGAATAAAATGTCTATATAGACAAACAACAAATTATGTTAGAGTAAGAAATGAAAAGTCAGAGAGTTTCGAAACATCTAAAGGCGTCAGACAGGGGTGTATACTGAGTCCACTGCTGTTCTCGGTAGTGATGGAAGAGGCCATAAAAACTGCAAAAAGGCAAACAAAGAAATACTGGGTAAGGTTCCGGAACATGGAGAGAGTTGGAATAACGGAGATAACATACGCTGACAATATGGTACTGATCGCAAAAAACGAGAAAAACCTGAACGAAAGCCTAAAAGTGTACAACGAAAGCTTAATATGAGCATAAATGTGAAAAAAACGAAGACAATGATCATAAGCAAGGAGAACAAAACGCGTGAAATATATCTAAGAGAAGAAAAGATACAGCAGGTGGAGAGTTTTAAATATTTGGGTGCAATGGCGACGAGGGATGGAGGGCTGGATGGGGAGATTAGGGCGAGGACAGAAGCAGCGGGGAAACTCTTTAATAGTATCAAGAACACATTCCTTGGCAAAAAAGAAATACCAAAATCAACAAAACTACAAATCTTCAAAACGGTGGCGACACCAATAATTACGTACGGATCTAAATGTGGCCAACAACAAAAAGTCACAGAAGTAAGATACAAAGTATCGAAATGAGATTCCTCAGAAAGGTTGAGGGAAGGAATAGACTGGATAGGATAAGAAACCTTGATATACAAGAGACACTAGAAATGAAGCCGATACAGGAGAAAATAGAAGAAAGTCGTTGAGGTGGTTTGGACATATACAAAGAATGGGACAGGAAAGACTGGTAAGAAGAGTGTATAAAGCAAGAGAGAATAGAAAACGAAGTCGAGGAGACCATGGAGGGAGGAAGTAAGGGAAGCAATGGAAAAGAGGGGAGTGAGGTGGGAGGAGGCAATAAGGCTAGCCCAAAATAGAGAAAGATGGAGAGAAATATGGAAGACTCCAACCTAACCCAACCCACTCACACCAGCCTACACCGAGAGGTATCATGGCTAAGGATTAAGTAAGTAAGTAAGTAGTATTATTTAGATTTTATAATTCATGAGCTCATGTGGAACTTTCCCTTGAAAATATAGTTATGACCTATACCATAAACAAAAAGACCCTTCTAGCAATACAACTATTTATTAAAATGTCATTTAGATAAAGTTAAGTGGCACCAAATATGACTAAGAAAAGCTTAATTCTCACAACCATAAAGACGTAAACAGTAATTGTCGAAGATGGAAAGTTCCGCCATAAAACGATCTTGTTCAGTAGGTGAAATGTAATCTTAGGGCTGTTATATTATAAAATACATTTTAACTGTTTAGAGAAGACTGTAAATTTTACTTTAGGCATTTTGAGAAAGAAGCTAACACATTACGGAAGAAACTAAACAAGCGATCGGTTGAGATTTAAAAGCAACTCTCCCTTAATATAGTTATTTTATTTTAGTTAAATAGTAAAATTTTGAAATATATTTAGTAAATAATCTAAAAAGAAGTGTTTGGATTTGAAACCAAAAAGTAGTCAGCGGTTATAGTGGAAATATTACAACATTTGTGGCAGAAACCACGACAACATGTTACTCGTCATTTAGGTCTTTACGATCTTCTTTAAAACGTTTATACTACTCATGCAGTCTGTTACGAGATAAACAATCATACATGTGTAAAATGATGATTGTCTATCCCGTAGCAGAGTGTATGAGTTTCAATTGATACGTTTCGGTAAATATTCTACCAAAATTTATTATTCGCTCTTTGTTCGATGTTGATTTTTCGACCTATAGCTAAAACGGATTGTCACTTTAGACCCAATATCTCAGCTTCTACCATACATGAGTGGTTCAATAAATACCCGTGTTTGAAAACAGATGGCTAAGACAAGTTGATGTTACCATCGTGTGCTGTCATCTGACAGATGACACCAAAAAAAATTTGACACTGATTCATAAGGTGAGTTTGCATTTGGAAGCCATTTCAGAAAGTACTGTAACGTACGTAGAAAAAATACAGTATCATTCAGTGATTCGCTTTCTGCTTTTGAATGGGAAAACGTGTGAGGAGAGAGAGAGAAATGGGATGCTGTTTATGGGGACAACAAATTTAAACGTGGTCGGACATCCGTTTTTGTTGAGGATCGCTCGGGATGCTCATCAGATGTGGTTACCGAAGAAATCATTGAAAAAGTCCATGACATGATTCTCGCTGATCTTGAATGAAAGTGCGCGAATTAGCTGAGGCCATAAGTGTGTCGACGGGAAGAGTAATTAATATTGTACATGAAAAAGTTGTCGGCCTGATGGGTGCCGCCATTGCTCACCGTGGACAACAAGCAGGTGCGGATTTCAACTTTGAAGCTGTGTTTGGAGCAATTTAAACGAAATCCGAGGGACCGTCACCGTTGGTGAGACCTGGATTCGTCATTGTACACCCCAAACCAAGCAACAATCAAAACAATGGGTTGTTTCCAGTGAACCTTCTCTAAAGAAGGCGAAGACGGTCCCATCGGCCAGAAAAATTATGGACACGATTTTTTGGAATGCAAAGGGCATGGTACTCATTGACTTGTCAAAAAAAAAGAAGAACGATCACTGGACTACACTATAGTAGTCTTACTTGGACAAGAAATTGAAGGAAACACAGCCCCATTTAGCGAAGAAGAAAGTGCTGTTTCACCACTACAATGCTCCAGCACATTCATCCGGAATTGTCGCCCCCAAACTGCATGAATAGCGTTATGAATTGCGTCTACACTCCCCGTATTCGCTCGACCTGGCTCCCTGCGATTTCTTCTTGTTCCCAAACATGAAGAAATGACTAGCAGGAAAACAGTTCAGCTCAAAGGAGGAACTCATCGCCCAGACAGTAGCATATTTTGAGGAGTTGGACAATTCCTATTTTTTAGAGGAGTTAAAAAAGTGGTAACGACGTTGGGAAAAGTGTATATACCTAAAAAGGGACTATGTTGAAAAATAAAAAACTTATTTTTGAAAAAAATTACATTTTCAATCCTAACACGGGTACTTATTGAACCCTCTCGTATTCATTCGATTATCATGAAAATTATATCATTATATCCAATAGATGGCACTACTAATATTGGCTATTTGTTTGTATAATGTTAGTGTTTATTTTCGTTCTTCTTTTATAACATGTGTATCTGTACATGGGACGACTGAAATATAAATCTATCTTTACATTCAATGTAATAAAGATAAATCGCAAATTCCGAGAAATAGTTAAAAGAAAAATATCATTTTCCAAGTTGGTGATTAAATCACTTAACAAGTAATAATTTCCCGAAAACACGATTCCAGTAATCAGTACGCTATTTTTGATGAAATTATAATGACTTTCCCACGTTATTACGGATGGTTACGATTTAATTTTAAACTGGTCCTCGATTAATTAAAACTTTTACATTGTAATTAATTTTATTTGAATTAGATTCGTGTAGTTACGAGGTTTTGATTAGTTTCCATAGCTTTCAGATTTATGAGTCTTTTGTTTATATGCTGAGTTGTCGAAAACTCAAAACAACAAGAAATAGGACATGCTGCAGCATGCCTTCGCCAGTCTTCTTGGCCGATTTTTAACCACCAATTCAAAGATTTACACTGTCACCGCAAATCCACTGTTAGGTTCCTCAGATCATGAACTGCTTTCGATATTGAGTAGCCGACCGATCAGTGACAGAGAGTTACCTAAACCGTGGTAAATTTGACACTACAAATCTGCTAAATGGGAAGACCTCATGGAATATTTTCGAACTTTCCCTTGGTTAGACGTTTGTTTTAAATCTGTCGATCCGAGTGCGCTAACGAGGTTTTCGATGTCATTTTGGCTAACAGTTACATTTCTTTTTCGAAGAAATACCTTTCTGTTAAAGCTGTTGCTTCTAAACATCTTACCTACCGACAATGGCGTAAAAATCCTAACGTCATAAATCGTAATATCTTTGCTCGTACTCGGAACAGATACAAAAAAAATTATTGATGAAATTAAGAAAACCCACAGTCAAAGAATTGAAAACAAACTTTCTGTCTGCCTCAACAATTCAAGGTCTTTTTGGTCAGTCGCTAAGGTCATTAGTCAAAATTCTCGTTGAAATCCACTGTACCATCACTATGGCCAGATAATACTTTTGCAACAACAACGGTTAAAAAAGCCAACTTGTTAGCTGAACTGTTTGCTTCACATTCTACTGTCAATTTCCAAGGAAAAACACCACCAACTATTCCCATAGTGCAATCAAGGATACCCGTTTTTGTTTTCAGACAACGTACCATAAAACGTATTTTATTGAACCTAGATACTGCAGTTGACAGATTTCTTTCTAACACCTTCACCGTCAGTCCTCAGTATGTATCACCACTACACCAAATACTTTATTTTTGCACTCGGCGAGCGTTTCGCTAATCATGTTAGCTTCATCAGGAGCGATGATTGACTAAAGCTAAACTACAAATCTACCCTATTTATACTACTCAGTATACCCCTCCAATATATCCTATTTATACTTAGCCTAACACCTTGCAATTTTATGTTCAGAAAGAAGGAATAGCTATGGGTAATTGCTTATCACCTTTCATAGCTAATTTATTCGTGAGTAAGTTTGAAACCGAAGCCAGTCAGGAATTTGGGTATTTCCCAAGGGTATGGTATAGGTATGTTGATGATGTTTTCGCGATTTTTAATACAAAAAAAACAAATATAGATGATTTTGTTTCCAAATTAAATAGCCGATATGATTCTATTAAATTTACTTACGAAATTGAAAACAAGGGACAACTCCCATTTCTAGATATTTTAATTATTAAAAATAATAATAGGGTGGTGGAATTTGCTCCCTATGGAAAAGACACAGTAACAGATAGATATATTCCTAATGATTCATTTCATTGCAAACAACATAAATTAGCCGCATTAGATTTAGTTACATTAGTTTATCGTTTGGTCACTTTTCCTCTGAATAAGAATGAACTTCAATAATTAAAGGAATCGTATTAGGAAAATAACTAGAGTTAGTTGTTATGAATAAAAGTGGGAAGAGGAGTCAGACGGGGAGATACAATGTCGCCAAAGCTGTTTAATCAGGCCCTGGCGGACACCTTTAAGAATATGCAATGGGACAAATATGGAATCAAAATAAACAGAGAACCGCTAAATCACCTAGGATACGCGGACGACATCGTACTAATAACAGAAAAAAGGGAAAATTTTCAAACGATGATGGAAGAACTAGAAACCGAGACGTCAAAGATAGGTTTAAAAATAAATTTTGATAAAACAAAGATCATGACCAACCAGATGGAAGAACTAAACATCACTGTTGCACAAAAGAAAATAGAAGAAGTCACGGAATATATATACAGTAGAACCCCGATTAACCGAGTCGTGATTATCCGAGCTTCAGATTAACCGAGCCAATCTAAGAACCTGATTATCCGAGGTACGCGCGTCTATGCTGCGTATTAACCGAGCTCCTAAAATATGTATGTACATATTTCCATTTAAAATCGTCGGGACCTTCGGGGAATCCCCCTGGCCCGTGTGAGGGCCAGGGGGATTCCCCGATTTATGTTTTTGGACTCTTTCAGCATGTAAATTTGCGTGAATGCAGTGCGTTATAGCGTTTACTACGGAGAAGTACGAGTATACTCACATAATTTATTTGGTTAGAGTTCTGGTAGTTAAGTGTAATTAATACGAACTGCTTTGTTTAAATTTTTGTTTGTCGTATTATAATGGAGCAAAACAAGCGTAAAAGAATCGTCGTTCCTATTGAAGAAAAATTAAAAGCCATCAGAAGAATTGAAGCAAGAGAGACAATTAAAGTTGTTGCACGAGATTATGGAGTAGGTGAGGTAACAGTTGGAGATTAGAAAAGAAACCGCACAAAAATAGAAAAGTGGTGTATAAATCAAGCCTCCTCGTCCTCAGGAAGAAAATCAATGAAAACCGGCGACTATGAAAAGGTTAACGAAGCTTTATTCATGCGGTGTAACCAAAGACATCAAAAGGTGTGCCTCTGACAGGTCCAATTTTACAACAGAAAGCAATAATGATTAGTAGGCAATTCCCAGAGGTAGATCAGTTTACCGTCAGTTCTGGATGGCTTGACCGTGGAAAAAACGGCACTTTGTACGACAACTGGCTGTATGTGGTGAAAAACTTTCTGCTGATGTGTCATCAATTGAGAAGTTTAAGCAGAACTTTAAAAAGCAAATCGAAGATGTGCACATGTGATCAAATTTACAACTGTGACGAAACTGGTCTGAATTATAAAATGCTTCCATCAAAAATATTGGCATCTCGACAGGAAAAATCAGCTCCTGGGCACAAACGAAGTAAGGAAAGATTAACTATAATGGTATGTTCCAATGCATCTGACAAGCACAAAATCCCATTGATGCTGATTGGCAAGTCTGCACGTCCAAGAGCTTTAAAAGACATCTCACCCAGAGCCCTACCAGTCTATTACAAAAGTCAGAAGAGCGCATGGATGGATGCGACCTTATTTACTAACTGGTTTGAAGAAGAGTTCTTGCCATCTGTGACTAAATTTTTGAACAGAAACCGTCTTCCTATTAAAGCAATTTTGTTAATGGATAATGCCCTCTCTCACCCTGGAGAAGGACTTCATGTGGGCGAAATTGTTGTAAAATTTTTTCCTCCAAATGTAACCAGCATAATGCAACCAATGGATCAAGGCATCCTCGAAAACATTAAAAAAAATTATAGGCGTTTATATCTTGAACATCTGTTAGAATACACAGAAAAGGAGGATATTATCGATGGAATGAGAAAGGTTACACTGAAAAATGTTTTTTACTGGATAAGTCAAGCTTGGGATTCTGTGCGTACTACCACTATTCAAAAATCTTAGTCAAAAGTTATTGATTTTGAGGACTATAATGACAGTGAAGATGATACTCCATTAAATGAATTAACTTTGAAATTGAGGAGCCATGGAGAAAAGTCCTGTTCAAATTTTGACCGCGGGATAGAAGAAAAAGAAAAAAGTTTATTTGAATTAATGCAAAAATTAACAGATTGAGAAAATGTGACAAGAGAAGATGTTGTTGAATGGATTACAGCAGATGATTTACAAGAAGAAATGAGTATTGAGGAAATAACGAATGCCTTTCAGGAAACCGAAAAATCAGATGACGATGACGATGACGAAGCGGCGGTGGATGAACAGTCTCCCACGAAGATCTCTCATCAAGAAGGTTTTGTTTCTTTGGAAAAAGCTTTGAGGTATATCGAACAACAACCAGAGGCAACCCCAACGGATTTGCTTCTTCTTAATAGATGGAGAAACCTTACAGCGAGAAAAAGAAGATGCAATATGAAACAGAAGCGCATAGCTACCTATTTCACTGTTTTATAATGTATGTACCTATTTATATGTTAAAAACGTTAATACATCGGTTTAAAGTATTGGTGTTTATTTTTTGAATGAATAAAAACAAATCAGGGTTATCCGAGGAGGGTGCCCCCCACGTTACCTCGGATAACCAGGGTTCTACTGTAGTTGGGTAAAATAATAAAACTAAATAAAGACCACCAGACAGAGAAAATAAAAAGAAGAAAGAGACTGGCATGAATGTCATTTAGCAAACTCTCATACATCCTAAAAAGTAGAAAATATCCGCAGTACCTGAGAACTAAGGTCTTCGATCAATGTATATTACCTATCCTTACATATGGTTCCCAAACATGGACGTTTACAAAAGAAAATATCGAAAAAATAGCGAAGACACGAAGAGCAATGGAGAGGCAAATGCTAGGCATCAAACTCATGGACAAAAAGAAAACTACAAGAACCAGAACAAAAATAACCGATATGTCAACACAGATAGCCAAGCTTAAACGGAAATTTTCCCGTCATACTTTACGATAAAAAGACGATAGATAGAATAAAAAGATCCTGCAGTGGAGACCTTGGAAGCATAAACGAAAACGAGGTAGGCCACAAATGAAGTGGATGGACGACCTGAAGAAACACGCTGGACAGGGATGGATGCAAATCGCTCATAACAGAGAACAATAGAAAAGAGAATGGGAGGCCTATGTCCGAAAATGGATGTTTGAGGCTGATTAGATAAATAGATAGATGGTTATGACGATGACCAGGTTAAATATTCAGAATTTCACCTTTTTACACGCAAAGCAAATAAGAACAAGACTTAATAAGGTATTTAATAAGGTAGGCCTCACCTTAGTCTGTAAGTCATCAGACAATTTGAGGAATATCTTAGGAAATCCCAAAGACAAGATTCTTAATTGTGAGAAAAGTGAAATTTATGAAATTAGTTGTAATGATTGTGACAAAAAGTGTGTTAGGCAACCTAAAAGGTCAGTTAAAACACGATTTAAGGAACATTTAGCACATTTAAAATAGAGTAGAACAGAAAAATTTGCCGAACATGCCCTTGAGGCTGATCATATTGTAACATAGATAGATAATCTAAGATTAATTAAGAATGTATCTGATAGGAGATTGTTGAACGCATACGAAAGTATGGAAATTATAAAATGTAAAAGATTAAATAAAGACAGAGGGCCTATTCCTTATAGTCCCCTCTACTAGTTACTTGACCGGAACTGATGGCTTCACCTATGCCATCAGTTCCGCCTGAGTAATTCAGGTGTTAAGCTAAGTACAAATAGGGTAGATTGGTAGTTTACCTTTAGTCTGTCATCGCTCCTGATGAAGCTAACATGGTTAGAGGAACGCGCATCGAGTGCAAAAATAAAGTGTTTGGTGTAGTGGTGATATATACTGAGTAGTGTCATTGTACCAAAGTTAGCGTTGCTGAACCCGACATAGTTATGTTATTCCTCTGGGATCGTCAGTCGATTTGCTGCGCGTTAATTTGGGAGCAAATCTGTCTTGGCATGAACATGTTCATGCATAGCAAAGAAAGTTTCTCGAAAACTGGGAATTTATTTTCAACTAGAAAGCATGATTTAGGCTCTGCTTCCAAACATACACTGCATTTATTGAACTCTATTCAGAAGAGATGTTCGCATGATTGGACACCCAAAACTCACCAGCAACACTGATTCCTTGGAATATCAAAGAACGGTTGGCGACTTGAGTTTATTCTACAAGAATTTTTATAAAAAGCTTTCAATAGATGTAGCCCTCTTAATTCCTCCTAGAGCGGTACATGCTAGGAATTCACGTCGTGGTAATACTTGACATCCTCTTCGTACAATCCTTTTCAATCAGTTTTTTTATATAGAGAACTTCATCCCTTTGAAATTATTTGCGCAGTACGAGTACAATTTACAACGATCCAATACCAACATGAATCTTTTTTCGCACATGGGTCGCTCCCGTGCACTTGAGAGATTTCCCTGTAGAACATGTACTATGCCAATCAAAAAAACAATAATAGGAAAAAATAAACTTGGCACCTCTAAGAAACTCGACGAGGTAAATTTTAGCGACAATGTTTTGTTTCACCTTTTGTCTTTCTGTACCGACAGCTATTCGAGGTGTATTCGAAAATAAGGGTCACTTGCTTATATTTAAATAATGGCTAATCTGAATAAAGTTGTGCGCATACAGCGCCATCTATTGATTGTTTCTGAATCCACTGAAGTTATTGTTTTGATTCAGTAGTCATTAGGGATGTCCGTTTTGAAAAAACGTCGATATTTTTTTCCGATGTAATATATCGAAACCATACTTCGATATATCGATTCGTTAACATCGATGTTTTCTCAACATCGAATACTTTTAACTAGTACTACTTCATCTTATGAATTACTAGCCGTGCCCGCGGCTCCGCTCGCGTGGACTTGATTCACTATTATCATCACTGCTTATTCCTTACGTTGCCTAACGTAATAAAATATATTCTATAACCTGGCCCGAGAACATATATATTTTATAAAAAAAAAAAAACACGTGAATCGGTTAAGCGGTTCTTGAATACTAAGCACACGAACGGACAGACAGACAGAGAGACGTTGCGTTTTATATATATTTTAGATTTTTTTTTGATAAGTATTAAGTTAAGAAGAAAGAAAACACGTAAATCGGATAAGAGATTCCCGAATGATACGCACACTGACAGAGAGAGACGTTAAGTTTTATATATATTATGCAGATTATTATTATTATTATATAATATATACGAATTAAAAAAAATAACACGTAAATCAGATAAGTGGTTCTCGGGTGATAAGCGCACTAACGGACAGACAGAGAGACGTTGCGTTTTATATATAGTATAGATGTGTAATGAAATAGTGATTTAAAAAAAAAATACGTCCGTAACACTAAAGAAATGAAATTTTATTCTTATTTTAGCAGTAAGTATACCAAATTATCGATATCAAAAATTTACCAAATTCTCGATTGAACAAACTTTTGTTTTTACAGAGTTTGCCAAAAGTACCAATTACCAATGTCCTTTAGACAAGCTCTACAAAAACAAGTTTGTTTAACCGTTTCTCTTTCAGTCGGTTTCTTTGCTGATTAATTACTTGAGCAGCTCTAGAAGACAGCTGTTCAGGTGGAACAGAAGTTCCCACCATGGTCAAATATCTGAACGCAATTTTGTGAAGCTTTGGAAACTGAATTTTTAAGTCGTTCCAAATTTCCAGTGGGTTCTCGTTCAGTCTTCCCACTGAACCGCGTAAGTAAATAGAAACACAGTTTCGTCTGATTTGCTGGTTTTCCAGCTCTTATGTATTAATTTGTGACGATCTTCTCATAGGGAAAAGGAGTCTTCTTGTTTTTCGGAATGACCTGAATCGGATTCCACGGCTTCATTAATTCTTGTGATAGCTACTGAGCATGCAAGTGGGTCAATGAAATGCATTTTTTTTGAATCTCGGATCCAGTATCAAAGGCTAAGGCCATACTAATACTTATTATGAACCGAAGCAAAGCTGGCTGGCGGGTTAAGTTACTGACTAGGTTATTCATTCGATATCGATATATCGAATGAACATGCATCGAACATGTGCGTGTTGCTCCCGCCAACTGCAAAGTGCGTGCTGTGATTCGATTTTTGTGTGCAAAAGGATCATTAGCTGCTCAGATTTATCGGAAGTTATGCCTAGTTTGTGAACCTACAGTAATGAGTGAAGAAAAGATTAGACAGTGGTGTGGAGACTTCAAAAATTGCTACACAAATGTCCATGGTGAAGAGCGATCTGATCGACGATTACACTTGAAACGGGAGGACAACGGTTTAAAGACGACGAGGAACTCAAGACCGCCGTCACAGTAAACACACTATACAGTAGCGAAACTCAAGGATAACCGCATAGGAAAATCAGGTTCGTTTTCAGAAGGTCACGTGGCAATCCGCCATGTTAAAAGTGGACCAGCGCGAGATTTGAAATACAAATAAAGTTGTGCAAAGTTTTATCATTCAAAATCATAGATATAGAAATGTTTGAAAATTTTTGATTTGTTATTTAATACAGCATGAGTAATATAAAAGTTAATGCAGCATGAGTAACATAAAAAAAAAAACAAAAAGAATGGAGCACTTTGTTAGAAAAGAAATGAATACAGGTGAAAAACTTGATAGGAAGGTATTTGATGGAATTCTTCATATTCAACTTCAGTTTTTAATAACCTTATCCAAAAATTCAAGTCTATCAAAGTTAAACGTCACTGTTTGAGGTTAAAGTTTTATTTACATCATTTTTCAAGTAAATTTGTGATTGAAGATGTTTTTTAAATTAATTTGATTTTAACATACGTAATACCTAATGCTATTTGTACCTTGAAATAAAGACATATTGTCATTACTAAGATGTCAACATCTTCTAAAATAAGAGCATTTTTTTTCTAAGCAGTGTTGTGTTGTTTGGTGTGATAGATCTCTTATTAATTAAAAAACTGTATCTACTTTTTTGGTACTTCTTTTTTCTTAAACCTCAAAACTATATTGTGTAACTTCGAGAAAGGTTAATATATTATTGAATTATGAACGTATATGGATAGACCTCTATTTTCTATGTGAATGATTCTTAGAGGTTCTATAGCTTTATGTGTTCTGTTATCCATATTGCTTTTTGATAACGTAATTAACGTTTGCTTTTATTTACAATGAATTATTATTTAGATCAAAGAGTCAATACAGTAATTTCCTAATTATATTTACATACAATACTTAGTTATCACCAAGCTGACTTGTCAATTACAACTATGTTGGGAATGTGGAAATCTTTCGCACAATGACACTACTCAGTATATATCACCACTACGCCAAACACTTTATTTTTGCACTCGACGCGTGTTTCGCTAACCATATTAGCTACATTAAAAGAAATGATTGACTCATATATACTAAGTATTGTCAATTACAGTTTAAAAGGAAAATAACTATATTTAATTTATAGTATAGGTATACAACAATAGAAATAAGTTCTTTATAGGAGGAATATTAATAACATGTAACTAAATCTTCAAAATTTTAATTGTAACCATAATTACCATCAAAATGGACTTCGATTAAGTCTACTGTCCATTTAACGAATTTATTTTGAGAATATTTTACCCTCTGGCTCACATCGTCTGACAAAATCATATTACAAAAATTTCTTTGGAATCACATTAAAATTTTTCTTATTTTAATAGCATATTTGATTCGATAATCGATTTATATCGGTTATTTCAATAATCCCATTCCCCAGTGGTTTTGTGATCTCAACACGACACTTAATATTTAAACTTTCAAACCCAGCTTATGAGAAAATAAAATATACTGTTTTAAAATTGAAAATAATAAATATATTGTTATAGGTTCTGTATTCCTTATAATATATTCACAGAAACTTTTAAAGGATTGGCATGAAAAAGGAGCAATGTAATTTATAGAGAAAAGTCGGAAAAAAAGTCACTTTCAGAGTATTAATTGTACTTGCAATTAAACAGTGTTAAATTTATCAGGTTTATTATTAGAAAAGGTGTGTCGAGCAATTAATACAGATGAAGTTATTGAAAACTAGAAGCCTCTTGAGAATACACCTTTTAGAAAAAAATATGTTTTATTTATAGTTTACACAAATATAAATAGTTTTAAATAACTGAATACTAGTTTATACAAAAATAAATCTTTCTAAAAACCAGAATTTGGAGGATTATTTATTAATCATAAAAAAATTACACAGGCACACAAAAAAGTTTTTCACTACCGAACAGACCGCTATACTTATATGTATTTTTGGGCGCTGAAACCGAATCCGAGGTCAGAATTGAGCAATCACATCAGTATTTTTAAATAACCAGCCGAACTAAGTTTAGAAATAAATTTCAAGCTTTAATGACCAAATCACTCTACCAATACAAACGTTTTATTAAATCAATCAAGGTTCCCTGGAAGGCCGTCTTTTGAGCAAATACGCCTAAAAAAAATGTACATTAGTAATAATATTGTTTCATGCATATATATTTTTTCAAAAATGCATTTAAGATAGTGAAAAGTTGTCTCATGAAAGCAAGCAATAGAGGTTTACTAAAATAATCAACAACTCCAACAACTTTAATTACATACCATGATTTCTATGAAATCATTGTTTCAACTAAAAACAGAGGAACCTTTCAACATCTTTGAGGAAGAAGAAGAAACTAACGCCCCGCGTACAGTTTGAATTATTTTTTTACAATTCTCAATGGGACAACAATAACCTTTCCCCATGATTATATAAATTGTTTCTCAACCTTTTCGATTCTCTTCACTTACAAACGTTTTTAATTGTCTTTTTCTACAAACTCTCTCTTCCTTCTGTCTTTATATTCATATAAAGTGCAGTCACATCAAGAAACGATGGACAATACATTTCCAAAAACACATTCCGAGATCGGATGTAAACACTGAGCGGCCATTTTGAAAAAGGACCCGTCGACGCACACGCCGTCAAAATCTCGTCACCAAATTGGAGCTCAGTTTCGCTACTGTAGTATGTTTACTGTGCCGCCGTTGTCCGGCCGGTTTAATTCCCAGGCGGAGAACTTGTATGCAAAGAGTTTCAAGAAGCTGGTGCAGCGTCACGAAACGTGCTTAGAAATGAACGGCGAATATGTGGCAAAGTAGGTAGGTCTGTAGAAAACTAAAACCGCCAATAAAAACTTTTTCTAACTTATATATATATATATATATATATATATATATATATATATATATATATATATATATATATATATATATGTATATATATATATATATATATATATATATATATATATATATATATATATATATATATATATATATATATATATATATATATTTTTATGACCAAATGGCCCTTACTTTTCGAAAATGCCTCTTATCTTCTGTAGCCATGGCCATTTACAGTTTTAGAAACATTAAACATTTTCCAAGCATACACAAATTTCTAGATCATTTTATTTGGATTTCTACTGTTTTAAGACCAGTTAATCTATTAATTCTATATGTTTAACCTTCTATGTTTGGAAGTGGAGCACCAAACATTGGAGCGATATTCTCAAGTTACCATATTCCGAAGCGTCTGTGTTGTAGTGTATACAGCTTTGTAGTATACAATAATATTTCAGGCTTTTAAAACGATTTCTTAATATGTATTAGTCACAGGTAATTAGATATTGTAATTAACCAAAAAATTTAAAATTATTGCAGTTAGTTGGTTGTAATTGCCAATAATTGCGAGCCGACATATACTAACATAAAAACTGCAACAAAATATTATCGACTGGTTGATTGAACTCACAAACCTTGATAGTTCAATTAGTAGGCCAGCGGCCGATAAAATTGAAGGTTTCAGGTTCATATCCCGATCTCGGTAAGAACTTTGTTTTTTTTTTATAAAAATTCATCTGATTGCCACTAAGGGAAATTGGGTTCCAAATAAATTTATCTCACGCTGTAGACATTTTTTTCGGTTGTGGTTCTGTCTAAAGGGTGTTGCGTTTTGTGGGTTCATTATTATCGTGTTTACATGAGTGACAAATTACGCGCAAATTACGCAATACTCATACATATGCATAGTTCCACAAACTAGAGTATACACAGCAAACATTTCATTTGCAAGCAATTAACACCTAACGAAAATAAATAGGACTATCATCAACTAAAAAATTAACTTCCTGTGGTACCATTTCAGTTTTGAGAGAATATTTATAAACAATACCACAGCTGTTATGTGAATGTACATTCTAGATATAAACAGGGTAGCCTAAAATTCGAATTTGTTTGACTTATTGCGCGAACGTAACAATCGGAAAGTGCCAGGTAGGGACAAAAAATTTAACCCGAGTACTTGAAAATTTAGTTTCTATGGATGATTCATCGAAGTAGAGCGTGTTTGTGTCCAAACCTTATTGATATCGTATTTACAGCCTAAAAAAAACTGTGAATGTTTAAATGATTAAAACGTGATTACCAAAATTTGGAAAAACCACCATGACCAAGTAAATCAGCTGTAGAATCACAGATAATCGACTTAAGTCGTTGTCGATTAATTCGCTAAAATAGGATGCTGTAACTGATCTATATATATTATATTTTATTTTATTATGTTATTATAAAACGCAACGTCTCTCTGACTGTCTGTTCGTTAATGCGCTTATCACTCGAGAATCACTTATCCGATTTACGTGTTTTTTTTTTTAATTCATACATATGTTCTCTGGTCAGGTTTTAGTATATATTTTGTTACGTTAGGTAACATAAGGAATAAGCAGTGACGATAATAGTAAATCAAGTCGGAAAAAAGTTTGCCGTCAGTGTGCTCTCTTGCGAGAAAGCCTAAACAATAATTATGTAGTCTACGCGAGCGGAGTCGCGGACACAGCTAGTTTTAAATAATTTTGGGTTGACCGAACTAGGAGGTTAGGGAAATTTGACGATGTCGATCAACCGTGGTTTTATCTCAGAATATCAGAAAACAATCTGTTCTTCGAAATAGAGCGTGTTTGTGTGTAAACTTTATTAATAATAATAATAATAAACGTCTTTATTTTATACTCGGCGAAATGCAGTAGTGCTGTTGTTAACCGAGTTTCCAAAAAAAAAATACAATTCACAAAAAAAACAAAGAAAAGGAATACAACTAAAATACAATTCAAGAAGTCACAATCATTACTTAACTCTACTGACTCTAAACTAAAAAAGGAGAAAACAAAAACGTAATTCCACATGAATACCCTATAAAAAAGATTAATAATAATAATCAAAAATTTATAATAATAACAACAGCTGTCCTGTGAAAGAAAATTCAGACAAACCTCCAGAAATCTCGTTCAGAAGTTTAGCAGACGTATAGTCAAAAGACCGTTTAAAACAGCGTTTCTCAACCTTTCAGTATTTGCGACTCAATTTTCAAACATAGTTTTTTCATCGCGCCTCCCCCTCTCTCATACAATAACAATGCATGCAATAATAATGTATTTTCAGTATTTTGATGCTAAAGCTACACTATGACCTCAATTACAAACCTTACAAACTACCAAGAATATGTAAATTTATTCATATTTGGCAACACATATGTGCTGCATTGATAAAACTAGAATCGATGCCTCTCTATTGCTCTCTGTCACGTCCATCATATCGGTAACGGCTTCGCGAGAAGTTACGAGTTGTCTCGAATATTCAGAAAGTCTGCCCAAAAGTGTATAAATGCTGCACCTCATTCAATTACAGCCCCCGTCTCAGTTGAGCTGATCCTTCTACTGCTATCGGATTTATCGTGAATGTGTATGTTGTAATTTACGTGTTAATTGAAATTCAAGGTATTAAGTATTCACGGCAGTAAATTTATACAGAATCATGGATAAATTTTCAGTGGGCGTAAGCGAGCATTAGATGATAGTGAAGCATCAACAAGTGCACAGACGAGGGCAGTTCCGAAAATATACTCAAGAATACTTAAATTTAAGGTTCTCCAGTACTGAAGTAAATGAAGAAGAAAGGCCCCTGTGTGTTATTTGCTCAAAGATCTTGGCAGCAGACAGCATGAAACCAAAAAAACTTAAACGACATTTGTTAACGCTTCATAGTGAGTACCTTAACAAACCCCGAGAATTCTTTGAATTAAAATTAAAATCATTTGTAAAGCAGAAATAATTTTTTAAAAAAACTTTGTCTGTGAATGAAAAACCTTACTTGCCTCTTACAAAGTTTCATATAAAATAGCCAGATGTAAAAAGCCTCACACCACTGGTGAAGAGCTTATTTTGCCAGCAGCAATTGAGATTGCAGAAATTATGTTTGGAGATAATTTTGCCAAACAATTGCTATCCGTACCTATATCAAATGATACTGTTGCCCGTCGAATTAGTGATATAGCTGAAGATGTACATCATCAGCTTTTTGGGAAGTTGCGTGACAAATTGTTTTCAATTCAGCTTGATGAGGCAACAGATAGCAATAAAGATGCTCATTTCATTACCTATGTTCGATTTTGTGATGGTATGTCAGCAGTAGAAGAACTATTTTTCTGCAAACCAATAGAACTCAAAGCAACATCATTCGCATTATTTGCTATCTCAAATGATTTTATAAACGAAGCAAATATGGAGTGGAAAAATTGCGTCGGAATATGTACCGATGGTGCTCATTCAATGTCTGGAAGATTTTAAAGTGTACAAACACTTGTGAAATAAAAATCTTCACTGTGTGTGTGGACACATTGTATGATCCACAGAGAAGCTCTGGCTTCCAAAGAAATGAGTCGTGCTCTGAATATTGTGCTTACTACAGTTGTAACCGTAGTAAATTATATTAAAATGATACCCCTAAAATCTAGAATTTTTACTGCACTTTGTAAAGACATGGGTGCCGACCATTCAGCGTTTCTATTTTATTGCGAGGCAAGATGGTTATCACGTGGGAAATGTTTGCAAAGTGTTTATGAATTAAGAAATGAAATCGCCATTTTTCTAGAAGAGGAAAACCGATCGGAAGCCTAGAAGTTTCGAGATTTGTGATGAAATTGAGCTTCTTGGTCGATATATTCGAGAAACTAAATACCTTAAATCTTCAACTCCAAGGAACAAATACACATATATTCGATACAAGTGATAAAAAATTAATGCTTTTTGTAGAAAATTGGAATTGTGGAGCAGAAATGTAAAGCAAAAAAAACCTAGAAATGTTTGCAAATGTGGATGAATGTGTCAAAACATACAAGGCTGAAGAACAACATGTAATAGTTGTTCTAGTAACCATTGAAAATCATTTAGCCATGTTGATAAAGAATCTTAAAAAGTATTTTCTTACTGATGACAACTTGGTAGCAAGTTACGAGTGGGTTAGGAATCCATTTCAAAATACTCCCGAAGGGCTCTCAACTTCCGAAGAAGAAATCTTCATAGACTTCACGGCAAGTGGCGAATTCAAAAGACAATTTAATAATAAATCACTCTTTGAATTTTGGGCAGGGAAGTATCATGAGTTTTCTGCACTGAAAACAAGAGAATTTCGTATACTATTACCATTTTCAACATCCTACCTTTGTGAAACCGGATTTTCTGCGGTGGCTGCTTTGAAAACAAAATATAGATCTCAACTAAATATAGAAAAAGAACTCAGAGTGTCTATTTCTAATATTAAACCATCCTTCGAAAATCTTTGCTCTACAAAACAGCCCCAAGGGAGTCACTAATAATTATTAAAACTTGTTTTTAATTTAGTATTGATATGTTAATTATTAGGTAAATACATTGTGCGGTACTAATACAATCCTATTTATAGGTGTACTATATCAGTGTAAATGTATATTTTATTTTTTATTATGTCAGAATGTATTTTGTTTTGCTTTTCTTTCAATAAATTATATTAAATGTTTTAATGAATGTTTTTAGTAATAATTTATTTTCGATACGCTCGCGCCCCCCCCCCACCCAATAGTGTAATCACGCCCCCCTAGTTGGGCGCGCCCCACGGGTTGAGAAATGCTGGTTTAAACGTGCTTGTACGATGCCTAGGTATTTGAAAGCGGTCGTTGTGCCTAGTATTACGCTGATGTACCGAGCTTCGATATTGCAGCCTTCCACACAGATACGCCGGCACTCCACTCCTCAACAGTCTCTACAGAAAGCAACCCAGATGTAGCCTTTCTCTATCCTTAATACGCAACCATTTCAACTCATTCAGCCTGCCACTCATCTGAGCCCTCCCCTTGCATCGAAGAATGAAACGTACACAGAAGGTTTTAATTTTTTACAGCTTATTCTTCGATACGACCGATACGGACCATAAACAAAATTACAATAATCAGAGTAAGAAAAGAGTAGAGTCTCGCACAAAAATTTTTTTAAGATCAAATTGAGGATATGCCGATTCTTACACAAATTAAGTAGTAAACAATACGCCTTTTGAGCTACCAAACAAACCTGCTTTCTAAACCTGAGTAATTAATTTCCTGTTTCGCCCGTAATGCGTTAAGCCTACTAAAGCTCCTAAGAATTTGACTGTCATCCTCATATTGTCTTAGCCAGTAGTGGATTTGCCAATAGGCCGTATAGGTCGCGGCCTAGAGACGGCAGCGGTCTAGAGGCGACAGATTTCAGAGGACGCTCGCTAGCTTTGGTAAGCCGTCAAGTTAGTGCGCGATTATGTACATAATACTTAAACAAGTTACTTGTGATTAAATATAGTTTTTCTATCTATTAAATGTTAAATCTCATTTAGGCAAATGTCCCTATTGAGATTTAGTAATACTCCTATTCTGTGTTAGTTATGTTTATGTTACTGCGCGGGCAATGAATAAGGGTGGCGCACAGTCGATTTTAGAAGCTGAAAAAGTGACTTCGTCGTGTTTATTCCAAAATCTGCTAGATCTGGTCATCTGTAACCCACGATGAGAACTCCCGCGTGCCAAATATGTGTAGATTTTTTAGAGAAATTTCCGAAATGCTTAGTATGATGCTTAAAAAATCGGAAAAATCGTTATTATTTCTAATCGGTATCAGCAATTGGAAACCTGGTAGCATAGTATTGTAGGCCTAGTAAATACTTATATTTCAATAGTTGATTGGCAGTCCTCCTCGCAGTATTTTAAGAGTAATTCAAATATTTCTGATTTTTTTTACGACAATTTTTACCCCATTATGCGGCCGTATTAGGATAAGTTATAAACATGGAAAGGTAGGTATAACAATGTCCTACATGCACAATTTTTTTGCTTTTCCTAAAAAGGCGGAATAGCAGAGATATATCGTTTTCTATTTTTTGGAAAAATTACCGCGCTTAGGGTTCTCTTGAAAAAAACTAAATATTTCTTTAAATGTAACATTGCTATTTTAAATTTAAAGGCGCTTGGCATTATCTTTTCTAATTTTATAAAAGGAAAATTATTCAATTCACTTGACGTATATATTTTATATACCAAGTACCTAAATTATGGTAAATACTTCCAGCGCGAAAGTTAAATAACTATTGTTTGATTAATTGATAATAATTTTCCAAAATTGGTTAATGAAATAGGAAGAGAAAAGAGGGTGAACCTCACACGTTGGTCAGCAAGAGCGGATGCTTGTAAAAGTCTAAGGGATTCTTGGGATCAAGTGCTTAGAGTTTTGAAAATGATTGAAAATGACACTGCGGAGAAACCTATCCCGCGAAAAGAAGCAAAGGGAATTCGCCTCAAATTGGAAAACCTTGAAACCGCATTTATGGTCGCATTTTGGAATGCTATTTTGGAAATGCTAAATAAAGTGAATGTTCAAATTTAGATAGAGTTCATCGGTAGGTGTACTGGTATCCGATCTTTATGGATCTCTTCTCGAGTTTATGATAGCAGAGCGAGAAAACTCTGATTATTTCGAAGAAAGTGCAATTGAAATGATTCCACTGAACAATATCAAGGCGACATTAAGAGTAAGAGGCAATCTAAGAGAAACGAAACATCAAAGGACGAAATTGAAAACAATCTCCAGACATTCTTTCAGAGTAAACACCTTTTTGGTCATCTTTGATAGGCTGAGAGCTGATTTAGATAGAAGGCATGCTGCATATGTAAACTTGAAAGAAAAATTTTCATTTTTAATTAGAATGGGTAAACTTTCAATACAAAGAGTGACAGAAAAAGCTTAATCTCTCGTGCAACATTATTCCAATGATTTAGAGGATGATTTAATTCAGGAATGTGTACATTTTCACAGTCACGTTTCCTCTAACAAGACTGCAGAGAAACCTGAATCAACACCATTACTCAATCTCTTTACATTTTTGAGGAAGCAGTATCGCGCTTTGCACTCCGGCAGGGCCGGCCCTAGCCTTTTTGCCTCCGTAGGCAAACTCAAAAAATACCGCAGCACCCAAAACTATGTTAACCAGGAAAATGACATACAATTGAATTAAGACAATATTACTAACACAGATTTAAATGTTTACATTTTTAACGAGCTAACGACAACGAACTTACAAACGAAAACTAGTAAATACCATTTTCAGAGATAATTTAAATATACTTTTAAAACAATAAACAAAACTAGTACAATAATATACAAGGTCTAAACTTAAATTAAAACAATTTTTTTTCGAATTTTCATTTCTGCAAAATCGCGAATAATTTCTTTTAGATCTAATTTACTACTCAATTCGTGTTCAATGGCCAACATTGCTAATCCATTAAGACGATTTTATGTAGTCATAGTTCTTAAATAATTTTTTATTATTTTTAATTTAGAAAAAGTTCTTTTGCCGGTACCAACAGTTACGGGCAGCGTTAACAAAAATTCTTAGAACAAACTGCTCAAATTTGGCTTAATTTTAAGGGAAGTAATGCATTTAAGCACGTCAACTGGGCCTTCTTTCTTGGTTAAAAGTGAAGAAACAAGACCTATTTCATCAGCTAGATCTAAAACGTTAATATCGGACGAATCACCATCTGCCAAGATGTTTTCGAGATCTTTACAATGTGCTTGTAATTCATTATACACATGGCTTTAAGTTTATAAACATCATATAAAAAATCAAAAGAGTCATTATGACTATTCAGTAGGTTGAATAAGCTTCTAAGATAATGTCAAAGGATTCATCCGATCTTAATTCTTTAAAAAAAAATAATTTCTATTAACTATTTAATAAATTAGTGGCTTGGGATAAATCAAAATCTTTGAATTGAAGTAGCTTACTTATCGGATTAACACGACTGAAAATTTTTTTTTTTTATACCAAATAACGATTGAACATAAAAGCTTAAATTATTTTATTGTGGCTATTAAACCGCTGGCCTCATCTCGAATCATATTATCTATTTCGGCAGTCTCATAAATACTTAATAAAGCATCTTGTATATCTCCTATTTGAAAACGTAAAATTTAAGGGAACCTATACGACTTTCCCAAAGAGTGCCGCTCAATAGTTTCAGTGTAAGAGTATTGAGGTGTTCTCTTAATATGGCTCACCGAAGTGTCAATGAGGCAACAAATGTATATAGCTTTTGAACCATATTGAAAAAGTTCGCTGCCTCCAAAGAAGATTTTTGCCATGTCGTTAATTACTAAGTTTCAGGAATGACTGCTGCAAGGTACGTAAAATGCTCTAGAGCAGGGGTGCTCAAACGGTCGATCGCGATCGACAAAGTCGATCGCGAGTGCTTTTTGAGTCGATCTCGAGAAAAAAATTCCGATATAGAACTATTCACAGATTTTGTTTTAGGTAACTAAAACAAAATGTAATGAATAAACTACTAAAATTTATTCGACCCACAATTAGGCCAAAATAACCCCCTCATCACTTTCTTTTATCGTAATAACCCCCTGCTAGCGGCAAAAGGCGGCTTTATCAAAGGAACGCGCGGTACTTGTCAAAGAAAAGCCGCGTTTTTGATTCCCGCCGATTTTTCTAGAAACTTCGGGCGGCGTGTTTGACCGGAACATTCGAACTTCGTTCGCACCGATATAAATGTTGCGACTGCAGGAATAGGAGTCAGTCTGAATTGTAACTTGAAGGCGATACATCGATACAAAGTTTATTAATAAAATAGTCCAAAATGAGTGCGGCGAAGAAAAGTAAAACTTATCATTTTAATAACGATTGGGAGGAAGAATTTTTCTTTTGTATGGTAAAGGATAAGTGCATTTGTCTCATTTGCCGTGCGTCAGTTGCAATACCAAAACATGGGAACTTAGAGAGGCATCATAAAACGGTTCATAAAAACTATGAAAAGGATTTTCCGTCACAGAGTGAATTAAGAAAACGAAAAGTACGTGATTTGATAACTTGTTTGAAAAAAGAACAAACCATGTTCACAAGACCAGCCAAACAATCAAAAGCTGCAACGATCGCGTCATTTAAAATATCTCATATATTGGCGAAACACAAGAAACCATTTGATGATGGATTGGTTGTGAAGGAAGCATTTATTGAAGCGGGTGAGACTTTATTTGGAGATTTTAAAAATAAAACAGAGATTATGTCTGCTATTAGAGAACTTTAGTTATCTCATCCGACTGTCACAAGGCGTGTTGAAGTCATGCGTCAGGACATGGCAGATAAACTAAAACATGATATCATGGAATGTACATACTTTTCTTTACAGTTCGACGAATCCACCGATATGACAGACACTGCCCAGCTGTGTATTTTTATTCCAATGGTATTCAATGACATGTCGGTTAAGGAAGAGTTTTTGACAATGATTCCTCTGAAAGGAAAGACCCGTGGCGAAGATATATATGACGTTTTTCTTTAATTTTGTAACAAACTACAAGCTACCAATATATAAACTAGTGTGCATTACAACCGATGGAGCACCAGCAATGACTGGAAACAAAAACGGTTTTGTGGCATTGTGGTCGAGCTAATGATGATTTCCCTTCATCTTTCTCCTTCCATTGCATTATACATCAACAAGTTTTGTGTTCAAAAGTTCTAAACATGGAGGAGATTATGGGTATTGCAATAAAAATTGTGAATTCTATCCGTGCACGTAGCTTGCAACGACGGCTCTTTAAATTGCAGTTTGGAAGATAGTGAGTCAGCTGAACACACTGATTTAGTTCTTCACACGGACGTCAGGTGGTTGAGTAGCGGAAAATTCCTAGAAAGGGTTTCAAGAATTATTGCCCGAAATAACAGCTTTTCTGGACGAAAGAGGTGATGACACTCAGATGCTGAAAAACGGAAAATGGCTGACTGATTTGGCATTTTTGACAGACATCACAATGCATTTAAACACCATTAATTTGGAGCTTCAAGGTAAAGGAAAAACTATTATTGAGATGATTAACGCAATAAACGCATTCAAAAGTAAATTGCAACTTATGATAGATCAACTGAAAAGAAAGGATCTGAAAAATTTTTCCGTTTTTGAAAGCAAGCTCAGTTGAATTATGATATTTATGAGGCAGAATTATCAAATATTTTGGGCCAATTCGAAATACGTTTTTATGATTTCAATAAATTGGCAAATATCGCATCATTTATGAGTTATCCTTTTTCGTGTAAAAACATTGTGGAATTAGCTGCTGAAATAGCAAGTCAGTTTAACATGGACTCATGTTCTGTTGAAAATGAGTTAGTGCAGATTATATCAGATATACATCTCAAAGCCACAGCATCTGATACAAAATTCTGGTGTTTTATATCTGAAAATAAATATCCGAATCTAAGGCAAATCGCCCTTCAACTGACGGCAATCTTTGGGTCAACTTACTTGAACGAGTCTGCATTTTCTGAAATGAAGATAATTAAGTCAAAATATCGCAATCGACTAACTGACGAACATATGTCATCATGCTTGCGATTAGCACTCGATAATTACGTACCAACTTATAAAAAGTATGCTGAGGACATGCAGTGCCACGCTTCAACATCCAAAGTCACCCTTTATTTAAGTTTAGACACTAGAACTCGTTTGTTTTGTAAGAACCAATAAACTCGCAATTTTGAATAATTATGAGTTTTTTCATTGACATTTTAGAGCAGACCTACACTTACCTTGACTAAAAAAATGCATATTGTGTGGAAAACTAATATCTATGCCACGATACACCCTACCTAGACGACAATCCTGCATCACACTTACTTGCAGCCTCTCAGAGTCGATCGATCGTAGTCTAACAATATTGAGGTAGATCGCCAGCAGTTCAAGTTTGAGCACCCCTGCTCTAGAGTTTAAAGTTTTAATTCTTAATTTTACTCTCGATTTGTCGCCTCTCATATTTTAACCATAGTCGTAACCTTCACCTCTCATATTCTCCACTTTCAATACCTTTTTTTCTAACTCTTCCAATAAAACTTGAGATAATTCCTTACCAGTAGATCTCAGAATACTAAGAAAACCCAAAAAAATGTTCATTAACTTTACATTCAAATCCCGATTCTGATTGATCAGTAGAAACATATCTTACTACAAATGTCATTTATTCAACCTTACTCGCATCGGGAGTACAATCAAGAATAACCGAATAATATTTCGCTTTTTCAACTTGTTTTATTATATAATTATATTATATATGTTATCATGTAATAATCCAATAATTTTATTCTGGATGTTTCTCCCTAAATATGGCACTCTATTTTCTTCACTGTTGAGGATTCTATAAACGTATTTCTCCATTATTGGGTCAAATTCAGCTAGCAATTGAGTTAACTTTATGAAATTTCCATTATTATGTTCATAAAGCTTGTCGCTTGTACCCCGGAATGGTAGAGAATTTTCTCCAAGCAATTTAATAACTGATATTATATGTAAAATCACTTCATGCCAATATTTAATTTCAGCATTAATAAATCTCTATGTAGCTGAATCTACTAAGTTTCCAAACTTCGGCTTCGTTTTAGCTCTATCTATGATTTCAAATTATCTACATGAGTTTTTGAGTCTTCATGCTTTCTTAATACCTCACCAATATTTTTCCAGTTACTATAAACCTCATTTGAAAAGGAATAATCAAAAAGTGTGCAACAAAAACAGAACACGGAATCTTTAAACAAAGAATATATCACCCAATCTCTCGCGACAAGTTCAGGCGGTTTTGCCACCGTAAGCAGTTAATCTACCTTGCCTACCGCGTAGAGCCGGCCTTGACTCCGGCCACAAATTGTTCTGGGGAGAGGAGCTTTTCTTGTTTAAAACAAGTGAAGGTCATCATTATCTCAAGAAAAATTAAACTCTTTGGCTCTTCTATATATAGAGGCAGAGATAATGAACACCATAAACTATGACGATATGATGATTTCGCTAATAAAAAATCTCGTAAAAAAGTAGAATTTTTGCTTCATGTTAGACTTTTATTTTATGATTAATTCATTCATTCATTTCACTTTTCAATACCTACCTAACCTACCCACTTAAATACTTAAAATTGTTTGTTACCTAATAACGGTAAAGGTAAATAGATACAAGGGAATGATTAAGATAGTTAGGAAGGAGGGAAGAGCGGCACAATCCGGAACTGGTCTTAGCCTACAATTGTCAACAGAACAATGCATATCCGTTATAAAAATGACAAACAACATTGGTCCCAAAATCGACCCCTGAGAGACGCCTCTGTCTAAGGCCAAACTTTGTGACACTTGGCGATTAATCAGTACACGTTGTAATATATCCGCCAAATAGTCCTTTAATAAATTTATTGTTCGTTATTTAAAACCATAATAATGAAGTTTGGCTCATAACAAGCGGGGATCCAGCGTGGCAAAGGCCTTACTGTAATTGAGAAGAATCAAAGCAGTTGTCTCTCCTCTATCCGCCGCCACAAGGATATCCTCCAAAATGCTTAGCAAGGCTGTTGCAGTGCCAAAACCCCTAAGAAACCTCGCAACTTTCAGTAACCTATTAAAGTAATATATATCTTGACACTGTAAGTAAGATTGCTTCAGGTGATGCTTGGTGAATAATGATTGATGAAATAAGAAATTGGAGCTACAAAACAAATAAAATACGAAACATCTTGCTAAAATTTCCTTCTTTTTTTCGAAAATAAACTTAATAATATTATGGACAGTATTGTGATATAGCAAAAATAACCCCAATATGTGCCCTGTCCTTAAACAAGTCTGAAATTAATGACCGTCACCAATCACTTTTAGAGCATTCGCTTTGTTATCTTGCAAATAAAAAACAAACCTTTAAGAAGAAATCGGATATCGTATCATTTCGACGAAAAGTCCTCCTACTAGCATGTAAAAAAAAGGAAATAAATAACACAGGCCTGCGATTGTTATCCCCTTACAAAACTAAGTAGTAATTTTTATAGGTAATAGGTACTAATTTATGAGAAAAAATATTTAAAAAATTCTATCACGTAAGTTTCCTAAGAATTTTTTTTTTTCAGTTTTCTTAGTACTACTAGAGTTAGCTTCAAATTTCTGTGTTAGCAATATGTATGGTAGTGTTGATATTTAAAAATTTATCTACCCTCATTAGTTGTTTTTTATTGTAATTATTAAGTGATTTCTGTGATTTTTGGGTGGTAAAAACAGAAAAGTCTTACTAAGGACTTCCAGGAAATGTGTTAATTCTTCAAATATCTTTTGCTACATATGTGGAAGTTATGTGATAAAAAACAAGTTATTTCTAAATGGCCACGGAGAACATCATTAAGCCCTGGAAGTAAAAATGTTGTACGCGAGGCTCTGGTTAACCCCCTCCAAGATTCTACTGCCTTCACTTCATATCAAATTAGGTATTATGAAGCGATTTGTGAAGGCATTACCTAAAGAGGGTCCCTGTTTCAAATATTTATGTGATAAATTTAAGCATTTATCGGTTGCCAAAATAAAAGAAGGCATTTTTGTTGGCCCTTACATTCGGAAGTTAATGCAAATACTGACTTTGAAAAAACTATGAATAAGACCGAAGAATCATTTAAGGAGGTCGTAGAACATTTTTTAGGAAACAGAAAAACCCCGATTTTTTTTTTTTTTATGGGTCTAGCACACGTGCTACAGGGAAGTCCCTAAAGCGCTACAGGAGCGACACGCGCGCGGAGAAAGCGATTCACGTTGTTCTTAAATCGCTGTAAATTGTACTCGGTGGGAAACACAGTCCTGGGCAAATTATTCCAAAGGGATGATGTTCTCTATATAAATGTCTGCTTGAAAAGCGTTGTACGAGGAGTAACAAGCTGAACCTCATACGGATGTGAAGTATTAGCGTGACGTGTATTTCTAACATGCACCGCTCTGGGGGAGGAATTAAACGGGCCACATCCTTCGAACACTTTCCATGAAAATACTTGTAGAATAGGCTCAAGTCGCCAACCGTCCTGCGATGTTCCAGCGAATCAAGGCGACCTGTCAGTTCCGGGTCTCCAATCAGACGAACATCTCTTCTCTGAATAGAATCCAACAAATGCAGTGTATGTTTGGGAGCGGAGCCCCAAAAATGGGAGCAGTATTCCATAGTTGGTCGAATTTGAGCTTTGTAAAGAATTAACAGTTGTTGTGAAGTGTAAAGCTTTCTGGTTCGAAATAATATTCCCAACTTCTGAGAAGCTCTCCTTGCTATGCCTGCAACATGTTCATGCCAGGACATATTTCCTCCCAAATTAACGCCCAACAAATTGAGTGACGATGTTAGAGGAATGGAGTGCCCCGACATAACTATGTCGGGTTCAGCAACGTTAACTTTTTTAGAAAAAACTACCGCCTGGGTTTTTGTAGAGTTAAATTCCACTTGGATACTGTTACCCCAAGATAGAATTTCTTCCAGGTCTTTGTTAAGTTGAATGACTTCCTGCTGTCTGCGGATATTCGTCTGAGTAGCCGATGTTCGAGCGTTCAAAGTAAATGAAGAGATAAGTGTACTGTCATCTGCAAAGCTGTAGATTGGATTCTCGGTCTTTTCCAGCAGATCGTTAATATAAATGAGAAAGAGAGTAGGAGACAGTATGGAGCCTTGGGGTACACCGGCGTTGATAGTGAAGGTGTTAGAAAGAAATCCGTCGACTGCCACTCGTAAAGAACGCTCTCTGAGGAAACATGAGAGCCACAAACAGAACTTCTCCGACATACCATAAGAACGTAGCTTAGCCAACAGCCCATCGTGCCAAACACGGTCGAATGTCTTAGATATGTCAAGAGCAACGGCTCGAGATTCTCCAAAGTGTTCAATTGCGTTGTTCCAAACATGTGTTACATAAGTCAGGAGATCTCCTGTTGATCTATTTTTACGAAAGCCATATTGGTGATCGCTAATAATGTTGAATCCATCAAGATATTTTAGAAGATGCTGATTGATAGCCTTTTTCCATGACTTTCGATATTATTGAAAGCAGTGCGATTGGTCGGTAGTTATTTGGTAAGGTCTTCTTGCCTTTTTTAGGTATTGGCTGAACTGTGGCACATTTCCAGCAGGAAGGAAATATTCCCTTTCTGTAAGATAGGTTGAAAAGTCTGCAGAAAACTGGTGTTAGTTCCCTCGCACAGTTCTTGAGAACTATGGCAGGTATTCCGTCAGCGCCAGAAGCCTTTTTGGTGTCTAGCTTCATCAAAATACGTTTTATGATACGCTGCCTGAAGACAATATCGGGCATCCTTGACTGCACTATGGGAATATTAGGTGGTGTTTTTCCTTGGAAATCGACAGTAGAATGTGAAGCAAAGAGTTCAGCCAACAAGTTCGCTTTCTCAACAGGTGTCGTTGCAATAGAATTATCTGGCTGTGTGAGTGGTGGTATGGTGGATTTGGTGAAATTTTGACTAACTGCCTTAGCGACTGACCAAAGGACCTGGAATTGTTGGGACAAGCGAGAAGTCTGTTTCTAATCCGTTGTATTGTGTGCCTCCTTAGCTTCGTCGGTAATTTCTTTGCACCTGTTCCTGGCACGAACAAAGGTGTTACGATTTATGGTGTTAGGATTTTCACGCCAATGTCGATATGCAAGATGTTTAGAAGCAACAGCTTCTTTGCATTTTCGGTCAAACCAAGGCTTGCCGTTGGAAGGGCATTTCTTCGAAAAAAGGGATGTAAGTTATGAAAATGTAGTCAACAACATGCTTAACAACGTCAGAAAGATGGGTTGTAATATAAGTATAAAGCTGCATTTTCTGCATTCCCATATTACTGCAGTAAAAAAAGCATTTGAAATTGCACTCTTTAGATACAGTAATGTTATGATTTTATTCTCTCTGGGGTATCACCAGGAGTATTGTCCCGAGTTTTTGACGTCGAAAAACTTGTGCTCTTCTATTCGTAAACAATTGAAGTTTTCAAAACGCGTTTTTTTGAGCTTAAAATGCAAATAACTCTGGTTATATATGTCGAATCGAGACAAAAAAAACAAACTCTTCGTAATAAAATTTCCAACAAATCTTCGTTAGTTTTAAGTCGCTCAAATGTGTCTACAAAATTGAAAAAACTGACAAAAAACTGTTTTTTTTTATTTTATTGTACAGGCCTACTAGCTGAAATTTCGGTTCAAAAATATTGAACTCAGTGGGCACATTTGAATTTTATGCCATTTAGTCCAAAATGGATCTTTTTTTCAAAATTTATGTCTCAATGTCAGCTTTCCGATGATATTAATTTTTTTTTAGGGAGTCATTTTATCGGTTTGTTTTTACATTTGTTTATTGATCAAATAAAAGCAAATGCTTTTTTTCGGTTATTTTGAAAAATTTTTATCACATCTGGTAGAGAATCGCTAGACCTTTATTTAAAAAAAAATTAATTTTCGTTAACAATTTTTTTTTTCAAAATGTCAATTGTTATTTTTTGATTAATAAACAAATGTAAAAAAAAACGGTTAAAATCACTACTAAAAAGTTACTGTGTTTTTATATATGATACTGAACGGTTTTAAAACTATTTGGTATTTCTTCAAAAGAAGTTTATGCCCTCTATCAAAAAAATTGGTAAAGTGATTTACCCACAAATATTTCTCAATTAAAAAGAAAATAAATTTTCATAAAATGAATAAAGTCATACAACATACCGACACCCACCCCTTTCGCCCTCTTTCCCGGAAACGATATCGCTCAAAAACTATAGGTTTCATCCCTGTGTCAAATATTTGTAATATCACTTCGTTTAAGTACTATGATGGCAACAGACTGACACACCGACAACCTGACAGTTAGATAGGCAGACCGATAGAAATTGGAATATATATTTCTTGCGATATAAGAACATTTTAACGTAAACAAAAACATAAATAATCAGGGGTAATTTTTTTCCCTTGAGCAAGGGACAATAATCTACCTACTGTGTCAGAGGTACGTAAGTTTCGGCCAATTTAACTGTTTGTTTTTCTAAAACGTTTTCTATAATCAACTTAACATTTTTTAGATTACTCTAGAACCAGATCCCAATCTCTTCTACATACTAACACGTAGGATGAAAAGTTTTTGGTCTAGCTACTTAAAACACATTTTTTTTGTGCAAAATTCGACTTTATTCATCAATATAGTCTCCTTCAAAAGAGATACAGTCAGTCCTTTTCTAACATTTATATACCTTTCTTGTAGAAGGATTTGTCTTTGCCTTCAACATAGGCCTCAGTTTTGGCGATAACTTCTTCATTGGAGCCAAATATCTTTCACGCGAGCAGGTCTGCGAATAGATAATAGTCGCTGGGGACCAAATCTGGAGAATACGGTGGATGAGGAAGCAATTCGAACTTCAATTAATGCAATTGCATTGTCTTAATAAAAGAGTACTTTTTTCTTGCTCATTTGGGACCGTTTCTTTGCGATTTTTTGCTTCCTTCAAACTCACCAATAACTTTATATAATATTCGCTATTGATGTTTTTTCCCTTCTCAGCATAATCGATGAAAATTATTCCATGCGTATCACAAAATACAGAAGCCAAAACCTTCCCAGCCGACTGTTGTGTCTTTGGTCGGTTCGGGCGGCTTTCACCGGCTGCTATCCACTCATCTAACTGCCGATTTGATTCCGGTGTGTAGTGGTGGATCCATGTTTCATTCATTGTCACATATCGCATGAAAAAAAATCCAGTATACCAGTAAATGGTGAGTGATTTTCCAGGGACAGAATCCCCGGAACACTTATCAAGTCATTGCTTTGCTTGAACAGTATTTTTTTCCATCAACTCATGAAATTCGATTTTTTCCATTGTTTTGAAAATATCAAAAGTAGCGTCACTAAAATCACTGTAACTTGTAAACCAATGGTCGAAATGTTATGAAAATTTGACACGTATCATTTGAAGGTTGATACCTCCTAATCGTATGGATTTTTTGTGTCTCAGATCAAAAACTTTTCAGCCTACGTGTAATTTCTGTTAAAATTGGATGTAATGAAAAAGTAAGCACACTGAAATAGAAGTATATTATGAGATATGCGCAACCACCCTTCTAACCCTCTACCCTATTCCTTTCACCTTATATGTCTTTTACTGAAAATTTCTTAAGAGATCCCATCTAAAAACCAGGCAAAATTCTTAGAATAATATTGAGACTATATTATATTTAATGATTCCTCTTTCATCCTCTACCTCTGTTAATACTGCAAATAGCAAAAAAATATTGTTTGTTTCCTTGACTCGAAGAACGTGGAGTAATTATATAAAGTAAATAAATAATTATGTTTAAAATGTGTTCATTATTCCCATTACACGATTATTTCATCATTCCACCTCTTTCGCCCTTTCCCCCGTTAAAATTGAAAGTAATGAACTCGACTCCACAAACCCTGAAAAAGACGTATAACACCATATTTAGGATGCAACCCCCACTAACCTATAAATAACATGCTTAAAATTACAAGTCCATCAACCAAAAAACCTATATATCAAAATGCTACTGAAATTATCCAACATTAAACCATCTTCAGCCCTTTCCTCGATTAAACTTCAAAATAATGAAAAAATAACCTAATTTTTGGATTCCTAGAGTTCAAAAATCCAAAGGGAATATATGACACGATATTTAGGAAACAAACCCCTCTAATCTCCTCCCCCTGTACCCCTTTCGCCCCTTATGTCTTCTTTTTTTTTTGTGCCGACTCGTTATCGGATATTGGCGATCATCCTGGCTATTAGGCCTTTGTTTACAGCAGCTCGGAATAGTCCAATTGTTGTTGTTCTTCCGTCCACCTTGCCCTACAGTATCAGTTGGAGTAGCTCATGATGTGGCCCAGATATTCAAGTTTTCTTCTTTTAACTGTACTAACAATTTCCAGGTCTTTGTTTAAGAGTTTCAGCACTCCGTTGTTGGTAGTGTGCGCTATCCAAAATATTCTAAGCATGCGCCTGTAGAGCCACATCTCGAATACTTCCAACCTTTAACATGATGCCGTAGTTACAGTCCAAGACTCCACCTCATACAGAAGCGTCGGAAAAGACGTAGCATTTAAGAACTCTTATTTTGATTTTTAAAATGAGATCATGACTTCTCATCATTTTTTTCCATTCTACATCGAATCTCCAATGAGTGGTCCCATTTTTCATTTACTGTGGTACCTAAAGTAGCAAAAGGTATTGACTCTATCAGTCTTTTAGTTGCTGATATAGAGTTATCCTTGTAATGCAGAGTTTTTTGCTTATGATCGTGTGTTTAGCCTTCTTTGTATTTATATGTATTCCGTATTCTCGACTGACATGTGTTACTCTGTCTATCAGCATTTGTAGGTCCTGTGAATTGTCTGCGAATATTGTAGTATCATCAGCGAATCTATTGTGGTTAACTCTTCTTACATTAATGTTTATTTCTGCTGAGATATCGCAAAGTGCTATGCTAAATATTTCCTCTGCGTTTACATTAAATTAGAGTGGTGACAAGATATATCCTTGGCATACGATAGATTTCTATGTTTTCTGATATTTCTCCTTTGACTCTGATATTGGCTGTTTGTTTCCAGTAGAAATTCTTTATGATGCGTAGATCCTTGTCATCTATTCCTATTCTTTTTAATATGTCCATACATTTATGGTGTCGGACTCTGTCGAATGCTTTCTGGTAGTCTATAAAGCACGCTTGTATATCACAACTGACGTCTCTACATCTGTGTGCAGAATATCGCCTCATGGTTGCCTGTGACCCTTTTGAATCCAAACTGAGTGTATCCCTTATATGTTTTACTATAAATATGTATGCACAAAATTTGTTTATTATTCAACAAAAAAAACCAAGAAAAATTTCTGTATTACTATTAAAACCCGTTAAGATTTATCGACCCCACCCCTTTACTCACTCAGCCTGAACGTATCGTTCAGAAACTATAGGATTCATCTTCTTCTAAGATGTTACCTATATACCAAGTTTAAACTTGACATCTCATTTCATTCGAGAGTTATCGTGACAACAGGCCAACAGATCGACAGACAGACAGACCGACAAAAATGGGTGACTATGTTTTTGTGATCTAGGAACCTTAGCGCGACGTGTATTTCTAACATGCACCGCTCTGGGAGGAATTAAGCGGGCTACATCCTTCGAACACTTTCCATGAAAATACTTGTAGAACAAACTCAAGTCGCCAACCGTTCTTCGATGTTCCAGTGAATCAAGGCCGCCTGTCAGTTCCGGGTCTCCAATCAGACGAACAGCTCTTCTCTGAACAGAATCCAACAAATGCAGTATGTGTTTGGGAGCGGAGCCCCAAGCATGGGAACAGTATTCCATAGTTGGTCGAATTTGAGCTTTGTAAAGAATTAACAGTTGGGGAGTGTAAAGCTTTCTGGTTCGAAATAATATTCCCAACTTTTGAGAAGCTCTCCTTGCTATGCCTGCAACATGTTCGTGTCAGGACATATTTGCTCCCAAATTAACGCCCAACAAATTGAGTGACGATGCTAGGGGAATGGAGTGCCCCGACATGACTATGTCGGATTCAGCAACGTTAACTTTTTTAGAAAACACTGCGGCCTAGGTTTTTATAGCGTTAAATTCCACCTGGTTACTGTCTCCCCAAGATAGAATTTTTTCTAGGTCTTTGTTAAGTTCAACGACCTCCTGGTCTTTTCCAGCAGATCCTTAATGTAATTGAGAAAGAGAGTAGGAGACAGTATGGGGCCTTGGGGCATACCGGCGTTGATAGTGAAGGTGTTAGAAAGAAATCCGTCTACCGCCACTCATAAAGAACGCTCTCTGAGGAAACATGAGAGCCACAAACAGAACTTTTCGGGCATACCATAAGAGCGTAGCTTAGCCAACAGTCCATCGTGCCAGACACGTCAAATGCCTTGGATATGTCAAGAGCAACCACTCGAGATTCTCCAAAGTGTTCTATTGCGTTGTTCCAAACATATGTTACATAAGTGAGCCTAATTATTTGAGTCGGTAATGTTTTTTAGGACCCAGCTTACCATCCACAAAGAGAAATATTATATATAATAATTATCTTCTTACTTCGTGCCCTCAAAAAAACATCAATGTAAACCTAACTGCCTTGTAAAAATTATCTGATAAATCACTTTTCTCCCATTATCTCATCCAGATTCTCTCCACCCGGTAACTTATTGAAGCTATTACATACAACTGTTTTTCCGGACTGAAGAAAAACTTTTATTTTTACTAAAGCCAATGGTATTTTTGTTTTTCGATTTTTATACCTTTGTATCTATTGTTGACCCGATTTAGCTTTTTGAAAACCTTTTCTAAATCTTTAATTAGATTAAAGCAACATCATAATAAATTGTTGCAATTTTTCCCTTGCATTCATTTGACACTAATTCAATTTAATATAATGTCTTTGAAAATTATCCGTTTCTGCAGAAACTGAGCTGCAACTGCTGTTTCATTGTTTGCGATAACACTCAGTAAAATCAACCAAGAAGACAGTAATTTAACAACCATTTGATACTTTAACCTTAAGATAAAGTACCGTTTTTAGTTAAATTAATTTAGTTTCTGTAGTAAAATAGATCCCTTTTAAACAAATTAAATAGACGTTAGAGCTTTAGTTAGGTTAATTTGTTATGCTTCTTGGCCTTTTAATTAATCTAAAATGAGTGGATTAAAAGGATTATTAATCAATCATTTTAAAACAGTTTAATCACTGGAGAAAAACGAACTTTCGAACAGAACCAAAAGTTCGGCTGTTCCCAAGATAAACACAATAACGAACATGTTTCACAATTTTCCAGTTCCTTCAATCTAGCATTCTCTCCCACCTCTTTAACCTCTTAAATGTGTGACTAAATATAATCAATAATTATGCTTAAAATCTGTACCTTATTCAACCAAAAACCAAGAAAAATTCTCATAATAAGATAGAAAATAAACAAAATTTATCGGCGCCCACCCTTTCACTCCCTTCCTCTTAAACCATGTTATATCGCCTAAAAAATAAAAGTGCCATTCCCGCTTCAAGTAGTATATGTGTGCCAAATCTGAAAGGTTTGAATTCGATGTTTAATTTTGTTCGAGAGTTATCTGGCCAAGTGACCAGAGGAGAAACCGACATCAATTATGAGCACCGAGCTGGAGGCGTACCCGAGGTATTGTTGAGGCTGTGCGTGATTTTACCCTTTTTCATATCCTGAGGATATCGGCGGGGATGTTGTAGTACCTGTCAACGTTGTCGAAGTGCCTTTTAGACAACTCGGTAGTGCTGCCACGGACGTTATTGCATTTCTGCAAACAACTACTACCTATGTAACACGTAGGCTGGAAAGTTTTTGGTCTGACACATAGATGTCGCCCTTTTCAAAAAATCCATATTATTTTTCGGAAGTACCAACCTTGAAACGATAGGTGTCAAAGTTTCATGACATTTTGACTATTGGTCTACAAGTTACAGTGGTTTTAATTTGATATTTTCAAAACAATGAAAAAACTCGAATTTCGCCTGTTGAATAAACACTGTTTTTGATGGGAAAAAATACCGTTGAAGCAAAGCAATGACTTGATAAGTATTACGGGGAGTTTGCCCCTGGAAAATCACTCATCATTTACTAGTATGCTCAATTTAAACGCAATCGTACAGACACAAATGATGCTGAACGCTCTGGACGCCCAAATGAGGTGGTTACACCGAAAAACATCAAAAAATCCACAAAATTATTTTGGATGACCATAAAGTGAAATTGCGTGAGATAGCTGACACTCTAAAGATATCAATAAACGTGTTGGTTATATTTTGCATGAACATTTGGGCATGAGAAAGCTGTGTCTATAATGAGTACCGCGTTTGCTCACAGTGGACCAAAACAACAACATGCTGATGATTCTGAGCGCTGTTTGGACCTGTTTAAGTGCAATTAAAAAATATTTTTTCATGCGATATGTGACAATGGATGAAATATGGATCCACCACTGCACACCGGAATCAAATCGCTGAGTGGACAGCAGCCGGTGAAAGCCGCCCGAAGCGACCAAAGACACAGTCAGCTGGGAAGGTTTTGGCCTCCGTATTTTGGGATGCGGATGGAATAAATTTCATCCGGTACTGAGAATGGAAAAACCATCAATAGTGAATATTATATACAGTTATTGGTGCGTTTAAAGGCAGAAATCGCAAAGAAATGGCCCCAAATGAACAAGAAAAAAATGCTCTTTCATCAAGACAATGCACCGTGTCACAAGTCAATGGTTAGGATAGCCAAATTGCATGAATTGAAGTTCGGAGTGCTACCTCCTGCACCGTATTCCCCAGATTTGGCCCCCAGCGACTATTATCTGTTCGAAGACCTCAAAAAAATGCTCGCGGGAAAGAGATTTGGCTCCAATGAAGAAGTTATCGCCGAAACTGAGGCCTATTTCGAAGGCAAAGACAAATCCTTCTACAAGAAAGGTATAGCAATGTTAGAAAAGCGTTGGACTGATTGTATCGCTCTTGAAGGAGACTATTGATGAATAAAATCGAATTTTGCAAAAAAATGTGTTTTAAGTAGCTAGACCAAACACCTACGTGTTAGGTGTCCAGGCCATATATACTTAAATAAATAAGTATACCGACCTTCCGGGATTGGAACCCGATACCTTCAGTAGCGCAAACAACTACTACGCCACGGAGCCACAGGCCGCCACTGATCCCTAAATATCTGAACACACACTAAAAACATGTGTGGAAACATATTGGTTCACGCCTCCCCGGGAAGTTTCGCTTACAGAAATCAGAAGTAAAAGTTGTTGCTTTTGTATTTTGGGACAATAATCGAATACTGCATGCATATTACTTGAGATATAGCAAAAAAGTTACTAAAGAGTAGTATTCTTCATTATTAACTAAACTTGGCCAAAAAATTGCCGAAGAAACCCCAGAAAAAGTATCTAAAGGAATTCTATTTTTGCAAGATAATACTCTTCCTCACAAATCGCAAAAAATAAACGAATTAGGCTTTGAACTGATTGATTATTCCTCATATTCCCCTGATTTATCTCCCTTCGACTATTATCTATTCTCAATACTGAACAAAACATTTGAAAAGCCCAAAGTTCATTCGATGAAGGAGTGATAAGTGTTATAAGGGTATTTATAACTGCTGCATTAATTCTACGTTAGATAAACAATTTTGGCTTTTAAAACTTGCTTACGAAGCTAGGAATCTATAAATAAGACTCCGTATTATCTATTTATATATTTTTTATGCTATTCTGATATTTTGTATTGTAATTTATTCTGTTTCTGTTCTTTTTCTTGTATGGCTAAGTATTTTATGTAAAAGCACAAGTATAGTAATTACTTGATAGAAATTCATATTCAATGAGAATACGAGGCTGGTTGGAAAAGTCGACATAGTCTCCTTTTAGGCTTATACACTTCGTCCAACGATGTTCTAGTTTGTTGATCCCTTCCGAATAATAGGATTTGTCCAAGTCTGCAAAATATCCATTAGTGTCTGCAATCACCTCCTCGTTTCAATCAAATCTTTGTCCCGCCAGCCATTTCTTCAAATTGGGGAACAAATAGTAGTCCGAGGGAGCCAAGTCTGGAGAATAGGGGGGATGTGAAACGAGTTGGAATCCTATTTCCATTAATTTTGCGACCACAACTGCTGAGGTGTGTGCTGGTGCGTTGTCGTGATGGAAAAGGACTTTCTTGTGGGCCAATCGCGGGCGTTTTTCTTGCAGCTCGGTTTTCAAACGGTCCAATAACGATGAATAATATTCACCTGTAATAGTTTTACCCTTTTCCAGATAGTCGATGAGGATTATCCCTTGCGAATCCCAAAAGACAGTCGCCATAACCTTTCCGGCCGAAGGAACGGTCTTCGCCTTTTTTTGGTGCAGATTCCCCCTTGGTAACCCATTGTTTAGATTGTTGTTTGGTCTCAGGAGTATAGTAATGTATCCATGTTTCATCCACAGTGACGAAACGACGCTTAAAGTCCTCCGGATTCTTCTGGAACAGGTGCAAACCATCCTTGCAAACACTTCACACGATTCCGTTTTTGGTCAAGCGTGAGCAATCGCGGCACCCATCTTGCGGATAGCTTTCTCATGTCCAAATGTTTATGCAAAATATTATGTACCCGTTCAGTCGAGATGCCCACAGCACTAACAATCTCACGCACCTTAACTCTTCTGTCATCCATCACCATATCATGGATTTGATCAATGATTTCTGGAGTCGTAACCTCCACAGGCCGTTCAGAACGTTCAGCGTCACTTGTGCCCATATGGCCAGTCCGAAAATTTTGAAACCACTTATGAACTGTTCTAATCGAAGGTGCAGAGTCACCATAATGTTTATCAAGCTTCTCTTTAGTCTCCTGAGGCGTTTTGCCTTTCATAAAGTAATATTTAATCACCACACGAAATTCTTTTTCGTCCATTTCTTGAAAATCACTCGACTTCCATGATTCACACGAATGCCAAACACAAAGAAATAGACCAATATGGCTGAAACTTGGTGTGCGTTCATTCAAGAGATGCTACTAACTAAACATGACCTCGATACGCGCCGGTGGTGCCATCTCTCGGACTTTGCACGGACTTTCCAAACCAGCCTCGTAAAACACTAAATTTTAAGTAAAATTTCCACTTTTATTGATTTTTATACTTGACACGTGTTTCGCTAAAACGTCAGTTTTATCAAAAATAAACATTTTTCATGGATTTATAAGTAAATATTTACAGGTAGGTTGTAACTAAATGATAACAACAAAACTTAATAATTATACAAAATTATCTATTCATTAAATAAATTCAACAATGGGGAATTTCCGAGGTCCAGTTGGTCATTTAACAGTGTATTCCGTTCTGAAACAGACAGAACGTGACAATCACATACAGTACAAATAACAAGTTAAACAAACATATCAAGAACAATAAAGATAAAACCTTGAAAAATCATAAATCTGGTGTTTACCAACTTAATTGTGGTTCTTGTAATAAACTCTACAGGTAGAACATTCGAACAAAGAATTTCAGAATATAATAAGAGTTTTTTAAAAAGTAAAACAGATTCTTAATATGCTACGGTCAGAACAAATCGCATAAATTAAATTTATTTGAGATAAAAGAAAGAATACAAACATACTGTTAAATGACCCACTGGACCTCGGAAATTCCCCATTGTTGAATTTATTTAATGAATAGATAATTTGGATAATTATTAAGTTTTGTTGTTATCCATTAGTTACAACCTACCTACTTATAAAACCTATACTTACTTATAAAACTATTGAAAAATGTTTATTTCATTCTATACTCATACTTCTAATAAAGCTAATGTTTTAGCGAAAAACACGTGTCAAGTATAAAAATCAATAAAAGTGGAAATTTTACTAAAAGTTGGTAGTTTATTCTCATTAAAAATATATTTTATCTATTTTAGAGATTTAAAACACTTACAACACAGCTTTAAAGAATCAGACTAACGTCCGGATTTAAGCGTCCCACACAGAATTATTAAAAAGCGAATTATCTCGGGCGACTGTCAATTCAAACAAGAGAAAAGCCAGAAAAATAATTTTCCAAGCAAATCGATTTTTCAGCGATAGGTTTAAAACTGTCAATTTATTCTAGGTCAGAGTCGTGACGTTCTATTTCCGATTCTTTCTACATTTAAGACGTTTCCCGTTAAAAAATTGGATTTCTTTATTTTCTACAATTTTATACCTGTTCGATTTTTGTATGTCGGGGGGTGTTTAAAGCTACAGACCGAGAGAGGAGTTGTTTGGCGAGTTGCTAGCAATTACCGCTAACAGTGTGGTTATTAGAGTTTTACCTCACGTATATAAAAAATTTATATCAACTACTAAAATCGATCAAAGGTCACATTTCAGCAGTTATTTACTGTTCTCTCATCTGTTGAACTAGCTCGAAGTTTATTTAGTCATATTACCTCTCATCAGCCGAGCTTTGATTGACAGAGAAGAAAACAAGACTCACTATAGTACTAGCGCAAAAAATTAGTAAGATTCGACAATTTATATATATGACTGTTGTAAGTACTTTGAATTTTCTTCTCATCTCCAACTTGGCTGATGGGTTGTAATGGGATGACGCCTAACTACTGAAATTAGACTCCTCTGTAGCCTGAGCAGATATACCTCCAAAACTAGGCTTACAGCAGCCAGAATCTTACTGAAAATTTTGTGATTGGTATCGAATTGATAGAGCAAACAAACCCAAAGTTGTCACCTTAGATGGATCAATCTCTCTATAGATATATAATACTCAACATCTGTCTGAATGTATGTCCGGGCATAACTACATATATACAGTGACAGGCAGAAAGTGTGTGACATATGGGATTTTTCTTTAGTACTAAATTTAAGGCATGGATACACGGCAAGCTTTATTCTCATTAAATGTACTGGTCCTGCGTTGTAAAGATATGATTGTAGATGTATTTGCATGTTTTATAGATTACAATAAAGCTTTCGACTGTGTGTTAGACGAGAAATTAATATAAATTTTAGAAACAACAAATATAGAAAAAAGAGATCTAAATATTATTAAAAATCTGTACAGTATCAGTCAGTGGAAGTTAAAACTGGGTTGGAAAAGTCCGAAAGCATAAAAATAACCCAAGTTGTAATACAGGGATGCATTCTCTCACCACTTTTGTTCAATCTTTATTTTGATGCTGTGTTTAATGAGACCATTCATGAATCCATTGCAGGAATAACAGTTAATGGGAGTGCACTGAACAACATATAGTATGCTGATGATAGTGTTCTATTAGCAAATAATATCAAAGATCTCCAGCAACTGATCAATCGAGCCGTAACAGCCAGCGAAAAATTTGGATTAACTATGAATAAAAAAGAAAAACCAAGTGGATAGTAATAACAAAGAAAAATCTACCACCAGAATCCCTCGAAATCGGAGACAACACCGTAGAACAGGTCTTCACATTTAAATATTTGGGAACCAATATAAATGACAAGTGGGACCCAAGAAAGGAAATATATTCCCGAATTGAACAAGCCCGAGTAACAAGCATGAATACGAATAAATTTTTTCATCGCACATGTCTCAGTTTCGAACTCCCAATGAGAATGGTGAGAGTGTATGTATTCTCCGTGCTATTGGGATCTTACCTGTGGGCGGAGCCAGTAGTGTTTGAGATAAATGGCATATTCAACAGTAGAACAGGGGAAATTTAGGTATGAAATCCTCTTGTAAAGCCGATGAAGGTGAAAGATACAAACATGTCCTCACAAGTCTTTTGTATTGTTACCGGGAAGATTCTAACCTATAAATGTCTAATATTTACATGTCAATTTCTGTATGAAAATTAATTTTTTACAATTTAGTAACGAGCTAAGTGTTTTAACCTGCACTGATACCAAATGTACCTGGAAAATCAGACGTGAAGAGGTATTAAAACATTCGAACCGGAAAAATTTTAACTGGTTTCAAATCAAATGCCAATTCACTTCGAGGTTAATATTTATTAACTTTTTATGATTTTGAATGAATACAAAATAACTGAGACAGTATCGTATCAAAATAAAATCTGAAAAGTGTTATCTGATAAGGAATGTCTGTTTGACACTCGTATACAAATTACAAAAAAAAACAAATGACTCTTCAAGAATAAATAATTTTACTCACCTGGAAGAATGTAATCTTCTTTTTTAAAAAGTTTAGAACAAACTTTAACAGCAGGATTTTTCGTTCAATTCGGATAACTTTTTTCGACACATTCAGTCTGTGAACTTTGCATGCATGAAAAACTACATTTAAATCCTTTTGCAGGTGACTTTTACAGTTGTAAACACAGCTTAAAAGTCTTTTTTGATTTTTCTCACGAAAAGTAAATTTTCGGTGTTCATTTTTAAGAAAATTTGTAATATTAATTTACACAGACGCTTATGACAGATTTAAAATTGCACCTCAAGTTTAATTCCTGAAAAAGCCGCGAGATGTCGAATGGGATAGGTAAGAACCCAACTGTATGGATGGACCCTCGACCCTGGCTCAGAGAAACGACTGGAATCTTTTGAAATGTACATTTATAGACACCCTCCTCGCATCTCCTAGATACAGAAAATAAAAAAACACAGAAGCACTGGAAAGAATGAACAAAATGAAGGAATTACTAACAACCATAAAAATAAGTACGAAATGCTACGTCTAATTATTGAAGGCAAAGTAGCAGAATTCTTGGCTGAAGGACATGAGAAGGTGGTTTGGATGTGCTTCGAGTGATATTTTTCGAGTAGCAGTTTCTAAAGTTCGTTTAGCTATATGGATCGCCAGCCTTCGTGAGGAGACGGCGTCGTAAGAAGCAGAAATTTAGAAAAAATAACCGGTGCAGCTCTAATAAAACCGGGCAAGTTGAACCTGCGCAATTAGTGTTCCGTACGTTGATTGCTTTTAAAATAAAGATTCAGTGATCAGTGACTTCACAAAACACACCCTAAATGAGTTTTCAACAAAGTTTTTTTTCCGATCTTGACGGAAAACTGATGACCTTGAAATTTTTGTTTTCTTTTTTATGTACCAGATAAATTATTAAAGGTAATGTATGTTTTTACAAGCTATCATTTGACACACCACTCGAAGACTTGGTAAATTTTCTTTTTTCACTTCTGATTTCACGCCCCCAAAACTAACCTCTTAAGTCAAAATTTAAATTTCAAAAGTACACGGCTCTGATGAGGCCATCAATTCCTATATTAGTATTAAATTTCAACTTTCTTTGTCAAGTAGTTTCAGAGAAAATCGGGGGTGAGAGACAGACACCGAAGTGATCTTATAAGTGTTCTGTAGGGAACACTAAAAAATGAATTTATAGACGGAATGTGCATCACTTCAAACCCAAAAAATTATTTTGCAGTGTCGATGATCATTTGTCGTTTGGGGGTAAATTTGACTTTTTAAAGTTTAAAGTCTAAAAGGCACTCTGTTTGATAAAATATCGAAACCATTTATTAAGAAAAAGTGTAGTTACATTTTATGGTAGTATACAGAATTGGGTTTTTTTGAATAAAAATAATTATCGATTTTTTTACTTTATTTTAACACTTTATCATAAATAATATTGCTTATCGATGAGAAAAACTTTTTAAAAATTTTTTACAATTAATTATAAATATTTTTTTTTTTTAAGAGGCGAACCTCTTATGGCACTAGAACTAAGCCAACAAGCCAGCTTCTCTTTTTATTTATAAATATATATATATATATATATATATATATATATATTATATATATATATATACATTTTTCCTTAAATCTAAACTAAACCTAAAGACACACAACACCCAGCCGTCACACGGAATCGAACCGCTGACCTCTCGGACAACAGCAGGCAAGGCTAGCGCCTTACCCACTGCGCCAATCGGTCCGGCTATAAATAAATTAAAATTTATAAAAAAAAAATCACGTGACTACGAAAGAGCTACGATTGGCTGCCATGTTTGTGACGTTATTATCTTAAAGTGTTTTCACGTAAGTACTGTCA
>CM032456.1:102728247-102806533 GCA_019049505.1 Pachyrhynchus sulphureomaculatus
AGTTATCAGACAATTTGAGGAATATCTTAGGAAATCCCAAAGACAAGATTCTTAATTGTGAGAAAAGTGAAATTTATGAAATTAGTTGTAATGATTGCGACAAAAAGTATGTTAGGCAACCTAAAAGGTCAGTTAAAACACGATTTAAGGAACATTTAGCACATTTAAAATAGAGTAGAACAGAAAAATTTGCCGAACATGCCCTTGAAGCTGATCATATTGTAACATAGATAGATAATCTAAGATTAATTAAGAATGTATCTGATAGGTTGTTGAACGCATACGAAAGTATGGAAATTATAAAATGTAAAAGTAGTTTAAATAAAGACAGAGGGCCTATTCCTTATAGTCCCCTCTGCTAGTTACTTGACCGGAACTGATGGCTTCACCTATGCCATCAGTTCCGCCTGAGTAATTCAGGTGTTAAGCTAAGTACAAATAGGATAGATTTGTAGTTTACCTTTAGTCAGTCATCGCTCCTGATGAAGCTAACATGGTTAGCGGAACGCGCATCGAGGGCAAAAATAAAGTGTTTGGTGTAGTGGTGATATATACTGAGTAGTGTCATTGTGCCAAAGTTAGCGTTGCTGAACCCGACATAGTTATGTTATTCCTCTGGATCGTCAGTCGATTTGCTGCGCGTTAATTTGGGAGCAAATCTGTCTTGGCGTGAACATGTTCATGCATAGCAAAGAAAGCTTCTCGAAAACTGGGAATTTATTTTCAACTAGAAAGCATGATTTAGGCTCTGCTTCCAAACATACACTGCATTTATTCAACTCTATTCAGAAGAGATGTTCGCATGATTGGACACCCAAAACTCACCAGCAACACTGATTCCTTGGAATGTCAAAGAACGGTTGGCGACTTGAGTTTATTCTACAAGAATTTTTATAAAAAGCTTTCAATAGATGTAGCCCGCTTAATTCCTCCTAGAGCGGTACATGCTAGGAATTCACGTCGTGTTAATACTTGACATCCTCTTCGTACAATCCTTTTCAATCAGTTTTTTTTTATATAGAGAACTTCATCCCTTTGAAATTATTTGCGCAGTACGAGTACAATTTACAACGATCCAATACCAACGTGAATCTTTTTTCGCACACGGGTCGCTCCCGTGCACTTCAGAGATTTCCCTGTAGAACATGTACTATGCCAATCAAAAATAACCGGTCAAGTGCAAGTTGAACTTGCACAATTAGTGTTCCGTACGTTGATTGTTTTTAAAATAAAAAAATTTATTAGGGTGGTATAAAATAATCAGTGACTTCACAAAACACACCCCAAATAAGTTTTCAACAAAGTTTATTTCCAATCTTTACTGAAAACTGGTGACCTTGAAATTTTGATTTTTTCTATACCAGATAAATTATTAAAAGTAATGATAATTTTTGTTCAATCAATACCCCGTGGAGAATAGTCCAGGATTTTTTTCAAAATTTTTTGATCAGTACTTTTCGAGATAAGGTAGGGGGACAGCGATTTTTCACGATTTTTTAAAAGTAATACGAAGAAAAGTGTGCGCAAGTATTACATTATACATATATATTTTTTACTCGTGTTTTCACAAGCTTTCATTTGACACCACACTCGATGATCTAGTAAAAAATTTTTTTTTTCACTTCGATTTCACCCCTCAAAACGAATCCCTTAAGTCAAAATTTATCTTACGGTGATATAAAATGATCAGTGACTTCACAAAATACACCCCAAATAAGTTTCAACAAAGTTTATTTCCAATCTTTACTGAAAATTGATGACCTTGAAATTTCTGTTTTTTTTATATACCAGATAAATTATTACAGGTAATGCACTCGTGATAATTTTCGTTCAATCTACACCCCGTGGAGAATATTCCAGAATTTTTTTCAAAATTTTTTGATAAGTACTTTCCGAGATAAGGCGGGTGGACAGCGATTTTTCGCGATTTTTTTAAAAATAATACAAAGAAAAGTGCGCGCAAGTATTACATTATATATATATATATATATTATATATATATATATATATATATATATATATATATATATATATATATATATATATATATATATATTTTTACTCGTGTTTTCACAAGCTTTCATTTGACACCACACTCGATTACCTAGTAAAAAAATTTTTTTTCACTTCCGATTTCACCCCCCCCAAAACTAACCCCTTAAGTCAAAATTTAACTTTCAAAACTACATGGCTCTGATGAGGCCATCAATTCCTATATTACTACCAAATTTCAACTTTCTATGACAAATAGTTTCGGAGAAAATCGGGTGTGACAGACGGACAGACGGACAGACAGACGGACAGACACCGAAGTGATCTTATAAGTGTTCCGTACGGAACACTAAAAACAATAATAGGAAAAAATAAACTTGGCACCTCTAAGAAACTCGACGAGGTAAATTTTAGCGACAACGTTTTGTTTCACCTTTTGTCTTTCTGTACCGACAGCTATTCAAGGTGTATTCGAAAAGTAAGGATCACTTGCTTATTTTTTTTTTTTTTTTTTTTTTTATTGGTCTAGCACACGTGCTGCAGGGAAGTCCCTAAAGCGCTCCAGGAGCGGCACGAGTGCGGAAAAAGCGATTCACGTTGTTCTTGAATCGCTTATATTTAAATAATAACTAATCTGAATAAAGTTGCGCGCATACAGTGCCATCTATTGATTGTTTCTGAAGCCACTGAAGTTATTGTTTTGATTCAGTAGTCATTAGGGATGTCCGTTTTGAAAAACGTCGATATTTTTTTTCCGATGTAATATATCGAAACCATACTTCGATATATCGATTCGTTAACATCGATGTTTTCTCAACATCGAATACTTTTAACTAGTACTACTTCATGGATTGATAAATGTGTCATGTAATCTGAATACCTATATCTTATGAATTACTAGCCGTGCCCGCGGCTCCGCTCGCGTGGACTTGATTCACTATTATCATCACTGCTTATTCCTTACGTTGCCTAACGTAATAAAATATATTCTATAACCTGGCCCGAGAACATATATATTTTATAAAAAAAAATACACGTAAATCGGTTAAGCGGTTCTTGAATGCTAAGCACACGAACGGACAGACAGACGTTGCGTTTTATATATATTTTAGATTTTTTTTTGATAAGTATTAAGTTAAGAATTTAAAAAAACACGTAAATCGGATATGTGATTCCCGAATGATACGCACACTGACAGAGAGACGTTGAGTTTTATATATATTATGCAGATGATTATTATTATTATATAATATATATGAATTAAAAAAAAAACACGTAAATCAGATAAGTGGTTCTCGAGTGATAAGCGCACTAACGGACAGACAGAGAGACGTTACGTTTTATATATAGTATAGATGTGTAATGAAATAGTAATTTAAAAAAAAAAATACGGCCGTAACACTAAAGAAATGAAATTTTATTCTTATTTTAGCAGTAAGTATACCAAATTATCGATATCAAAGATTTACCAAATTCTCGATTGAACAAACTTTTGTTTTTACAGAGTTTGCCAAAAGTACCAATTACCAATGTCCTTTAGACAAGCTCTACAAAAACAAGTTTGTTTAACCGTTTCTCTTTCAGTCAGAATTTTTAAGTCGTTCCAAATTTCCAGTGGGTTCTCGTACAGTCTTCCCACCGGACCACGTAAGTAAATAGAAAGTTCATCCGAAACAGTTTCGTCTGATTTGCTGGTTTTCCAGCTCTTATGTACTAATTTGTGACGATCTTCTCATAGGGAAAAGGAGTCTTCTTGTTTTTCGGAATGACCTGAATCGGATTCCACGGCTTCATTAGTGTGGTGCTATTTTTCATCAAGTCTTTAATTCTTGTGATAGCTACTGAGCATCAAGTGGGTCAATGAAATGCATTTTTTTTGAATCTCGGGTCCAGTATCGAAGGGTAAGGCCATACTAATACTTATTATGAACTGAAGCAAAGCTGGCTGGCGGGTTAAGTTACTGACTAGGTTATTCATTCGATATCGATATATCGAATGAACATACATCGATGCATCGAATATTTCATGTGCGTGTTGCTCCCGCCAACTGCAAAGTGCGTGCTGTGATTCGATTTTTGTGTGCAAAAGGATCATTAGCTGCTCAGATTTATCGGAAGTTGTGCCTAGTTTGTGGACCTACAGTAATGAGTGAAGAAAAGATTAGACAGTGGTGTGGAGACTTCAAAAATTGCTACACAAATGTCCATGGTGAAGAGCGATCTGATCGACGATTACACTTGAAACGGGAGGACAACGGTTTAAAGACGACGAGGAACTCAAGACCGTCGTTGTCCGGCCGGTTTAATTCCCAGGCGGAGAACTTGTATGCAAAGGGTTTCAAGAAGCTGGTGCAGCGTCACGAAACGTGCTTAGAAATGAACGGCGAATATGTGGCAAAGTAGGTAGGTTTGTAGGAAACTAAAACCGCCAATAAAAACTTTTTCTAACGAGTATATAGTTTTTTTATGACCAAATGGCCCTTACTTTTCGAAAATGCCTCTTATGTTCGGTGGCCATGGCCACTTATAGTTTTAGAAACATTAAACATTTTCCAAGCATACACAAATTTGTAGATCATTTTATTTGGATTTCTACTGTTTTAAGACCAGTTAATAATCTATTAATTCTATATGTTTAACCTTCTATGTTTGAAAGTGGAGCACCAAACATTGGAGCGATATTCTCAAGTTACCATATTCCGAAGAGTCAAAAGGTGTTGTAGTGTATACAGCTTTGTAGTATACAATAATATTTCAGGCTTTTAAAACGATTTCTTAATATGTATTAGTCACAGGTAATTAGATATTGTAATTAACCAAAAAATTTAAAATTATTGCAGTTAGTTGGTTGTAATTGCCAATAATTGCGGGCCGACATATACTAACTAAAAACTGCAAAAAGTATTATCGACTGGTTGATTGAACTCACAACCTTGATAGTTCAATTAGTAGGCCAGCGGCCGATAAAATTGAAGGTTTTAGGTTCATATCCCGATCTCGGTAAGAACTTTGTTTTTTTTATAAAAATTCATCTGATTGCCGCTAAGAGAAATTGGGTTCCAAATAAATTTATCTCTCGCTGTAGACATTTTTTTCGGTTGTGGTTCTGTCTAAAGGGTGTTGCGTTTTGTGGGTTCATTATTATCGTGTTTACATGAGTGACAAATTACGCGCAAATTACGCAATACTCATACATATGCCTAGTTCCACAAACTAGAGTATACACAGCAAACATTTCATTTGCAAGCAATTAACACCTAACGAAAATAAATAGGACTATCATCAACTAAAAAATTAACTTCCTGTGGTACCATTTCAGTTTTGAGAGAATATTTATAAACAATACCACAGCTGTTATGTGAATGTGCATTCTAGATATAAACAGGGTAGCCTAAAATTCGAATTTGTTTGACTTATTGCGCGAACGTAACAATCGGAAAGTGCCAGGTAGGGACAAAAAAATTTAACCCGAGTACTTGAAAATTTAGTTTCTATGGATGGTTCATCGAAGTAGAGCGTGTTTGTGTCCAAACCTTATTGATATCGTATTTACAGCCTAAAAAAAAACTGTGAATGTTTAAATGATTAAAACGTGATTACCAAAATTTGGAAAAACCACCATGACCAAGTAAATCAGCTGTAGAATCACAGATAATCGACTTAAGTCGTTGTCGATTAATTCGCTAAAATAGGATGCTGTAACTGATCTATATATATTATATTTTATTTTATTATGTTATTATAAAACGCAACGTCTCTCTGACTGTCTGTTCGTTAATGCGCTTATCACTCGAGAATCACTTATCCGATTTACGTGTTTTTTTTAATTCATACATATGTTCTCTGGTCAGGTTTTAGTATATATTTTGTTACGTTAGGTAACATAAGGAATAAGCAGTGACGATAATAGTAAATCAAGTCGGAAAAAAGTTTGCCGTCAGTGTGCTCTCTTGCGAGAAAGCCTAAACAATAATTATGTAGTCTACGCGAGCGGAGTCGCGGACACAGCTAGTTTTAAATAATTTTGGGTTGACCGAACTAGGAGGTTAGGGAAATTTGACGATGTCGATCAACCGTGGTTTTATCTCAGAATATCAGAAAACAATCTGTTCTTGGAAATAGAGCGTGTCTGTGTGTAAACTTTATTAATAATAATAATAATAAACGTCTTTATTTTATACTCGGCGAAATGCAGTAGTGCTGTTGTTAACCGAGTTTCCAAAAAAAAAATACAATTCACAAAAAAAACAAAGAAAAGGAATACAACTAAAATACAATTCAAGAAGTCACAATCATTACTTAACTCTACTGACTCTAAACTAAAAAAGGAGAAAACAAAAACGTAATTCCACATGAATACCCTATAAAAAAGATTAATAATAATAATCAAAAATTTATAATAATAACAACAGCTGTCCTGTGAAAGAAAATTCAGACAAACCTCCAGAAATCTCGTTCAGAAGTTTAGCAGACGTATAGTCAAAAGACCGTTTAAAACAGCGTTTCTCAACCTTTCAGTATTTGCGACTCAATTTTCAAACATAGTTTTCATCGCGCCTCCCCTCTCTCTCATACAATAACAATGCATGCAATAATAATGTATTTTCAGTATTTTGATGCTAAAGCTACACTATGACCTCAATTACAAACCTTACAAACTACCAAGAATATGTAAATTTATTCATATTTGGCAACACATATGTGCTGCATTGATAAAACTAGAATCGATGCCTCTCTATTGCTCTCTGTCACTTCCATCATATCGGTAACGGCTTCGCGAGAAGTTACGAGTTGTCTCGAATATTCAGAAAGTCTGCCCAAAAGTGTATAAATGCTGCACCTCATTCAATTACAGCCCGTCTCAGTTGAGCTGATCCTTCTACTGCTATCGGATTTATCGTGAATGTGTATGTTATAATTTACGTGTTAATTGAAATTCAAGGTATTAAGTATTCACGGCAGTAAATTTATACAGAATCATGGATAAATTTTCAGTGGGCGTAAGCGAGCATTAGATGATAGTGAAGCATCAACAAGTGCACAGACGAGGGCAGTTCCGAAAATATACTCAAGAATACTTAAATTTAAGGTTCTCCAGTACTGAAGTAAATGAAGAAGAAAGGCCCCTGTGTGTTATTTGCTCAAAGATCTTGGCAGCAGACAGCATGAAACCAAAAAAACTTAAACGACATTTGTTAACGCTTCATAGTGAGTACCTTAACAAACCCCGAGAATTCTTTGAATTAAAATTAAAATCATTTGTAAAGCAGAAATAATTTTTTAAAAAAACTTTGTCTGTGAATGAAAAAGCCTTCCTTGCCTCTTACAAAGTTTCATATAAAATAGCCAGATGTAAAAAGCCTCACACCACTGGTGAAGAGCTTATTTTGCCAGCAGCAATTGAGATTGCAGAAATTATATTTGGAGATAATTTTGCCAAACAATTGCTATCCGTACCTATATCAAATGATACTGTTGCCCGTCGAATTAGTGATATAGCTGAAGATGTACAGCATCAGCTTTTTGGGAAGTTGCGTGACAAATTGTTTTCAATTCAGCTTGATGAGGCAACAGATAGCAATAAAGATGCTCATTTCATTACCTATGTTCGATTTTGTGATGGTATGTCAGCAGTAGAAGAACTATTTTTCTGCAAACCAATAGAACTCAAAGCAACATCATTCGCATTATTTGCTATCTGAAATGATTTTATAAACGAAGCAAATATGGAGTGGAAAAATTGCGTCGGAATATGTACCGATGGTGCTCATTCAATGTCTGGAAGATTTCAAAGTGTACAAGCACTTGTGAAATAAAAATCTCCACTGTGCGTGTGGACACATTGTATGATCCACAGAGAAGCTCTGGCTTCCAAAGAAATGAGTCGTGCTCTGAATATTGTGCTTACTACAGTTGTAACCGTAGTAAATTATATTAAAATGATACCCCTAAAATCTAGAATTTTTACTGCACTTTGTAAAGACATGGGTGCCGACCATTCAGCGTTTCTATTTTATTGCGAGGCAAGATGGTTATCACGTGGGAAATGTTTGCAAAGTGTTTATGAATTAAGAAATGAAATCGCCATTTTTCTAGAAGAGGAAAACCGATCGGAAGCCTAGAAGTTTCGAGATTTGTGATGAAATTGAGCTTCTTGGTCGATATATTCGAGAAACTAAATACCTTAAATCTTCAACTCCAAGGAACAAATACACATATATTCGATACAAGTGATAAAATTAATGCTTTTTGTAGAAAATTGGAATTGTGGAGCAGAAATGTAAAGCAAAAAAACCTAGAAATGTTTGCAAATGTGGATGAATGTGTCAAAACATACAAGGCTGAAGAACAACATGTAATAGTTGTTCTAGTAACCATTGAAAATCATTTAGCCATGTTGATAAAGAATCTTAAAAAGTATTTTCTTACTGATGACAACTTGGTAGCAAGTTACGAGTGGGTTAGGAATCCATTTCAAAATACTCCCGAAGGGCTCTCAACTTCCGAAGAAGAAATCTTCATAGACTTCACGGCAAGTGGCGAATTCAAAAGACAATTTAATAATAAATCACTCTTTGAATTTTGGGCAGGGAAGTATCATGAGTTTTCTGCACTGAAAACAAGAGAATTTCGTATACTATTACCATTTTCAACATCCTACCTTTGTGAAACCGGATTTTCTGCGGTGGCTGCTTTGAAAACAAAATATAGATCTCAACTAAATATAGAAAAAGAACTCAGAGTGTCTATTTCTAATATTAAACCATCCTTCGAAAATCTTTGCTCTACAAAACAGCCCCAAGGGAGTCACTAATAATTATTAAACTTGTTTTTAATTTAGTATTGATATGTTAATTATTAGGTAAATACATTGTGCGGTACTAATACAATCCTATTTATAGGTGTACTATATCAGTGTAAATGTATATTTTATTTTTTATTATGTCAGAATGTATTTTGTTTTGCTTTTCTTTCAATAAATTATATTAAATGTTTTTAATGAATGTTTTTAGTAATAATTTATTTTCGATACGCTCGCGCCCCCCCAATAGTGTAATCACGCCCCCCTAGTTGGGCGCGCCCCACGGGTTGAGAAATGCTGGTTTAAACGTGCTTGTACGATGCCTAGGTATTTGAAAGCGGTCGTTGTGCCTAGTATTACGCTGATGTACCGAGCTTCGATATTGCAGCCTTCCACACAGATACGCCGGCACTCCACTCCTCAACAGTCTCTACAGAAAGCAACCCAGATGTAGCCTTTCTCTATCCTTAATACGCAACCATTTCAACTCATTCAGCCTGCCACTCATCTGAGCCCTCCCCTTGCATCGAAGAATGAAACGTACACAGAAGGTTTTAATTTTTTACAGCTTATTCTTCGATACGACCGATACGGACCATAAACAAAATTACAATAATCAGAGTAAGAAAAAAGTAGAGTCTCGCACAAAAATTTTTTTAAGATCAAATTGAGGATATGCCGATTCTTACACAAATTAAGTAGTAAACAATACGCCTTTTGAGCTACCAAACAAACCTGCTTTCTAAACCTGAGTAATTAATTTCCTGTTTCGCCCGTAATGCGTTAAGCCTACTAAAGCTCCTAAGAATTTGACTGTCATCCTCATATTGTCTTAGCCAGTAGTGGATTTGCCAATAGGCCGTATAGGTCGCGGCCTAGAGACGGCAGCGGTCTAGAGGCGACAGATTTCAGAGGACGCTCGCTAGCTTTGGTAAGCCGTCAAGTTAGTGCGCGATTATGTACATAATACTTAAACAAGTTACTTGTGATTAAATATAGTTTTCTATCTATTAAATGTTAAATCTCATTTAGGCAAATGTCCCTATTGAGATTTAGTAATACTCCTATTCTGTGTTAGTTATGTTTATGTTACTGCGCGGGCAATGAATAAGGGTGGCGCACAGTCGATTTTAGAAGCTGAAAAAGTGACTTCGTCGTGTTTATTCCAAAATCTGCTAGATCTGGTCATCTGTAACCCACGATGAGAACTCCCGCGTGCCAAATATGTGTAGATTTTTTAGAGAAATTTCCGAAATGCTTAGTATGATGCTTAAAAAATCGGAAAAATCGTTATTATTTCTAATCGGTATCAGCAATTGGAAACCTGGTAGCATAGTATTGTAGGCCTAGTAAATACTTATATTTCAATAGTTGATTGGCAGTCCTCCTCGCAGTATTTTAAGAGTAATTCAAATATTTCTGATTTTTTTTACGACAATTTTTTACCCCATTATGCGGCCGTATTAGGATAAGTTATAAACATGGAAAGGTAGGTATAACAATGTCCTACATGCACAATTTTTTGCTTTTCCTAAAAAGGCGGAATAGCAGAGATATATCGTTTTCTATTTTTTGGAAAAATTACCGCGCTTAGGGTTCTCTTGAAAAACTAAATATTTCTTTAAATGTAACATTGCTATTTTAAATTTAAAGGCGCTTGGCATTATCTTTTCTAATTTTATAAAAGGAAAATTATTCAATTCACTTGACGTATATATTTTATATACCAAGTACCTAAATTATGGTAAATACTTCCAGCGCGAAAGTTAAATAACTATTGTTTGATTAATTGATAATAATTTTCCAAAAATTGGTTAATGAAATAGGAAGAGAAAAGAGGGTGAACCTCACACGTTGGTCAGCAAGAGCGGATGCTTGTAAAAGTCTAAGGGATTCTTGGGATCAAGTGCTTAGAGTTTTGAAAATGATTGAAAATGACACTGCGGAGAAACCTATCCCGCGAAAAGAAGCAAAGGGAATTCGCCTCAAATTGGAAAACCTTGAAACCGCATTTATGGTCGCATTTTGGAATGCTATTTTGGAAATGCTAAATAAAGTGAATGTTCAAATTTAGATAGAGTTCATCGGTAGGTGTACTGGTATCCGATCTTTATGGATCTCTTCTCGAGTTTATGATAGCAGAGCGAGAAAACTCTGATTATTTCGAAGAAAGTGCAATTGAAATGATTCCACTGAACAATATCAAGGCGACATTAAGAGTAAGAGGCAATCTAAGAGAAACGAAACATCAAAGGACGAAATTGAAACAATCTCCAGACATTCTTTCAGAGTAAACACCTTTTTGGTCATCTTTGATAGGCTGAGAGCTGATTTAGATAGAAGGCATGCTGCATATGTAAACTTGAAAGAAAAACTTTCATTTTTAATTAGAATGGGTAAACTTTCAATACAAAGAGTGACAGAAAAAGCTTAATCTCTCGTGCAACATTATTCCAATGATTTAGAGGATGATTTAATTCAGGAATGTGTACATTTTCACAGTCACGTTTCCTCTAACAAGACTGCAGAGAAACCTGAATCAACACCATTACTCAATCTCTTTACATTTTTGAGGAAGCAGTATCGCGCTTTGCACTCCGGCAGGGCCGGCCCTAGCCTTTTTGCCTCCGTAGGCAAACTCAAAAAATACCGCCGCACCCAAACTTAAAGAAAACTATGTTAACCAGGAAAATGACATACAATTGAATTAAGACAATATTACTAACACAGATTTAAATGTTTACATTTTTAACGAGCTAACGACAACGAACTTACAAACGAAAACTAGTAAATACCATTTTCAGAGATAATTTAAATATACTTTTAAAACAATAAACAAAACTAGTACAATAATATACAAGGTCTAAACTTAAATTAAAACAATTTTTTTCGAAATTTCATTTCTGCAAAATCGCGAATAATTTCTTTTAGATCTAATTTACTACTCAATTCGTGTTCAATGGCCAACATTGCTAATCCATTAAGACGATTTTATGTAGTCATAGTTCTTAAATAATTTTTTATTATTTTTAATTTAGAAAAGTTCTTTTGCCGGTACCAACAGTTACGGGCAGCGTTAACAAAATTCTTAGAACAATGCTCAAATTTGCCTTAATTTTAAGGGAAGTAATGAATTTAAGCACGTCAACTGGGCCTTCTTTCTTGGTTAAAAGTGAAGAAACAAGACCTATTTCATCAGCTAGATCTAAAACGTTAATATCGGACGAATCACCATCTGCCAAGATGTTTTCGAGATCTTCACAATGTGCTTGTAATTCATTATACACATGGCTTTAAGTTTATAAACATCATATAAAAAATCAAAAGAGTCATTATGACTATTCAGTAGGTTGAATAAGCTTCTAAGATAATGTCAAAGGATTCATCCGATCTTAATTCTTTAAAAAAAAAAATAATTTCTATTAACTATTTAATAAATTAGTAGCTTGGGATAAATCAAAATCTTTGGATTGAAGTAGCTTACTTATCGGATTAACACGACTGAAAATTTTATACCAAATAACGATTGAACATAAAAGCTTAAATTATTTTATTGTGGCTATTAAACCGCTGGCCTCATCTCGAATCATATTATCTATTTCGGCAGTCTCATAAATACTTAATAAAGCATCATGTATATCTCCTATTTGAAAACGTAAAATTTAAGGGAACCTATACGACTTTCCCAAAGAGTGCCGCTCAATAGTTTCAGTGTAAGAGTATTGAGGTGTTCTCTTAATATGGCTCACCGAAGTGTCAATGAGGCAACAAATGTATATAGCTTTTGAACCATATTGAAAAAGTTCGCTGCCTCCAAAGAAGATTTTGCCATGTCGTTAATTACTAAGTTTCAGGAATGACTGCTGCAAGGTACGTAAAATGCTCTAGAGCAGGGGTGCTCAAACGGTCGATCGCGATCGACAAGTCGATTGCGAGTGCTTTTTGAGTCGATCTCGAGAAAAAAATTCCGATATAGAACTATTCACAGATTTTGTTTTAGGTAACTAAAACAAAATGTAATGAATAAACTACTAAAATTTATTCGATCCACAATTAGGCCAAAATAACCCCCTTATCACTTTCTTTTATCGTAATAACCCCTGCTAGTGGCAAAAGGCGGCTTTATCAAAGGAACGCGCGGTACTTGTCAAAGAAAAGCCGCGTTTTTGATTCCCGCCGATTTTTCTAGAAACTTCGGGCGGCGTGTTTGACGGGAACATTCGAGACTTTGTTCGCGCCGATATAAATGTTGCGCCTGCAGGAATAGGAGTCAGTCTGAGTTGTAACTTGAAGGCGATACATCGATACAAAGTTTATTAATAAATAGTCCAAAATGAGTGCGGCGAAGAAAAGTAAAACTTATCATTTTAATAACGATTGGGAGGAAGAATTTTTCTTTTGTATGGTAAAGGATAAGTGCATTTGTCTCATTTGTCGTGCGTCAGTTGCAATACCAAAGCGTGGGAACAAACGTGGGGAGAGGCATCATAAAACGGTTCATAAAAACTATGAAAAGGATTTTCCGTCACAGAGTGAATTAAGAAAACGAAAAGTACGTGATTTGATAACTTGTTTGAAAAAAGAACAAACCATGTTCACAAGACCAGCCAAATAATCAAAAGCTGCAACGATCGCGTCATTTAAAATATCTCATATATTGGCGAAACACAAGAAACCATTTGATGATGGATTGGTTGTGAAGGAAGCATTTATTGAAGCGGGTGAGACTTTATTTGGAGATTTTAAAAATAAAACAGAGATTATATCTGCTATTAGAGAACTTTAGTTATCTCATCCGACTGTCACAAGGCGTGTTGAAGTCATGCGTCAGGACATGGCAGATAAACTAAAACATGATATCATGGAATGTACATACTTTTCTTTACAGTTCGACGAATCCACCGATATGACAGACACTGCCCAGCTGTGTATTTTTATTCCAATGGTATTCAATGACATGTCGGCTAAGGAAGAGTTTTTGACAATGATTCCTCCGAAAGGAAAGACCCGTGGCGAAGATATATATGACGTTTTCTTTAATTTTGTAACAAACTACAAGCTACCAATATATAAACTAGTGTGCATTACAACCGATGGAGCACCAGCAATGACTGGAAACAAAAACGGTTTTGTGGCATTGGGTCGAGCTAATGATGATTTCCCTTCATCTTTCTCCTTCCATTGCATTATACATCAACAAGTTTTGTGTTCAAAAGTTCCAAACATGGAGGAGATTATGGGTATTGCAATAAAAATTGTGAATTCTATCCGTGCACGTAGCTTGCAACGACGGCTCTTTAAATTGCAGTTGGAAGATAGTGAGTCAGCTGAACACACTGATTTAGTTCTTCACACGGACGTCAGGTGGTTGAGTCGCGGAAAATTCCTAGAAAGGTTTCAAGAATTATTGCCCGAAATAACAGCTTTTCTGGACGAAAGAGGTGATGACACTCAGATGCTGAAAAACGGAAAATGGCTGACTGATTTGGCATTTTTGACAGACATCACAATGCATTTAAACACCATTAATTTGGAGCTTCAAGGTAAAGGAAAAACTATTATTGAGATGATTAACGCAATAAACGCATTCAAAAGTAAATTGCAACTTATGATAGATCAACTGAAAAGAAAGGATCTGAAAAATTTTCCGTTTTTGAAAGCAAGCTCAGTTGAATTATGATATTTATGAGGCAGAATTATCAAATATTTTGGGCCAATTCGAAATACGTTTTTATGATTTCAATAAATTGGCAAATATCGCATCATTTATGAGTTATCCTTTTTCGTGTAAAAACATTGTGGAATAAGCTACTGAAATAGCAAGTCAGTTTAACATGGACTCATGTTCTGTTGAAAATGAGTTAGTGCAGATTATATCAGATATACATCTCAAAGCCACAGCATCTGATACAAAATTCTGGTGTTTTATATCTGAAAATAAATATCCGAATCTAAGGCAAATCGCCCTTCAACTGACGGCAATCTTTGGGTCAACTTCCTTGAACGAGTCTGCATTTTCTGAAATGAAGATAATTAAGTCAAAATATCGCAATCGACTAACTGACGAACATATGTCATCATGCTTGCGATTAGCACTCGGTAATTACGTACCAACTTATAAAAAGTATGCTGAGGACATGCAGTGCCAGGCTTCAACATCCAAAGTCACTCTTTAGTTAAGTTTAGACACTAGAACTCGTTTGTTTTGTAAGAACCAATAAACTCGCAATTTTGAATAATTATGAGTTTTTTTCATTGACATTTTAGAGCAGACCTACACTTACCTTGACTAAAAAAATGCATATTGTGTGGAAAACTAATATCTATGCCACGATACACCCTACCTAGACGACAATCCTGCATCACACTTACTTGCAGCCTCTCAGAGTCGATCGATCGTAGTCTTACAATATTGAGGTAGATCGCCAGCAGTTCAAGTTTGAGCACCCCTGCTCTAGAGTTTAAAGTTTTAGTTCTTGATTTTACTCTCGATTTGTCGCCTCTCATATTTTAACCATTGTCATAACCTTCACCTCTCATATTCTCCACTTTCAATACATTTTTTTCTAACTCTTCCAATAAAACTTGAGATAATTCCTTACCAATAGATCGCACAGTACGAAGAAACCCAAAAAATGTTCATTAATTTTACATTCAAATCCCGATTCTGATTGATCAGTAGAAACATATCTTACTACAAATGTCATTTATTCACCCTTACTCGCATCGGGAGTACAATCAAGAATAACCGAATAATATTTCGCTTTTTCAACTTGTTTGATTATATAATTATATTATATATGTTATCACGTAAGCAGTTATCTACCTTGCCTACCGTGTAGAGCCGGCCCTGACTCCGGCCACAAATTGTTCTGGGGAGAGGAGCTTTTCTTGTTTAAAACAAGTGAAGGTCATCATTATCTCAAGAAAAATTAAACTCTTTGGCTCTTCTATATATAGAGGCAGAGATAATGAACACCATAAACTATGACGATATTATAGATGATTTCGCTAATAAAAAAATCCCGTAAAAAAGTAGAATTTTTGCTTCATGTTAGACTTTTATTTTATGATTAATTCATTCATTCATTTCACTTTTCAATACCTACCTAACCTACCCACTTAAATACTTAAAATTATTTGTTACCTAATAACGGTAAAGGTAAATAGATACAAGGGAATGATTAAGATAGTTAGGAAGGAGGGAAGGGCGGCACAATCCGGAACTGGTCTTAGCCTACAATTGTCAACAGAACAATGCATATCCGTTGTAAAAATGACAAACAACATTGGTCCCAAAATCGACCCCTGAGAGACGCCTCTGTCTAAGGCCAAACTTTGTGACACTTGGCGATTAATCAGTACACGTTGTAATATATCCGCCAAATAGTCCTTTAATAAATTTATTGTTCGTTATTTAAAACCATAATAATAAAGTTTGGCTCATAACAAGCGGGGATCCAGCGTGGCAAAGGCCTTACTGTAATTGAGAAGAATCAAAGCAGTTGTCTCTCCTCTATCCGCCGCCACAAGGATATCCTCCAAAATGCTTAGCAAGGCTGTTGCAGTGCCAAAATCCCTAAAAAACCTCGCAACTTTCAGTAACCTATTAAAGTAATATATATCTTGACACTGTAAGTAAGATTGCTTCAGGTGATGCTTGGTGAATAATGATTGATGAAATAAGAAATTGGAGCTACAAAACAAATAAAATACGAAACATCTTGCTCAAATTTCCTTCTTTTTTTCGAAAATAAACTTAATAATATTATGGACAGTATTGTGATATACCAAAAATAACCCCAATCTGTGCCCTGTCCTTAAACAAGTCTGAAATTAATGACCGTCACCAATCACTTTTAGAGCATTCGCTTTGTTATCTTGCAAATAAAAACAAACCTTTAAGAAGAAATCGGATATCGTATCATTTCGACGAAAAGTCCTCCTACTAGAATGTAAAAAAAAGGAAATAAATAACACAGGTCTGCGATGGTTATCCCCTTACAAAACTAACTAGTAATTTTTATAGGTAATAGGTACTAATTTATGAGAAAAATATTTAAAAAATTCTATCACGTAAGTTTTCTAAGAATTTTTTTTTTTCAGTTTTCTTAGTACTACTAGAGTTAGCTTCAAATTTCTGTGTTAGCAATATGTATGGTAGTGTTGATATTTAAAAATTTATCTACCCTCATTAGTTGTTTTTTTATTGTAATTATTAAGTGATTTCTGTGATTTTTGCGTGGTAAAAACAGAAAAGTCTTACTAAGGACTTCCAGGAAATGTGTTAATTCTTCAAATATTTTTTGCTACATATGTGGAAGTTATGTGATAAAAAACAAGTTATTTCTAAATGGCCACGGAGAACATCATTAAGCCCTGGAAGTAAAAATGTTGTAAGCGAGGCTCTGGTTGACCCCCTCCAAGATTCTACTGCCTTCACTTCATATCAAATTAGGTATTATGAAGCAATTTGTGAAGGCATTACCTAAAGAGGGTCCCTGTTTCAAATATTTATGTGATAGATTTAAGCATTTATCGGTTGCCAAAATAAAAGAAGGCATTTTTGTTGGCCCTTACATTCGGAAGTTTTTGCATTAACTTAACATACTGATTTTGAAAAAACTATGATTAAGACCGAAGAGCTCGCTTGGAAATCATTTAAGGAGGTCGTAGAACATTTTTTAAGAAACAGAATTATGAAAATGTAGTCAACGACATGCTTAACAACATCAGAAAGATTGGTTGCAATATAAGTATAAAGCTGCATTTTCTGCATTCCCATATTAGTGCAGTAAAAAAAGCATTTGAAATTGCACAGTTTAGATACAGTAATATTATGTGATGTGATATCACCAGGAGTATTGTCCCGAGTTTTTTGACGTCGAAAAACTTGTGCTCTTCTATTTGTAAACAATTGAAGTTTTCAAAACGCGTTTTTTGAGCTTAAAATGCAAATAACTCTGGTTATATATTTCGAATCGAGACAAAAAAAAAAACTCTTCGTAATAAAATTTCCAACAAATCTTCGTTAGTTTTAAGTCGCTCAAATGTGTCTACAACATTGAAAAAACCGACAAAAAACTGTTTTTTTTATTTTATTGTACAGGCCGACTAACTGAAATTTTGGTTCAAAAATATTGAACTCAGTGGGCACAATTGAATTTGTTATCTAAAATTTGAATTGCCCGCCATTTTATGCCATTTAGTCCAAAATGGATCTTTTTTTCAAAATGTATGTCTCGATGTCAGCTTTTTTTTTATGGAGTCATTTCATCGGTTTGTTTTTACATTTGTTTATTGATCAAATAAAAGCAAATGCTTTTTTCGGTTATTTTGAAAAAATTTTTATCACATCTGGTAGAGAATCGCTAGACCTTTATTTAAAAAAAAAATCATTTTCGTTAACAATTTTTTTTTTTTCAAAATGTCAATTGTTATTATTTGATTATTAAACAAATGTAAAAAAACGGTTAAAATCACTACTAAAAAGTTATTGTGTTTTTATATATGATACTGAACGGTTTTAAAACTATTTAGTATTTCCTCAAAAGAAGTTTATGCCCTCTATCAAAAAAATTGGTAAAGTGATTTACCCACAAATATTTCTCAATTAAAAAGAAAATAAATTTTCATAAAATGAATAAAGTCATACAACATACCGACACCCACTTCTTTCGCCCTCTTTCCCGGAAACGATATCGCTCAAAAACTATAGGTTTCATCCCTATGTCAAATATTGTAATATCACTTCGTTTAAATACTATAATGGCAACAGACTGACACACCGACAACCTGACAGCTAGATAGGCAGACCGATAGAAATTGGATTATATATTTCTCGCGATATAAGAACATTTTAACGTAAACAAAAACATAAATAATCAGGGGTAATTTTTTTCCCTTCAGCAAGGGAGAATAATTTACCTACTGTGTCAGAGGTACGTAAGTTTCGGCCAATTTAACTGTTTGTTTTTCTAAAACGTTTTCTATAAACAACTTAACATTTTTTAGATTACTCTAGAACCAGATCCCAATCTCTTCTACATACTAACACGTAGGATGAAAAGTTTTTGGTCTAGCTACTTAAAAACACAGTTTTTTTTTTTTTGCAAAATTCGACTTTATTCTTCAATATAGTCTCCTTCAACAGAGATACAATCAGTCCTTTTCTAACATTTATATACCTTTCTTGTAGAAGGATTTGTCTTCGCCTTCAAAATAGGCGTCAGTTTTGTCGATAACTTCTTCACTGGAGCCAAATCTCTTTCACGCGAGCAGGTCTGCGAATAGATAATAGTCGCTGGGGACCAAATCTGGAGAATACGGTGGATGAGGAAGCAATTCGAACTTCAATTAATGCATATGCATTGTCTTAATAAAAGAGTACTTTTTTCTTGCTCATTTGGGACCGTTTCTTTGCGATGTCTTCCTTCAAACTCACCTCGCTTCGGACTTTCATCGGCTGCTGTCCACTCAGCTGACTGCCGATTTGATTCCGGTGTGTAGTAGTAGATCAATGTTTCATTCATTGTCACATATCGCATGAAAAAATCCAGTATACCAGTAAATGATGAATGATTTTCCAAGGACAGAATCCCCGGAACACTTATCAAGTCACTGCTTTGCTTCAACGGTATTTTTTTTCCATCAACACACGAAATTCGATTTTTTCCATTGTTTTGAAAATATCAAAGGTTAGCGTCACTAAAATCACTGTAACTTGTAAACCAATCGTCGAAATGTTATGAAAATTTGACACGTATCATTTGAAGGTTGATACCTCCTAAAAATCGTATGGATTTTTTGTGTCTCAGATCAAAAACTTTTCAGCCTACGTGTAATTTCTGTTAAAATTGGATGTAATGAAAAAGTAAGCACACTGAAATAGAAGTATATTATGAGATATACGCAACCACCCTTCTAACCCTCTACCCTATTCCTTTCACCTTATATGTCTTTTACTGAAAATTTCATAAGAGATCCCATCTAAAAACCAGGCAAAATTCTTAAAATAATATTGAGACTATATTATATTTAATGATTCCTCTTTCATCCTCTACCTCTGTTAATACTGCAAATAGCAAAAAAATACTGTTTGTTTCCTTGACTCGAAGAACTTTGATACCTTTAATATATATAGCACAATAAATACGAAATCACCCTTCTAAGTCCCTTTCTCACCTCTTATACGTCGAGTAATTATATAAAGTAAATAAATAATTATGTTTAAAATGTGTTCATTATTCCCATTACACGATTATTTCATCATTCCACTTCTTTCGCCCTTTCCCCGTTAAAATTGAAAGTAATGAACTCGACTCCACAAACCCTGAAAAAGACGTATAACACCATATTTAATCTATAAATAGCATGCTTAAAATTACAAGTCCATCAACCAAAAAAACCTATATCTCAAAATGCTACTGAAATTATCCAACATTAAACCACCTTCAGCCCTTTCCTGGATTAAACTTCAAAATAATGAAAAAATAACCTAATTTTTGGATTCCTAGAGTTCAAAAATCCAAAGGGGATATATGATACAATATTTAGGAAGCAAACCCCTCTAATCTCCTCCCGTACTTATTAGGCCTTTGTTTACGGCAGCTCGGAATAGTCCAATTGTTGTTGTTCTTCCGTCCACCTTGCCCTACAGTATCAGTTGGAGTAGCTCATGATGTGGCCCAGATATTCAAGTTTTCTTCTTTTAATTGTACTAACAATTTCCAGGTCTTTGTTCAAGAGTTTCAGCACTCCCTTGTTGGTAGTGTGCGCTACCCAAGATATTCTAAGCATGCGCCTGTAGAGCCACATCTCGAATACTTCCAACCTTTAACATGATGTCGTAGTTACAGTTCAAGACTCCACCTCATACAGAAGCATCGGAAAGACGTAGCATTTAAGAAGTCTTATTTTGATTTTTAAAATGAGATCATGACTTCTCATTTTTTTCCATTCTACATCGAATCTCCAGTGAGTGGTCCCATTTTTCATTTACTGTGGTACCTAAGTAGCAAAAGGTATTGACTCTATCAGTCTTTTAGTTGCTGATATAGAGTTATTCTTGTAATGCAGAGTTTTTGCTTATGATCGTGTGTTTAGCCTTCTTTGTATTTATATGTATTCCGTATTCTCGACTGACATGTGTTACTCTATCTATCAGCATTTGTAGGTCCTGTGAATTGTCTGCGAATATTGTAGTGTCATCAGCGAATCTAATGTGGTTAACTCTTCTTACATTAATGTTTATTTCTGCTGAGATATCGCAAAGTGCTATGCTAAATATTTCCTTTGCGTATACATTAAATTAGAGTGGTGACAAGATATATCCTTGGCATACGTTAGATTTCTATGTTTTCTGATATTTCTCCTTTGACTCTGATATTGGCTGTTTGTTTCCAGTAGAAATTCTTTATGATGCGTAGATCTATTCCTATTATTTTTAATATGTCCATAAATTTATGGTGTCGGACTCTGTCGAATGCTTTCTGATAGTCTATAAAGCACGCTTGTATATCACAACTGACGTCTCTACATCTGTGTGCAGAATATCGCCTCATGGTTGCCTGTGACCCTTTTGAATCCAAACTGAGTGTATCCCTTATATGTTTTACTATAAATACGTATGCACAAAATTTGTTTATTATTCAACAAAAAAAACCAAGAAAAATTTCTGTATTATTATTAAAACCCGTTAAGATTTATCGACCCCACCCCTTTACTCACTCAGCCTGAACAATATCGTTCAGAAACTATAGGCTTCATCTTCTTCTAAGATGTTACCTATATACCAAGTTTAAACTTGACATCTCATTTCATTCGAGAGTTATCGTGACAACAGGCCAACAGATCGACAGACAGACAGACCGACAAAAATGGGTGGCTATGTTTTTTGTGATCTAGGAACCTTAAACGTGAAAAAAGTAAAAATTTCAAAGTGTGATTTCTTCACGAATAAAATACTTTCCCTTAGCAAGGAAAGTAAAAAGCAAAAAAACAATCACAATATTGTTGTTGGACTGTGGTTGGGCTTGAACACTTTCAGTGGTGTCGGTATCGCTTTCCTTTCATCAGCAAATGAAGTCCGGGAGAGTGGCAAGGTGGTAAATCAAGTAAAAGAAATCTTTTGCCATAAGGGCATCGAGGATTGGTTTACCTCCTTCATTCTAAATCTCTCTCAATTTTTTAAATAAAACGCCCTATATATTTTTCTTCCGATAGGCAAAGTTTTTCCACACAAATGTTTATTACACAATGATATGTTTCCTTTTTTTTATGAGTCTACAGGGAAGTCCCTAAAGCGCTCCCGGAGCGGCATGTGTGCGGAAAAACCTATTCACGTTGTTCTTGAATCGCTGTAAATTGTACTCGGTGGGGAACACAGCCCTGAGCAAATTATTCCAAAGGGATGATGTTCTCCATATAAAAGACTGCTTGAAAAGCGTTGTACGCGGAGTAACAAGCTGAACCTCATACGGATGTTAAGTATTAGCGCGATGTGTATTTCTAACATGCACCGCTCTGGGAGGAATTAAGCGGGCTACATCCTTCGAACACTTTCCATGAAAATACTTGTAGAACAGACTTAAGTCGCCAACCGTTCTTCGATGTTCCAGTGAATCAAGGCCGCCTGTCAGTTCCGGGTCTCCAATCAGACGAACAGCTCTTCTCTGAACAGAATCCAACAAATGCAGTATGTGTTTGGGAGCGGAGCCCCAAACATGGGAACAGTATTCCATAGTTCGAAATAATATTCCCAACTTTTGAGAAGCTCTCCTTACTATGCCTGCAACATGTTCGTGCCAGGACATATTTGCTCCCAAATTAACGCCCAACAAATTGAGTAACGATGCTAGGGGAATGGAGTGCCACGACATGACTATGTCGGGTTCAGCAACGTTAACTTTTTTAGAAAAAAAACTGCCGCCTAGGTTTTTATAGCGTTAAATTCCACCTGGTTACTGTATCCCCAAGATAGAATTTTTTCTAGGTCTTTGTTAAGTTCAACGACCCCCTGGTCTTTTCCAGCAGATCCTTAATGTAATTGAGAAAGAGAGTACGAGACAGTATGGGGCCTTGGGGCATACCGGCGTTGATAGTGAAGGTGTTAGAAAGAAATCCGTCTACCGCCACTCATAAAGAACACTCTCTGAGGAAACATGAGAGCCACAAACAGAACTTTTCGGGCATACCATAAGAGCGTAGCTTAGCCAACAGTCCATCGTGCCAAACACGTCAAATGCCTTAGATATGTCAAGAGAAACCACTCGAGATTCTCCAAAGTGTTCTATTGCGTTGTTCCAAACATATGTTACATAAGTGAGCCTAATTATTTGAGTCGGTAATGTTTTTTAGGACCCAGCTTACCATCCACAAAGAGAAATATTATATGTAATAATTATCTTCTTACTTCGTGCCCTCAAAAAAACATCAATGTAAACCTAACTGCCTTGTAAAAATTATCTGATAAATCACTTTCCCATTATCTCATCCAGATTCTCTCCACCCGGTAACTTATTGAAGCTATTACATACAACTGTTTTTCCGGACTGAAGAAAAACTTTTATTTTTACTAAAGCCAATGGTATTTTTGTTTTTCGATTTTTATACCTTTGTATCTATTGTTGACCCGATTTAGCTTTTTGAAAACCTTTTCTAAATCTTTAATTAGATTAAAGCAACATCATAATAAATTGTTGCAATTTTTCCTTGCATTCATTTGACACTAATTCAATTTAATATAATGTCTTTGAAAATTATCCGTTTCCGCAGAAACTGAGCTGCAACTGCTGTTTCATTGTTTACGATAACACTCAGTAAAATCAACCAAGAAGACAGTAATTTAACAACCATTTGATACTTTAACCTTAAGATAAAGTACCGTTTTAGTTAAATTAATTTAGTTTCTGTAGTAAAATAGATCCCTTTTAAACAAATTAAATAGACGTTAGAGCTTTAGTTAGGTTAATTTGTTATGCTTCTTGGCCTTTTAATTAATCTAAAATGAGTGGATTAAAAGGATTATTAATCAATCATTTTAAAACAGTTTAATCACTGGAGAAAAACGAACTTTCGAACAGAACCAAAAGTTCGGCTGTTCCCAAGATAAACACAATAACGAACATGTTTCACAATTTTCTAGTTCCTTCAATCTAGCATTCTCTCCCACCTCTTTAACCTCTTAAATGTGTGACTAAATATAATCAATAATTATGCTTAAAATCTGTACCTTATTCAACCAAAAACCAAGAAAAATTCTCATAATAAGATAGAAAATAAACAAAATTTATCGGCGCCCACCCCTTTCACTCCCTTCCTCTTAAACCATGTTATATCGCCTAAAAAATAAAAGTGCCATTCCCGCTTCAAGTAGTATATGTGTGCCAAATCTGAAAGGTTTGAATTCGATGTTTAATTTTGTTCGAGAGTTATCTGGCCAAGTAACCAGAGGAGAAACCGACATCAATTATGAGCACCGAGCTGGAGGCGTACCCGAGGTATTGTTGAGGCTGTGCGTGATTTTACCCTTTTTCATATCCTGAAGATATCGGCGGGGATGTTGTAATACCTGTCAACGTTGTCGAAGTGCCTTTTAGACAACTCTGTAGTGCTGCCACGGACGTTATTGCATTTCTGCAAACAACTACTACCTATGTAACACGTAGGCTGGAAAGTTTTTGGTCTGACACATAGATGTCGCCCTTTTCAAAAAATCCATATTATTTTTCGGAAGTACCAACCTTGAAACGATAGATGTCAAAGTTTCATGACATTTTGACTATTGGTCTACAAGTTACAGTGGTTTTAATTTGATATTTTCAAAACAATGAAAAAACTCGAATTTCGCCTGTTGAATAAACACTGTTTTTGATGGGAAAAAATACCGTTCAAGCAAAGCAATGACTTGATAAGTATTACGGGGAGTTTGCCCCTGGAAAATCACTCATCATTTACTAGTATGCTCAATTTAAACGTAATCGTACAGACACAAATGATGCTGAACGCTCTGGACGCCCAAATGAGGTGGTTACACCGAAAAACATCAAAAAATCCACAAAATTATTTTGGATGACCATAAAGTGAAATTGCGTGAGATAGCTGACACTCTAAAGATATCAATAAACGTGTTGGTTATATTTTGCATGAACATTTGGGCATGAGAAAGCTGTGTTTGTAATGAGTACCGCGTTTGCTCACAGTGGACCAAAACAACAACATGCTGATGATTCTGAGCGCTGTTTGGACCTGTTTAAGTGCAATTAAAAAATATTTTTTCATGCGATATGTGACAATGGATGAAATATGGATCCACCACTGCACACCGGAATCAAATCGCTGAGTGGACAGCAGCCGGTGAAAGCCGCCCGAAGCGACCAAAGACACAGTCAGCTGGGAAGGTTTTGGCCTCTGTATTTTGGGATGCGGATGGAATAAATTTCATCCGGTACTGAGAATGGACTAAAAAAAACCATCAATAGTGAATATTATATACAGTTATTGGTGCGTTTAAAGGCAGAAATCGCAAAGAAATGGCCCCAAATGATCAAGAAAAAAAATGCTCTTGCATCAAGACAATGCACCGTGTCACAAGTCAATGGTTAGGATAGCCAAATTGCATGAATTGAAGTTCGGAGTGCTACCTCCTGCACCGTATTCCCCAGATTTGGCCCCCAGCGACTATTATCTGTTCGAAGACCTCAAAAAAATGCTAGCGGGAAAGAGATTTGGCTCCAATGAAGAAGTTATCGCCGAAACTGAGACCTATTTTGAAGGCAAAGACAAATCCTTCTACAAGAAAGGTATAGAAATGTTAGAAAAGCGTTGGACTGATTGTATCGCTCTTGAAGGTGACTATATTGATGAATAAAATCGAATTTTGCAAAAAAAAATGTGTTTTAAGTAGCTAGACCAAACGCCTACGTGTTAGGTGGCCAGGCCATATATACTTAAATAAATAAGTATACCGACCTTCCGGGATTGGAACCCGATACCTTCAGCAGCGCAAACAACTACTACGCCACGGAGCCACAGGCCGCCACTGATCCCTAAATATCTGAGCACACACTAAAAACATGTGTGGAAACAAATTGGTCAGAAGGAAAAGTTGTTGCTTTTGTATTTTGGGACAATAATCGAATACTTCATGCATATTACTTGAGATATAGCAAAAAAGTTACTAAAGAGTAGTATTCTTCATTATTAACTAAACTTGGCCAAAGAATTGCCGAAGAAACCCCAGAAATAATACTCTTCCTCACAAATCGCAAAAAAATAAACGAATTAGGCTTTGAACTGATTGATTATTCCCCATATTCCTCTGATTTATCTCCCTCCGACTATTATCTATTCTCAATACTAAAAAAAAAAAAAACATTTGAAAAGCCCAAAGTTCATTCGATGAAGGACTGATAAGTGTTATAAGGGTATTTATAACTGCTGCATTAATTCTACGTTAGATAAACAATTTTGGCTTTTAAAATTTGCTTACGAAGCTAGGAATCTATAAATAAGACTCCGTATTATCTATTTCTATGTTTTTATGCTATTCTGATATTTTGTATTGTAATTTATTCTGTTTCTGTTCTTTTTCTTGTATGGCTAAGTATTTTATGTAAAAATATAAGTATAGTAATTACTTGATAGAAATTCATATTCAATGAGAATAAAAACACTAAATTTTAAGTAAAATTTCCACTTTTATTGATTTTTATACTTGACACGTGTTTCGCTAAAACGTCAGTTTTATCAAAAATAAACATTTTTCATGGATTTATAAGTAAATATTTACAGGTAGGTTGTAACTAAATGATAACAACAAAACTTAATAATTATACAAATTATCTATTCATTAAATAAATTCAACAATGGGGAATTTCCGAGGTCCAGTTGGTCATTTAACAGTGTATTCCGTTCTGAAACAGACAGAACGTGACAATCACATACAGTACAAATAACAAGTTAAACAAACATATCAAGAACAATAAAGATAAAACCTTGAAAAATCATAAATCTGGTGTTTACCAACTTAATTGTGGTTCTTGTAATAAACTCTACAGGTAGAACATTCTAACAAAGAATTTCAGAATATAATAAGAGTTTTTTAAAAAATAAAACAGATTCTTAATATGCTACGGTCAAAACAAATCGCTTAAATTAAATTTATTTGAGACCCTCGAGATAAAAAAAAGAATACAAACATACTGTTAAATGATCCACTGGACCTCGGAAATTCCCCATTGTTGAATTTATTTAATGAATAGATAATTTGTATAATTATTAAGTTTTCTTGTTATCCTTTAGTTACAACCTACCTACTTATAAAACCTGTACTTACTTATAAAACCATTGAAAAATGTTTATTTCATTCTATACCCATACTTCTGATAAAGCTAATGTTTTAGCGAAACACGTGTCAAGTATAAAAATCAATAAAAGTGGAAATTTTACTAAAATTTGGTCGTTTATTCTCATTAAAAATATATTTTATCTATTTTAGAGATTTAAAACACTTACAACACAGCTTTAAAGAATCAGACTAACGTCCGGATTTAAGCGTCCCACACAGAATTATTAAAAAGCGAATTATCTCGGGCGACTGTCAATTCAAACAAGAGAAAAGCCAGAAAAATAATTTTCCAAGCAAATCGATTTTTCAGCGATAGGTTTAAAACTGTCAATTTATTCTAGGTCAGAGTCGTGACGTTCTATTTCCGATTCTTTCTACATTTAAGACGTTTCCCGTTAAAAAATTGGATTTCTTTATTTTCTACAATTTTATACCTGTTCGATTTTTGTATGTCGAGGGGTGTTTAAAGCTACAGACCGAGAGAGGAGTTGTTTGGCGAGTTGCTAGCAATTACCGCTAGCAGTGTGGTTATTAGAGTTTTACCTCACGTATATAAAAATTTATATCAACTACTAAAATCGAACAAAGTTCACATTTCAGCAGTTATTTACTGTTCTCTCATCTGTTGAACTAGCTCGAAGTTTATTTAGTCATATTACCTCTCATCAGCCGAGCTTTGATTGACAGAGAAGAAAACAAGACTCACTATAGTACTAGCGCAAAAAATTAGTAAGATTCGACAATATATATGACTGTTGTAAGTACTTTGAATTTTCTTCTCATCTCTAACTTGGCTGATGGGTTGTAATGGGATGACGCGTAACTACTGAAATTAGACTCCTCTGTAGCCTGAGCAGATATACCTCCAAAACTAGGCTTACAGCAGCCAGAATCTTACTGAAAATTTTGTGATTGGTATCGAATTGATAGAGCAAACAAACCCAAAGTTGTCATCTTAGATGGATTCTAAATCAATCTCTCTATAGATATATAATACTCAACATCTGTCTGAATGTATGTCCGGGCATAACTACATATATACAGTGACAGGCAGAAAGTGTGTGACATATGGGATTTTTCTTTATTACTAAATTTAAGGCATGGGTACACGGCAAGCTTTATTCTCATTAAATGTACTGGTCCTGCGTTGTAAAGATATGATTGTAGATGTATTTGCATGTTTTATAGATTACAATAAAGCTTTCGACTGTGTGTTAGACGAGAAATTAATATACATTTTAGAAACAACAAATATAGAAAAAAGAGATCTAAATATTATTAAAAATCTGTACTGTATCAGTCAGTGGAAGTTAAAACTGGGTTGGAAAAGTCCGAAAGCATAAAAATAACCCAACAGGGATGCATTCTCTCACCACTTTTGTTCAATCTTTATTTTGAGCTGTGTTTAATGAGACCATTCATGAATCCATTGCAGAAATAACAGTTAATGGGAGTGCACTAAACAACATATAGTATGCTGATGATACTGTTCTATTAGCAAATAATATCAAAGATCTCCAGCAACTGATCAATCGAGCCGTAACAGCCAGCGAAAAATTTGGATTAACTATGAATAAAAGAAAAACCAAGTGGATAGTAATAACAAAGAAAAATCTACCACCAGAATCCCTCGAAATCGGAGACAACATCGTAGAACAGGTCTTCACATTTAAATATTTGGGAACCAATATAAATGACAAGGAAGGAAATATATTCCCGAATTGAACAGGCCCGAGTAACATGCATGAATACGAATAAATTTTTTCATCGCACATGTCTCAGTTTCGAACTCCGAATGAGAATGGTGAGAGTGTATGTATTCTCCGTGCTATTGGGATCTTACCTGTGGGCGAAGCCAGTAGTGTTTGAGATAAATAGCACATTCAACAGTAGAACAGGGGAAATTTTAGGTATGAAATCCTCTTGTAAAGCCGATGAAGGTGAAAAATACAAACATGTCCTCGCAACTCTTTTGTATTGTTACCGGGAAGATTCTAACCTATAAATGTCTAATATTTACATGTCAATTTCTGTATGAAAGTTAATTTTTTACAATTTAGTAACGAGCTAAGTGTTTTAACCTGCACTGATACCAAATATACCTGGAAAATCAGACGTGAAGAGGTATTGAAACATTCGAACCGGAAAAATTTTAACTGGTTTCAAATCAAATGCCAATTCACTTCGAGGTTAATATTTATTAACTTTTTATGATTTTGAATGAATACAAAATAACTGAGACAGTATCGTATCAAAATAAAATCTGAAAAGTGTTATCTGATAAGGAATTTCTGTTTGACACTCGTATACAAATTACAAAAAAAACAAATGACTGTTCAAGAATAAATAATTTTACTCACCTGGAAGAATGTAATCTTCTTTTTTAAAAAGTTTAGAACAAACTTTTGCAGCAGGATTTTTCGTTCAATTCGGATAACTTTTTTCGACACATTCGGTCTGTGAACTTTGCATGCATGAAAAACTACATTTAAATCCTTTTGCAGGGGACTTTTACAGTTGTAAACACAGCTTAAAAGTCTTTTTTGATTTCTCACGAAAAGTAAATTTTCGGTGTTCATTTTTAAGAAAATTTGTAATATTAATTTACACAGACGCTTATGGCAGATTTAAAATTGCACCTCAAGTTTAATTCCTGAAAAAGCCGCGAGATGTCGTATGAGATAGGTAAGATCCCAACTGTATGGATGTGAGTGATGGACCCTCGACCCTGGCTCAGAGAAACGACTGGAATCTTTTGAAATGTACATTTATAGACACCCTCCTCGCATCTCCTAGATACAGAAAATAAAAAAAAAACACAGAAGTACTGGAAAGAATGAACAAAATGAAGGAATTACTAACAACCATAAAAATAAGAAAAACTCAATACTTCGGACATATAAATGCGGGGCCCCAAGTACGAAATACTACGTCTAATTATTGAAGGCAAAGTAGCAGAATTCTTGGCTGAAGGACATGAGAAGGTGGTTTGGATGTGCTTCGAGTGATATTTTTCGAGTAGCAGTTTCTAAAGTTCGTTTAGCTATATGGATCGCCAGCCTTCGTGAGGAGACGGCCTCGTAAGAAGCAGAAATTTAGAAAAAATAACCGATGCAGCTCTAATAAAACCGGGCAAGTTGTGTTCCGTAAGTTGATTGCTTTTAAAATAAAGATTCAGTGATCAGTGACTTCACAAAAGACACCCTAAATGAGGTTTCAACAAAGTTTTTTTCCGATCTTGACGGAAAACTGATGACCTTGATATTTTTGTTTTCTTTTTTTATGTACCAGATAAATTATTAAAGGTAATGTATGTTTTTATAAGCTATCATTTGACACACCACTCGCAGACTTGGTAAATTTTCTTTTTTCACTTCTGATTTCACCCCCCCCCCCCAAAACTAACCTCTTAAGTCAAAATTTAAATTTCAAAAGTACACGGCTCTGATGAGGCTATCAATTCCTATATTAGTATTAAATTTCAACTTTCTTTGTCAAGTAGTTTCAGAGAAAATCAGGGGTGACAGACAGACGGATAGACAGACACCGAAGTGATCTTATAAGTGTTCTATAGGGAACACTAAAAATGAATTTATAGACGGAATGTGCATCACTTCAAACCCAAAAAATAATTTTGCAGTGTCGATGATCATTTGTCGTTTGGGGGTAAATTTGACTTTTTAAAGTTTAAAGTCCAAAAGGCACTCTGTTTGATAAAATATCGAAACCATTTATTAAGAAAAAGTGTAGTTACATTTTATGGTAGTATACAGAATTGGGTTTTTGAATAAAAATAATTATCGATTTTTTTACTTTATTTTAACACTTTATCATAAATAATATTGCTTATCGATGAGAAAAACTTTTTAAAAATTTTTTACAATTAATTATAAATAATTTTTTTTTTTTTTTTAAGAGGCGAACCACTTATGGCACTAGAACTAAGCCAACAAGCCAGCTTCTCTTTTTATTTATAAATATATATACATTTTTCCTTAAATCTAAACTAAACCTAAAGACACGCAACACCCAGCCGTTACACGGAATCGAACCGCTGACCTCTTGGACAACAGCAGGCAAGGCTAGCGCCTTACCCACTGCGCCAATCGGTCCGGCTATAAATAAATTAAAATTTATAAAATTAAAAAAAAAAATCACGTGACTACGAAAGAGCTACGATTGGCTGCCATGTTTGTGACGTTATTATCTTAAAGTGTTTTCACGTAAGTACTGTCAACAGCTTCTACCTGTGTATATACTGTCAAAATTATTGAAGTTTAGTGCAGAAAAAATTATTGTTGGTTACTAATTTAATTTAATTTAATTCAGTAATGTGTGACAATTTACGCTACCATTTGGTCCAGTGTATAACCCAGCCGGATATACATGTTAAATTTTAAATACTAAATGAAACAAAAATCATTCTATGACATTATTCTGATATGAATGATTATTAAATACATTATTATATTAAAATACTTCAACGGCACATCTACTCTAAACAAGATTTTATATCGACCTATTTTGTAATCGGGTAGTAATGAACTTCCCCTACGGAGATCATAACTTCCTGCGCCTCCCCTCTATCACCGGAGGAATGTCTGAATCCAGCACAACCTTATAGATTAGCGGTTTTATGTTTTTCCATTTCACTGTAAAATTCCATATCACAGAGAATGAAAAGAAGGAAAATGTACATCTGTATTAATAATGAAAATACGAAATTTTTTCCTGACAGCTTTCATATTAAAGATTGGGGATATCAAATAGAGGTCGATATAAAAAAAGGGATAAATAAATTGGTAGGATTTTGACGAGCGTGAAATAAACGAGCTGCAAGGTCAAATTGAAAAAAAGGATTATGTAAAAATGAGAATATGATTTTGTTTGCCTGTCATATTTTTTCGTGTATTCTTTACGTATTTTTGCATATGGATGATGTGCGCGGCGCCATTAGTTCGCAAACATCTAATTCTGCTGGCTCCGATGGAATTAGTTTGCAAATGTTGCAGCTGTGTGATGATTATATCGTACCTTATATCCCACATATATTTAACTAGCCGGGCCCGGGGATCCGCTCGCGTGTATTTGAGTAACTACTAACGTCACTGCTTATTCCTTATGTTACCCAACGTAATAAAATATCTCCCATTATTTCCCCTTATCTCCCAATATTTCTCCTTATCTCCCATTATCTCTACATAATTTCCATTATCTAGACTTATCTCTGCTCATCTCCCATTATTTCTCCTTATCTGCCATTATTTCTCCTTATCTCCCATTATCTCACCTTATTTCCAATTATCTAGGCTTATCTCGACTTATCTCGCAATATTTCTCCTTATCTCCCATTATTTCTCCTTATCTCCCATTATCTCACCATAACTTCCATTATCTAGACTTATCTCTGCTTATCTCCCATTATTTATCCTTACCTCCCATTATTTATACTTATCTCCCATAACTCATCTTATCTCCCATTATCGAGGCTTATCTCGACTTATCTCCCATTATTTCTCCTTATTTCCCATTATCTCACCTTATCTCCCATTATCTAGGCTTATATCGAATTATATAGAACATATGTATAAATTTATAAAAACACGTAAATCGGATAAGTGGTTCTCGAGTGATAAGCGCACTAACGGACAGACAGACACAGAGAGAGACATTGCATTTTATATATATTATATTCTTTGCTACGTGATAGTGTTCGATATTTAATGCCTTAAGCAGTGTATTGCAAGAGAACGCGTTAGCGCCAAACTTTTCTCCGACTTGATTCACTACTTATTCCTTATGTCACCTAACGTAATAAAATATATCCTATAACCTGGCCAGAGAACATACGTATGTTTAAAAAAAAAGCACGTAAATCGGATAAGTGGTTCTCCAGTGATAAGCGCACAAACGGACAAACAGATAAAGAGACGTTGCATTTTATATATATTATAGATATCCTTTGCTACATGATATTGTTCCATATTTAGTGGCCTAGGCAGTGTATTGCAAGAGAACGCGCTAGCGGCAAACTTTTTTCCGATTTGATTCACTATTATCGTCACTGCGTATTCCTCATGTTACCTAACGTAATAAAATATAGTCTATAACCTGGCCAGAGAACATATGTATGTTTTAAAAAAAAAGCACGTAAATCGGATAAGTGGTTCTCCAGTGATAAGCGCACTAACGGACAGACAGACAGACAGACAGATAGATTATTATTATTATTATTATTATTATGTAACCTGGCCGAATTTAAAAAAAGACACGTAAATCGGATAAGTGATTCTCGCGTGATAAACGCACTAATGGACAGACAGACAGATATTGCATTTTATATATATTATAGATTATAGATATTCTCTGCTACATAATATTGTTCCATATTTAATGGTTTAGGCTGCGTATTGCAAGAGAACGCGCTAGCGGCAAACTTTTTTCCGACTTCATTCACTATTATCGTCACTGCTCATTCCTTATGCTACCTATCGTAATAAAATATAGCCTATAACCTGGCCGGAGAATATATGTATTAAAAAAAAAAGTACGAAAATCGGATGAGTGGTTCTCCAGTGATAAGAGCACTAACGGACAGACAGACAGACAGACAGACAGACAGAGATACGTTGCATTTTATATATATTATAGATGTAATAAAATATATATCTATAACCTGGTCAGAGAACATGTGTATGAAAAAAATCACGTAAATCGGATAAGTGGTTCTCGAGGGCTAAGCGCACTAACGGACAGACAGACAGACAGAGGAACGTAGCATTTTATAAATATTATAGATATAGATTATTATTATTATTATATAACCTGGCCAAAGAATGTATGTATGAATTTAAAAAAAGACACGTAAATTGGATAAGTTGTTCTCGCGTGATAAGCCCACTAATGGACAGACAGACAGACAGAGAGACATTGCATTTTATATATATTGTTGATTATAGATTTTAAATATTCTCTGCTACATAATATTGTTCCATAATTAATGGTTTAGGGTATGTATTGCAAGAGAACGCGCTAGCGGCAAACTTTTTTCCGACTTCACTCACTATTTTACGTCCCTGCTCATTCCTTATACTACCTATCGTAATAAAATATATCCTATAACCTGGCCAGAGAACATATGTATGTTTTAAAAAAAAAGTACGTAAATCGGATAAGTGGTTCTCCAGTGATAAGCGCACTAACGGACAGACAGACAGACAGAGAGACGTTGCATTTTATATATATTATAGATACATGTATTACGGAAAAGCATTTTCCTGACTTTTGGAAGAGTTCCGTGGTTAGACCCTTGCCGAAAGTAATAAGCCCTAGCAAGCTATCAGACCTCCGCCCTATTAGTCTACTGAGAAAATAATATATGATAGAGTGGTGCAGTTCTTGTCCATTAACAATCTCTTCCCTAAGTTTCAGTCAGGGTTTCGTAGAGGGCACAGCGCAACCACCGCTCTCGCAGCCATAATGAATAATATACTCCGGGCTGCTGATCGTGGTGAATCGTCAACTTTACTCCTTTTGGATTACAGTAAAGCATTTGATACTGTAGATTATAGTCTCCTCTGTGCAAAGCTTCATTACTACTGCTTCTCTGACGAGGCAGTAGAGCTTCTCCGGAGCTATTTGGTGAATAGGAGACAAGTTGTTAAGATAGATGACAAGACTTCGCAGCCTGGGGTCAAGAACAGTGGCGTACCACAGGCCTCTATTCTGGGACCATTACTTTTTATGTTGTAGCCTATGAACAGGTGTTTAATTTAATTGCGCCCCACGTAGACTGCGTCATTTAGTAAGGTGTTAACTCGCCTGCTTTTTGCGGCGTCATTTTTGTACCCTGTGGAAAGTTGTTTGTCCCACGCTTGAGCGCAATTTTCTTGCAGCCCCGCTTTAATTTCTGATAATGAATTGAGTGACTAATGATTTTAAAAGAACTAAAGAAATTAAACAAACACTAGCTCAGTTTTTCCTTGGTAGAGAGATATGGGTAAGAGATAATTTTTGTACGTCTTTTTGGAATTATTTTCTATTTTTAAAAAAGCCTCAGCTGTACAAATTTTGGGCACCGTTCATTTTAAAATAGAAAGGATCTAACTTCAGCTAAAAAAAAATGAAAAAATACTGAAAGGGTGTACTGTTGTTAAAATAAAAAAATCAGTTTGGCACAGCTGTCATTATCCTGAAAAGTAAGATAGGTATTCAGTGAGACACTAGCTTTAATCAACAAAAAGAACATTTATTCATGATTTTAAAATAAAAGTTCTAACCTCTGTGTCTTTAAGGATTACAAAAAATTCTAGCCTAACAGGTAGTTATTATTATTAGAGTCCCTAAATCAGACATTTAAATTCTAAAACCTGACTACCCCCGAAAGCGAAGAATCGTGATTTTCACTTTTTGTCAGTTCAAATTGCTATTAAGGCACTACTTCGGGAATAGGTCTATTGATGAATGTTCTGGTAACTTACGGTTTTTATTTGGGCTTCTAGGCCTTCGATGGAACACAAAACCGATTTCACACTTTGTAGGAAACACTTAGAGCCCACTACGGCTTTACGTTAGAAAAAAAACTCGTGCTTTACTTAGCTCTCATAATTGGTGCTATGAGCCTCTACTGCGGCTCGGTCGAAGTAAGCCTCGCTGCGGCTCGATGGAAAATTCGCCTACTTGGCGGCTCGGTCGAAACAACCTACTTGGCGGCTCGGTGGAAATTAGCCCCCCTTCTTGTCCGCCGGACTCTTAAATAAACCGTGGGCACTCTCTCGGCAATATGGCTACGCCGGAACCAAAACTGCGGATACAAATATTTAACCAATCCCGTCGTATCGAGAGATTCGGTCACAAACCCGCACAGCACACTAATATACCGAACGGCTTGGAATTTCTGATTAATATACCGCTCGATACAAAAATGAAAAGAAGTACAATTTAAAGTGAAAAATCAGTAACATTACATGGTCTTAAAATCTAAGAAAAAATGAATGTTACATTTACCCCCTTCCAAAAGGAAATAGACTACACTAGTCTATTAAACTAAGGCTACTTATGAAAAGGTACAAAGTGGTACACTATCACTTACTACTAAGGTCAGAACTTAAAACAAAATTACAAACTTCGGACCTTACTACTAGACTTAATTCAATTAAGCACTAATATTAAGTACAATGAAAACCAAATGAAAATCTTTGCATGTACACAAGAATCTTATAACTAGACTTAACTTAATTAAGCACTAAGGTTAAGTACATCAAAAAGTAAATAAAAATCCTTGCATGAACATAAGAAATACCTGTTCAAAGTAACAATCGCGGTCTTCTTATATAAAAGAATCAGCTCTGTTATTGTTACCAAAACACAAAAAAAAATATAACTTTGTCTAGACTCTTGTCTAAATCAGAAAAAGTGAACTGAAACAAAGTATGAACACCCCCCTTAAAATATTTTAAGGATTGTCTGAAAATTTTCTATTTCAGCAAAAGAAATTTATAAAAATTCTTAAATAAAGAAAAACAAAAAAATAAATGATTCTAGTGCAAACACTAACACTAAAAGGAGAAAGTCTTGTAAGACCATTTAGCACAAGGCTAAGAAAAACATCTGGATGAAAATCCAGACAAACGCTCGGAAAAAATCGCCATCAATGCTCTAGCTCACCGCTAAGAGAACATTCTAAATCTAGTATCACTACTAGTCGCATCAGAAAATAATCGCACCCTATTGCGCAATGTCGACGTCCTAAGACATCTAGACATGCTAAAATCGCCAGGGAAAACGCTCTGGTTGATCGCCAGATAATCGCACTCTATAACGCAATGCCGACGTCCTAAGACATCCAGACATGCTAAAGTCGCCAGGGAAAACGCTCTGGTTGATCGCCAGAAAACACCTCGGCTCCTCGCCAAGAAAACATTCTGGTACATCGCCAGAAAAAAGCCTCAGCTCCTCGCCAAGAAAACATTCTGGTACATCGCCAGAAAAAACCTCGGCTCCTCGCCAAGAAAACACTCTGTAAGTAGTCCTCGACTACACAAAGTCTGCGTTCTAAAAGAACAATCTCGCCATTAACATAGTGAGCAGCTATAAAAGCTAACAATGTCACTATAGGCACAGTGAATAGCTATAAAAGCTAAAATTCCCTCTAAACACAGTGAATAGCTATAAAAGCTAAAATTCACCAAACTGAATGATCCTGCTTCAAAAAGCAATGTTCACAAAGAACAGAATGATTAGTCCGCGCGCGCAACTAACATTCAAGGAAACATTCCCAGCACAACTATGTGAGACAGCTAGTAGTTTCGAAATAGGACCTCCCTAAAGTCATAATCCTATATATAGGAGTCCATAAACAAAACGACTCAAAATCACACATTTTGAGCACATGCCCTCAGGCAACCAACATACACTGAAATATATACAGAAATATATACAGAAATATATACAGAAATACATACAGGAGTTCAAATCCCAAACTCTTGGTTATGATAACTCCATACTGAGCTTGGTGAAAGCTCTTAGCAAAAGCTAATCAAATCTTCGGCACATCGCACCAAAGTGACAAATCTGCCTAGAAACATGAGCCAGAAAAAACGCCCTCCGTCATCCTTCAGGGTGGCTACACAGAGATATAAAATTTAACCAGCATTGCGCTTCTTCAAATTGCATGAAGAACCCTCGTGTACTGGTCTCGCCCTAGAACAACAACGAAAAACATTCAATTCATCCCACATAACAGGAGACAAACACCTCACCACGATATACTGAAAGGTGGAGACAATAAAATACGGAAATGGTGACCCTGGTGTCCACCAACGAAAGGGAGTAGATTATAGCATCCACTAAACTAAAACGGTGTCTACCACACCACCATAAGTCAAAAAAAAAATTTAATCAATAGGGTGTTCCGAAACACACTACTGCCAACAGCCTGTCACCACTAATAGGCTAATTGGAGCTGAGGTCGACTACAGTAGCTAGGCTCTCTTTTGGCTCAAATAGAAATAACCATTGAGTAACAAAACCCCTAAAGGTCCCAAAGGTCAAACGTTCACCCCCCATAGACTACCCTTCCAATCAGTCTGTTCCTCAGGAAGACTAACTCCCTGCCAAACGTCGTAACGGCATCTGTTAGCACCCGGTGCATCACAGCCTGTAAAAACAGATAACTCATGGGATACAACCTAAAAGGTTTACAAGGTTGACTTAACCAAGCTTCTAACGGAAATTTCCAAAAAAACGAAAATGAGCTTAAAAAGCTACATGAAGCAAAAATTTCTCAATTTTTCGGTGGCAACGCAACAAAACTTTTGAAGACGACAAGAGCTTTTCCAGCTTAATCAGAAACAAGAAGAAAACATCGTTGACAGCTAAAATATTCGATCATGGTGTTAATCGTCTCCCTAGACAATAGCCTCTAGAAGAAACTGCTACAGGTATCAGGCATAACCGTTTTCTGTCAGCCCAAACTTCTAGATTATCTGGTGAAAATCTAAAAATTCGGTTAGGAATCTTCCTTCACTGCGCTTAGCCTCTCTTGACAAGGTTCTCATCTCGGTATCAGATTTTGATCATTTCTTTGTGAAACGACTGTCTTACTCTGCTCTCATCTCTTGTAAATGATCAGCCTTTAGTTCTCCTGCAGGACTTCAATTTCCTATCAATCTGCTAGTATACCGAAAAAAAACTCAACATACGCCTATGAGTCTATGCAAAAAAAATTTAAAAAAAATTAGTGACTCAAAGGTAACGTTTAAACGGCTCTGAAAAGAATAAAGTATACCCTCAGTTTGTCAATTCAGAAGAAGATCTAAATCAAAATAATCCAAGTCTTAGACTTACTGGATAAACCAAAATCAATTTACTCTTAATTGCACCCAACATATACCACTAAGGTAATAGAAATACACCCACTCGGGTAACAAACTTTGAAATTGCTCATAAAAATTTTTGACTCTACATCACACTACACGAGCTACATCTTGCGCTTGTCCTAACTCAAGATCACCTTGGATTGCCTCTAATCAAAATTTCGCTTCCAAGTGTCAAGAACTGGATATTATTTGGGGTCATAAGCAAATCAAATCCCGCGACCACCGACATACCAGTCTTATGATATATCCTGAGTGTGACTCTTTCGCAAGCTCGCAACAGCTGAGTCGATGCTAAACATCAACTACAATCAACCTAAGTTTGGATATGATCAGTACCCAAAACCTTAGCATTAAACAATAAAAGTAAGCTATTCTCTGCTCAACTTTTATAACAGTCAAAAAAACGAGGTCGTCACCTCTACAGAGCAACATCAAAAAAAATAAAGTTAAGCAATTAAGATAATGTAAATATAAATTATTCTTCTTCTGACAAACTTTCATTGGGGTTAGGTCCCATGAATGGTTTTAAGTCTTTAATATGCCATCGTCCTACTTTAGTCCCATCTAAATTAACTAAACCATAAACTAAGTCTGAAATCTTTTCTCTTATCACGTACTTAGGTACCAACTTAGATGTGAATTTATCTGCTGCACTGGAAAGAATTTTATTTTTTCGCCAAACGTGATCACCTATATTAAAGGCAAAATCCCTTTTTCTAAGGTTGTAAGACTTACTGTTCCGTTCATAAGCCTTATGTATCCTACTACGCACGTCAGTGAAAATATCTTTTAAACCCTTTAAATTTTCGGCGTACGCACCCCTGTTACCCGGAATTATTTCGCTGTCAACATTGACGTCCAAATCCAAATTTTTATAATACGATCCAGATAGAGGTATATGTCTGCCATAAACTAAGAAAGACGGTGTGAACCCTGTTACTTCGTGTATTGCGGTATTTATTGCTTGTTGAATTTTGGAAATATTGCCATCCCAAGTGTCATGTGAATCAACGTAACTTCTTAAAGCGGTCCCGATTGTTCGGTTATTACGTTCGACAAAATTACATTGTGGAGAGTACACGGGATTAAAACGGATATTAAAACCATAAGTTTCACTTAGGCTCTTAAAACTTTTAGAGGTAAACTGAGTACCGTTATCGCATATCAAGAGCGATGGAACACCGTGGATTAGAAAGACATTATTTTCCAAAATTCTCTCTATATATCCAGCTTTAGAGCTTTTCAAAGGAAATAGCATGGTATACTTTGTAAACCAGCAAGAAACCACGAGAAGCCATTTATTTCCCTTTTTTGAACGTGGGAATGGGCCTACTAGATCAGCTGCTATGACTTGAAAAGGGTAATTAACCGTTTTCTCTTTTCCCATCAGTCCCATAGGTAGTGCATTTGGAGATTTCTGCGCTCCACATACTTCACAAGTCCTCACAAACTTTAAGATATCAAAACGCATTTTTGGCCAATAATACTGTTCCTGAACCCTGTGAAGAGTTTTATAAAAACCAAAATGACCAGAAGTAGGAGGAGTGTGACACATGTCTATAATTTCCTCTCTCTGTGGTCTAGGAACTAGTATTTTCCACTCGTGTACATTAACTTTTAAAGGCAACTGGTTTGGGATAAATTTGTACACGAAATCATTTTCCACCTTCCACTGCGGAAAATTTTGAGGAAATTCTTTAATTTGCTGCCGTAAATTATCGTACCATGGATCAATGCGATCTATATCAACTGTATCTATTCTTACGTCAATTTGTGCTTTAAGACTGTTTTCGTCCACTGTATGATCTGGGATTCTTGACAAAGCGTCAGGAATAACATTGTGGACTCCTTTTCTATGAATTAAATTAAATGTATGTTGTCTCAGCCTAATCGCCCAACGCGCTAGTTTGCCACTAGGGTTTTTAATAGAATTAAGCCACAATAAACTATAATGATCTGTTATGACCGTGAAAGGAACACCTTCTATGTAAGGTCGAAACTTTTCGATGTTAAAGAGTACTGCTAAACATTCTTTCTCAACAACCGAATAGTTACGTTCAGCCTTTGATAAAGTTCTACTGGCATAAGCTATCACTCTTTCCTCACCATTGATTTTCTGTGTTAGGACGCCCCCTAAGCCGGTATTAGAAGCATCACTAGAAATATAAAACTGTTGGGAAAAATCTGGTTGGGATAAAATTGGAGCTGAAACCAATAGCTCTTTAATCTTTATAAAAGATCTTTCTGCTGCGTTTGTCCAATCTATCGATTGTCCTTTTTTTCGTCCTTTCAAAAGATCATTAATAGGCGACAACAGGGTAGAAAAATTCTCGATAAAACGTCTGTACCATGAACACATTCCTACGAAGCGCTTAACTTCCGTAGTATTAGTAGGTCTCGCATAATTAACCATGCTTGCTACTTTATCCGGATCGGTACGTAAGGAATTTGAGCCTACAATATAGCCTAAAAACTTTAGAGAAGTTTTGAAAAAATCACATTTGCTCAAATTTATCGTCAGTCCGGCCTCTTTCAATTTATCTTTTACTTCTTTAAGTAAGCGAATATGCGATTCGAAGTCTTCCGATGTTACTAAAATATCATCTAGATAGGTAAAAATATGCGGCTCATATTTCGGACCAAATATAGCGTCCACTAAACGTTGCTGAGTTTGAGCAGCGTTCTTTAGACCAAACGGCATAGTGACGAACTGAAATAGATCTCGGCCTACTACTGCAAAAGCGGTCTTTTCCTTAGAGGATTTGTCTAAAGGGATTTGCCAGAAAGCCTTTCTAAGATCTATCGAAGATACATACTTAGCATTCCTGAGTGATGTCAAAATTCTGTCGATGTTCGGCGGTCTTTTCCTTAGAGGATTTGTCTAAAGGGATTTGCCAGAAAGCCTTTCTAAGATCTATCGAAGATACATACTTAGCATTCCTGAGTGATGTCAAAATTCTGTCGATGTTCGGTAATGGATAGTTATCAAATTTGCTGACCTCGTTGAGCTTTCTTCCGTCAAAGCATAGACGATACTGTCCATCGGCCTTTTTCACCAATAAGATTGGAGAACACCAAGGACTGTTTGATTCTTCAATCACTCCGAGTTTCAACATTTCGTCTAACTCTTTATTTAATACTTTTGACATATACGGAGACATGGCGAAGGGCCTTGTCTTTACAGGACTGGCATCAGCCGTATCTATAGACATGGTGATTTTATTCGTTCGGCCTAACCTATCTTTACTACTTATTTCATTGAAAGAGCTTATTATTTTTTCTGCTTTTAAGCGTTCCGTCTGCGAGAGATCATCTAGGGTACATAGACGTGAAAAAAGGTTTTCTAAAGAACTTTCTGAATAACAATCTTTAAAACTTGTATGCGAATTGACTTCTAGGGACTGTGGATACCACGAATTATCTTTAAAATTTACTAAAATTCCGAATTTTTGTGCAAAATCACATCCTAAAACCAAAGTATGTGATAGAGAAGGTACTACTAGAGCAGAGATTACTAAACAATGACCATTGCAGACTAGCGGCAACTCAACCGTACCTAAAACTTTTAGACGGCTGCCATCTGCAGTGGTAACACTTCTATTTTTGACATGGCATATTTTTATACTTAAACGACTTAAAATTTTAATACCATTCTGACCTACAACGGAGGCATTTGCACCAGAGTCAAATAAAGCCGAGAAATGGGCACCTAATAGATTTATCTTGATATGCGGTCTGTTATCTGAATATTTATGCACGAATAAAGGAGACATGTGACCATTTGGAGAAGCAGGAGTTTTAACTTGAGAAGGAGAATTTTTATTAGACTTAAAAAAATCAGAAACTTTTTGTAACCATTTAGTCCAATCTGATCTATTGGAATATTTTTGTCCATCCGTGTTTCCAGAACGTTTTGGATTAGGGGCTATACTGCTAACGTGAGCTTGTGACTTAGCCGAATGATTAGAGGCTTTTTTGTTGGACTTAGTGTATCCGCCTCGGTAATATACCGTCCTTACTCGTTTTTTGTACATTTGGGGCATGATGCTAGTCTCACACCAGTTGTTCCACATTTGAAACAAAATACCCTCTTAGGTGCTGTACAACTTTGGTAAGTGTGATTCGGACCTTCGCAATTCCGACACGTGGAAATTGCCTTAGGTAAAACCGACTTGTCATTCACTTTAGCTGTAGTGTCGCTAATCTTAGAATCACTATCTTTTCTTTTACCCGTTTTCCAGTTACTCCTAGAGTTCCGATTTAAATTCCCATCTTTATTTGTCGAGACTCCACTTCGGCCATTTGGATTATACTCTACTTGATGTATATTAGTTTCGCCCTTTGGTCTGCTCTTTTCCAACAAATAATCTGACTCTTCAAGTTTTCTACATAACCCGGCGAGTTCGGCTACCGAATTAATATCTAGTAGAGCTAACCGATTGACGAAGCTAGGCAGAATATTCCTACGTATAAAAAAAAAAAAAAAAGGACTCATTCTTCTTTTGTAGCCTCCTCTTTATTTCCGACCACAATTCTTCATCCTCATCACAGTGCAAGAAGTCCTTCTTTAGCCTATCTACCAAGGAATGCCAGTCGTTGACACTTGATTTTATGCTTCTAAACCAAATGAAGGCATCGCCAGTGAAAAATTCAACAGCAGAGCTGAAAAGTTCATCTTCCGATACTTTCCTAGCTTGAGCTATTTCAGTCAGCCTCTCCAAAAAAGGATAGAGTCTCTTTGAGTCTCCATTAAATTTCAATTGCCATTCGCTGACAGGAATATTTCTGGCTGCGCAATTCACGATTGGAGCTGGTACATTTATGACTGGGGTTGTAATAGGCAACTGTGGTAACTCATGACCAGGAGCTATATTTTCTGCAAGATTTGCTTCCATGAGCACACACGTAGCTATTGTTTCCTGAACATATCTGGAAAACTTCGACGCTTCCTCTTCGTCATCCGGCATGGGAATTCTTTGTACGCGACCCGCAACATGCGATAAACGTGACTTAACCCGGTGTACAAGTGAATCATTTGGATCGCCGTTATAACTATCGATTAAGTTTTGAATAGAATTTAAACTCTTTTCGATACCAGCCGTTTCTTCTTTAATAGACAGAGTGTCATCCCCTATTTTTATCGTTTTTCCGGGCTCATTAATTTCTTTACTTAAGATCCTCGTTAGAATCTTTCTTTTATCCGCGACCGGACGTTCTGAGAAAGTACGACGGATTTTCAGTTCATAGTCTAATTCATACTCCAGTAGGTGATTGACTTTAAAATTGAAGGCTTCCATGACAAATGTATAAAATTTAAAAGAATTGTTTAAAAAGTCGTGAAAATATTTCTCCTGTGCTCCCAATAGTCAAAATAAAAAATATGTAAAGACAACTAAAATATGTGAACTTCTTTACCAAACATTAAAACTCTTCGACAATTTCAAAAAAAATTTCTAAGTATTGCCTTGTATTAAAATTCTTTTACCAAATATGTTAAGAATTTCCAGCAAAAAATCTCCAAATATCGTTTCGTATCAGCAAAGTATTTTTAATATTCATGCAAAACATCGATGAGAAAAAAAAAGTACAATTTTTTCGTCGGTTTACCGCAAAATAAATCTAACACTGCTAAAATTAAAGTAAACCGGCACATCTGCTAATCTGAACTATAAAAGTAGCTTTTAAGAAAAAAGTAGGAATCTCTTATCTTAGAGTCGATTAACAAAATTCAAATATCTATACCACCATCAGATAAATTGAAATAAAAAATTCTACAAATTTCCTGCTTTTGTCTTACTGCTATAGTGTAGTTTCGTTTAATAAATATTATGAAATAAAAATATCTGAAAAGTTAGAGCTTTTACTTTGTTCGAAAGCTAGTACACTGAACCCTTTTTTTAAAAAATAAAATTCAAAAACGCCCCGCGTTGACAGCGCTATTTTGTAGCCTATGAACAGGTGTTTAATTTAATTGCGCCCCACGTAGACTGCGTCATTTAGTAAGGTGTTAACTCGCCTGCTTTTTGCGGCGTCATTTTTGTACCCTGTGGAAAGTTGTTTGTCCCACGCTTGAGCGCAATTTTCTTGCAGCCCCGCTTTAATTTCTGATAATGAATTGAGTGACTAATGATTTTAAAAGAACTAAAGAAATTAAACAAACACTAGCTCAGTTTTCCTTGGTAGAGAGATATGGGTAAGAGATAATTTTTGTACGTCTTTTTGGAATTATTTTCTATTTTTAAAAAAGCCTCAGCTGTACAAATTTTGGGCACCATTCATTTTAAAATAGAAAGGATCTAACTTCAGCTAAAAAAATGAAAAAATACTGAAAGGGTGTACTGTTGTTAAATAAAAAAATCAGTTTGGTACAGCTGTCATTATCCTGAAAAGTAAGATAGGTATTCAGTGAGACACTAGCTTTAATCAACAAAAAGAACATTTATTCATGATTTTAAAATAAAAGTTCTAACCTCTGTGTCTTTAAGGATTACAAAAAATTCTAGCCTAACAGGTAGTTATTATTATTAGAGTCCCTAAATCAGACATTTAAATTCTAAAACCTGACTACCCCCGAAAGCGAAGAATCGTGATTTTCACTTCACTTTTTGTCAGTTCAAATTGCTATTAAGGCACTACTTCGGGAATAGGTCTATTGATGAATGTTCTGGTAACTTACGGTTTTTATTTGGGCTTCTAGGCCTTCGATGGAACACAAAACCGATTTCACACTTTGTAGGAAACACTTAGAGCCCACTACGGCTTTACATTAGAAAAAAAACTCGTGCTTTACTTAGCTCTCATAATTGGTGCTATGAGCCTCTACTGCGGCTCGGTCGAAGTAAGCCTCGCTGCGGCTCGATGGAAAATTCGCCTACTTGGCGGCTCGGTCGAAACAACCTACTTGGCGGCTCGGTGGAAATTAGCCCCCCTTCTTGTCCGCCGGACTCTTAAATAAACCGTGGGCACTCTCTTGGCAATATGGCTACGCCGGAACCAAAACTGCGGATACAAATATTTAACCAATCCCGTCGTATCGAGAGATTCGGTCACAAACCCGCACAGCACACTAATATACCGAACGGCTTGGAATTTCTGATTAATATACCGCTCGATACAAAAATGAAAAGAAGTACAATTTAAAGTGAAAAATCAGTAACATTACATGGTCTTAAAATCTAAGAAAAAAATGAATGTTACAATATATACCATGGATCTGGTTGAATCAGTTTATGACAATTGCTTAATCCATCAGTTTGCTGATGATACACAGGTGTATGCTAGTTACAATAGGGATAATGGCGAGCAAGTGTTCCATCGCTTGAATGCCACATCGCTTGAATGCCACTAAATCAGTGGTAATTAATTTTGGTAATGTGCTGGCAGGACTTGACTTGGGTGTTGTTCTGGATGGTGTTCCTGTCCAACTGAGGGAAACTGTAAAAAGTCTTGGGCTTGTGATTGACAAGGACCTGCGCTTTAGAGGTCATGTCAAGCTTATAATGCAGAAGGCATACACAGCTTTAAGAAGCGTATATCGGAATAGAACTATTTTGACCAGAGACGAAAGGAGGAGGCTCTGCGAAGCATTAGTCTTGAGTCATGTTAATTATGCAGATGTAGTTTTTGGACCATGTCTCGATGTTCGTTCCAGTTCCAGAATACAAAAGATTCAGAACTCTTGTGTTAGGTTTATTTGTGGATTGCGGAAGAGAGATCATGTTTCTCCTCAATTGGTGGGGCTAGGCTGGGTCAATATGTTTAGCAGGCGTTGTTTGTTCATAGAGTCTTGGCAACGGGTTGTCCTCTCTTTCTTAGACAGAAATTGAGACATCGGGTAGATGTGCACGGTTTAAATACTAGAAATATTTACCTTTTAGAAATACCAATGCACAGAAAGGTGATCTTTGAAAGATGTTTCAGCTGTGCTGCAGTGAGTGTTTACAATTCGGTGCCTCACGCCATTCAAAGCAGGTCAGTTAATGATTTCAAACTGATTTATAAGAAATTTTCCTCGGGTATGCAACTTTACTTTTATTTCTATTCTTATTTCTATTAGTCCTGGGTTTTGGCGATGGATTGCCGTTGTCTTCTCCTTCACTTCTGGACATTACGTTATGTTTGATGTTTTGCTGATTGATTATTGTATGTTGTATGTTTTCTTCTTTTTTTCTTCCAGTACTATGTTATCTGGTATTTTTATTTTATATTATTACTATTATTATTTTCTTTTCTCTATAATGATGTAATGTTATTGTATGTATTTTTATTTAGTATTTAGGCATTACTTGAATGTTGCATTATTGAATTTGTATTTTTATATATTTTTTTTTTTTTATTTTTTTGTATGCTTAGCTACTGGCTCGGTTGAGATGAGCAGTTCTTAACTGGACTTCGCCGAGTTAAAAATAAAGACCTTTTATTATTACAAAAAGTTCTTCTTTCTCACATTTGAACAATGTGGTTCCATGTTTGGCTGACGGGCCAAAAGCAAGTCAGCACAAACGCTATTACCATTCCGTATTAAGGAATGACCTGACAATGTTACATGTTTTCCATGTTTTCAAAATCACTGACTTCTGAATGTTAGACCTTTTATTATTATTATTATTATTATTATATACACTTTGTGTAAAAGGAAACCGAATATTAAGAATAAGTTGAACTTGCGCAGTTAGTATTCCGTACGTTGATTGCTTTTAATATAAAAATCTTTGTAAAGGAGGTATAAAATGTTATAATATGATCAATGACTTCACAGAACACATCCCAAATGAGTTTTCAACAAAGTTTTTTTTCAATCTTAACTGAAAACTGATGACCTTGAAATTTTTGTTTTTTTTATATACCAGATAAATTATTAAAGGTGATAATTTTCGTTTAATCTACGCCCTGTGGAGAATATTCAAGAATTTTTTCAAAATTTTTTGGATCAGTACTTTTAGATATAAGGAGGGGGCAGGGAATTTTCGCATTTTTTAAAAATAATACAAAGAAAAATGTTTTTACAAGCTTTCACTTGACATCCCACTCGATGACCTGGTAATTTTTTTTTAATTCCGATTTCATCCCCCAATACTAACCCCTTCAGTGAAAATTTAACTTTCAAAACTACACGGCTCTGATGAGGACATCAATTCCTATATTAGTGCCAAATTTCAACTTTCTATGTCAAATAGTTTCAGAGAAAATCGGGTGTGACAGACAGACGGACGGACAGACACCGAAGTGATCTTATAAGTTTTCTGTACGGAACACTAAAAAGTGACTTTATAGACGGATTGTGCATCACTTGAAAGCTAAAAAATAAATTTGCAGTGCCGACGATCAGTTGTTTCGGAAAAAATCGGGTGTGGCAAACAGACGGACCGACGGACAGACAGATGGACAGACATCGACGTGATCTTATAAGTATTTCGTACGGAACACTAAAAATAAATAAATAAATATAAAATATTAAAAAAATGACTACAATTACTATAAATTACCTTTTTACTTAGTATTTTCCTTGCAAACACGTAGTTCTAAAATAGCTACTGCATTTGACGTTCTCAAACAAAGGATAAGTAAATTCCCACCTCTTCTACTTACCTTCTCTAAAACAATTAAGAACTATAGGTTGCATCCGTACTTAAAGTATTATATTATCATCTCGTTCGAGAGTTATCGTGCCAACAGATCGACAGGCCGACAGTCAGATAGACAGAACGACAAAAATGGGGAAATATGTCTTTCGTGATCTAATAATTCTAAGACGTAAAGAAAATCAAAAATTTCGTTTCATAGGATAATTTTCTCTTCCTATTAAAAAGAGAAGTAAATATAATAATTTACCTACTGTGTCGTAAGTATGTTTCAGCCAACTTAACCGTTTATATTCTGAAACTTATCCCTTTCAGCCTATATATGTTTTACTAAAAAAAATATATTTTATAATAAGTATCCAATATACCAATAAAGAACCAGGAAATATTTTCATAATACTGTTGAAACGATACACTCTTCCCATGTTAAGAATGTAAATAAAGAATAAATTCTCATAATAGATATGAGATTCTCTGATATCTTTCATCCCCTTCTGCTAATAAAATTGAAAGTAATGAAAAAATCACTTACTGTGGCAAAAATGTAGCAAACCCTATGCTTAAAATTTGTCAGTTACATCAACCAAAAAACCTAGAAAAATTCTCAAAATACTATTGAAACTATACAATATTTAACAACCTCCACATATTTCATCCCCTTCTCGGGTTAAATTTGAAAGTAATGAAAGAAATAACTTAATTTTTTAATTCCTCGACTCCAGTAACCTTGAAAATGACATATAACGTTATATATACTAAACAACTCCTTTTATGTTTTACTGTAAATATTTATGCATAATATTTGTTTATTATCTGAACAAATAAATAGGAAAAATTACCATATTACTATTAAAATTATATAAAATTTATCAACCCCTTTCGCTCCCTTCGCCTTAAGCGATACCGCTCAAAAACTATAGACTTCGTCCCGACATTAGGTATAACAAGTATGAAATTGGTATATCGTTTCGTTCGTTATCGTATGTATTTCTTTTAAATTTATTGGAATTTTATTATATTCCTCGAAAGTTTCTTCTTCTTCAGCCTTTAACTCCTCCACTCCTGGACGTAGACCTTTCCTAATATTTTTCATTTTGCCCTGTCTTGTGCTTTTCGGTGCCAGTCTCTACCCGCTATCCTCTTGATATCATCTATCCATCTCAATTGTAGTCTACCTCTATTTCGTTTTGTCTCCCTAGGTCGCCACTGTATGATTTTCAGTAGCCATCTTTCATCCTGCTGTCTTGCGACATGTCCAGTCCATTGCCACTTCAGTTCGGCAATCCTCTCTATAAGATCCGTAGCCCTTTTTCTTCGACGGATCTCTTCACATCGGACTCTGTCACTCGGAGATAACCCCCATATTGACCTTTCCATTGCCCTTTGCATTACTCTCAGTCTATTGGCGTTCTTCTGCATTAGACACATTGTTTGCATTCCGTATGTTGTTACCGGTAGGATACAGGCAACTTTCCTTTTTAAATTAAATGGGATACTACTATCTCTCAGCACAAAAGAGAGCTGTATTCGCTTGGTCACCTCCCTGTACTGTTTCTCTTTCCCTAGAGTGATTGAATGGTCGAAATAATTGTATTTACTAATATTTTCTATGTCCTGGTTTTCAATCGATATATGTGGGTCTTCTAGACTCATTATTTTTGTTTTCAAGTAATTCATTTTGAGGCCAATCCGTTTCGACTCATAACTCAGTTGTTGAAGCATTGATTCCAATTCGTTCAAGTCACTTGACATCAACACAATGTCATTCACAAATCGGAGATGATTCAGATATACTTCGTCAATTCCGATTCCTTTATCTTCCCATGGTAGTTTCTTAAAGACATCCTCGAGTACAAGTGTAAATAATTTTAATGCTATTGGTTTTCGTCTCTTCATCTATCTTTATATGAAGAGAAACGTTTTTGTAGATATTTTCGATCAGTGTAATATATCGAGTGTCAATTCGTCGACCGAGCACGAATTGACTGTCCTCAAATTTAAGGGGAAGAAAAAGATGGTATAGGTTGCAGTGACTGAACATACAAACTTGGTTTTTGCTCAGAAACTATGTCACATTGTCTAAGTAAACTATACTCCACTCCTCGCTGACGATTTCGTTTTTATTTCCACAAAAATCACTCACTTTTTAAATGGTCCCACGACCTCTGTTGGTTTAGAACACATTTTCTGACCATAAGTCAAAATACAGCTGTTACTCTTACCTCTATAACCAGGTATTGAATAATGTAATAGAACAAATCATAAAATAGCTAATGCGATACAATAGCTGATGCTAATATTTTTTTCTCAGTTCGATATATTCTTGGACACAGAATGTACTACTATATAACGATAATTACGGTTTATAATAAACTAGCCGTGCCCGCGGCTCCGCTCGCGTAGACTTGATTCACTACTATCGTCACTGCTTATTCCTTATGTTACCTAACATAATAAAATATCTGCCATTATTTCCCCTTATCTCCCACTATTTCTCCTTATCTCCCACTATCTCTACATAATTTCCATTATCTAGGCTTATCTCTGCTCATCTCCCATTATTTCTCCTTATCTCCCATTATCTCACCTTATCTCCCATTATCTAGGCTTATCTCAACTTATCTCGCAATATTTCTCCTTATCTCTGAATGTCTCACCATAACTCCCATTATCTAGACTTATCTCTGCTTATCTCCCATTATTTCTCCTTATCTTCCATTATCTAGGCTTATATCGAATTATATAGAACATATGTATACATTTATAAAAACATGTAAAGGGGATAAGTGGTTCTCAAGTGATAAGCGCACTAACGGACAGACAGATAGACAGAGAGACGTTGCATTTTATATATATTATATTCTTTGCAACACGATATTGTTCCATATTTAATGGTTTAAGCAGTGTATTGCAAGAGAACGCGCTAACGGTAACCTTTTTTCCGACTTGATTCACTATTATCGTCACTGCTTATTCTTTATGTTACCTAGCGTAATAAAATATATCCTATAACCTGACCAGAGAACAAATGTATGTTTTAAAAAAAGCACGTAAATCGAATAAGTGGTTCTCCAGTGATAAGCACACTAACGGACAGACGAACAGGCAGGCAGAGAGACAAGCAGACAGACAGACAGAGAGATGTTTCATTTTATATATATTATAGATAACCTGACCAGAGAACAAATGTATGAATTAAAAAAAAACACGTAAATCGGATAAGTGGTTCTCGAGTAATAAGCGCACTAAGGGATAGACAGACAGACAGAGAAACGTTGCATTTTATATATATTATATTTCTTTGCTACATGATATTGTTCCATATTTAATGCTTTAGGCAGTATATTGCAAGAGAACGCACTAGCGGCAAACTTTTCTCCGACCCGATTCACTATTATCGTCACTGCTTATTCCTTATGTCACCTAACGTAATAAAATATATCCTATAACCTGGACAGAGAACATATGTATGTTTAAAAAAAAGCACGTAAATCGGATAAGTGGTTCTCCAGTGATATATATTTTTATTTTTATTTTTTTTTTTTTATAGGTCTAGCACATGTGCTACAGAGAAGTCCCTAAAGCGCTACAGGAGCGACACGTGTGCGGAGAAAGCGATTCACGTTGTTCTTGAATCGCTGTAGATTGTACTCGATGGGAAACACAGTCCTGGGTAAACCATTCCAAAGGTATGATGTTCTCCATATAAAAGACTGCTTGAAAAGCGTTGTACGAGGAGTAACAAGCTGAACCTCATACGGATGTGAAGCATTAGCGCGACGTGTACTTCTAATATGCTCCGCTCTGGGAGGAATTAAACGGGCCACACCTTTCGAACACTTTCCATGAAAGTACTTGTAGAATAGGCTCAAGTCGCCAACCGTTCTTCGATGTTCCAGCGAATCAAGGCCGTCGGTCAGTTCCGGGTGTCCAATCAGACGAACAGCTCTTCTCTGGATAGAATCCAACAAATGCAGTGTATGTTTGGGAGCGGAGCTCCAAACATGGGAGCAGTATTCCATAGTTGGTCGAATTTGAGCTTTGTAAAGAATTAACAGTTGTTGTGGAGTGTAAAGCTTTCTGGTTCGAAACAATATTCCCAACTTTTGAGAAGCTCTTCTTGCTATGCCTGCAACATGTTCATGCCAGGACATACTTGCTCCCAAATTAACGCCTAACAGATTGAGTGACGATGTTAGAGGGATGGAGTGCCCCGACATAACTATGTCGGGTTCTGCAACGTTAACTTTTTTAGAAAAAAAACTGCCGCCTGGGTTTTTGTAGCGTTAAATTCCACTTGGTTACTGTCACCCCAAGATAGAATTTCTTCCAGGTCTTTGTTAAGTTGAATGACTTCCTGCTGTCTGTGGATATTCGTCTGAGTAGTCGATGTCCGAGCGTTCAAAGTGAATGAAGAGATAAGTGTACTGTCATCTGCAAAGCTGTAGATTGGATTCTCGGTCTTTTCCAGCAGATCGTTAATATAAATGAGGAAGAGAGTAGGAGACAGTATGGAACCTTGGGGCACACCGGCGTTGATAGTGAAGGTGTTAGAAAGAAATCCGTCAACCGCCACTCGTAAAGAACGCTCTCTGAGGAAACATGAGAGCCACAAACAGAACTTTTCAGACATACCATAAGAACGTAGCTTAGCCAACAGCCCATCGTGCCAAACACGGTCAAATGCCTTGGATATGTCAAGAGCAACCGCTCGAGATTCTCCAAAGTGTTCAATTGCGTTGTTCCAAACATGTGTTACATAAGTCAGAAGATCTCCTGTTGATCTGTTTTTACGAAAGCCATATTGGTGATCACTAATAATGTTGAATCCTTCAAGATATTTTAGAAGATGCTGATTGATAGCCTTTTCCATGACTTTCGATATAATTGAGAGTAGTGCGATTGGTCGGTAGTTATTTGGCAAGGTCTTCTTGCCTTTTTTAGGTATCGGCTGAACTGTGGCACATTTCCAGCAGGAAGGAAATATTCCCTTTCTGTAGGATAGGTTGAAAAGTCTACAGAAAACTGGTGTTAGTTCCCTCGCACAGTTCTTGAGAACTATGGCAGGTATTCCGTCAGCGCCTGAAGCCTTTTTGGTGTCTAGCTTCATCAAAATACGTTTTATGATACGCTGTCTGAAGACAATATCGGGCATCCTTGACTGCACTATGGGAATAGTAGGTGGTGTTTTTCCTTGGAAATTGACAGTAGAATGTGAAGCAAAGAGTTCAGCCAACAAGTTCGCTTTCTCAACAGGTGTCGTTGCCATAGAATTATCTGGCCGTGTGAGTGGCGGTATGGTGGATTTGGTGAAATTTTGACTAACTGCCTTACCGACCGACCAAAAGGACCTGGAATTGCCGGGACAAGCGAGAAGTTTGTTTCTAATCCATTGATTGTGTACCTCCTTGGTTTCGTCGATAATTTCTTTGCATCTGGTCCGGGTATGAACAAAGATGTTACGATTTATGGTGTTAGGATCTTCACGCCACTGTCGGTATGCAAGATGTTTAGAAGCAACAGCTTCTTTGCATTTTAGGTCAAACCAAGGCTTGCCGTTGGAAGGGCATTTCTTCGAAAAAGGGATGTAAGCATCCATACCGGCCAAAATAACATCGGAAACCTCCCTGGCGCAGTCAGATGGGTCGTCGGATCGAAAACAAACGTCCAACCAAGGGAAAGTTCGAAAATATTCCATAAGCGCACAAACGGAGAAACAGACAGAGAGACGTTGTATTTTATATATATTATAGATATAAACTTTTTTCCGATTTGATTCGCTATTATCGTCACTGCTTATTCCTCACGTTACCTAACGTAATAAAATATAGCCTATAACCTGGCCAGAGAACATATGTATGTTTTAAAAAAAAAGCACATAAATCGGATAAGTGGTTCTCCAGTGACAAGCGCACTAACGGACAGACAGACAGAGAGCCGTTGCATTTTATATATATTATAGAAGCTAACCAGTTACCCAGCTCTACCCTATCTATTATAATTCTTTCATTTAAAAACAACATTTACCATTTTTCTTTTTAGTGTTCCGTACGGAACACTTATAAGATCATTTCGGTGTTTGTCCGTTTGTCCGTCTGTATGTCCGTCTGTCTGTCTGTCAGACCCGATGTTCAAAAATATATATAATGTAATACTTGCGTACACATTTCTTTGTATTATTTTTATAAAATCGCCGAATATCTCTGTCCACCCCTTATCTCAAAAAGTACTGATCAAAAAATTTTGAAAAAATTCTGGAATATTCTCCACAGGGTATAGATTGAACGAAAATTATCATCAGTGTATTACCTTTAATATTTTATCTGGTATAAAAAAAAACTAAGGTCATCAGTTATCAGTAAAGATCGGAAAAAAAACTTTGCTGAAAACTCATTTGGGGTGTGTTTTGTGAAGTTATTGATCATTTTATATCTCCGTAACAAAAATTTTTATTTTAAAAGCAATCAACATACGGAATACTAATTGTGCAGTCCAACTTACACTTGACTGGTTTTTTAGTATCTCATGTTTTATTTTCGATTTTAAAGTCTCAGATATCATTAAAAACTCGTAAAGACTTTTAACCTTTATTGGCATACTTTATGGTGGGTCGTGCCTTTCTTTCGTTCCATATATTATTTCTTATCTGTTATCTTTAAGGTGAACGCAATAAACCAAAATAAACGAGAAAATGCTATCTTTAGTGCTTGTGAAATGATACGTATTATCAGTGTGTAAGATAAGTCCTTTGCCGAATTGCAAAAACTGCACTATAACTCAGCTAAATCCAGCAAGATTTACTCTCCATGGAGCTTAAACCCTTTTTAACACCCTAAATAAAAAGCAAGTCAATAAACGCCGAGGAATACTTCTTAAAAAATCTCTCTTTTACAATGTTACCCTAAAAGTTTAAACCCTTGCCAACACAGTAAAAAAAATAGCAGTCAAAGAAATGGGACATTTTAAAGAAAAAAAACCTTTTCGTACAATAAAACTTTAAAAGCTTTTATCCTTCCCCAAATCCCACCTACCTAGACGAAACTTGGTTCAACAACCACGATACTATAAAAACGGGTGGAGTGAACCAAGTGACAAATGTCAAAATAACGCTCCTTCAAACAAAGGGAGTATGATTACAATAGTACACGCTAGTTGGGGGAACGGATAAATCCCGATTTGTCTAATCTTCTCGCTTAAAAATATTAAAAGTTCGAATTTAAATAATCATCAAGATACTACCGCAAAGTTTTTTGAAAGGTAGGGTAAAGACTGATTCTTAAAAAATGTTCCAGAAAACAGTGTTATCGTCTTTGATAAGGATAGTTATCATAGTCGACAAATAAAAAGGTATCAAATACAGACCACGCAAAATCTGAAATACAAGAATTAATGTTAACCAGTGACATATATTTTGAAGTGAATCATAAAAAATCTGATTTGGCATTAATAATCAAATAAGAAATATCAATAAAGAATATATTTGCAAAAATATGTCAAAAGAAATGGGTCATACTGTTCCAAGATTGCCGCTATATTACTGCATTTGTAACCCTATAGAAAATATATGGTACCAGATTACCACCGGGGTGAAAAGTTTTTACAAAAATCGATTTTATTCTTCAACACAGCTTCTTTCAAAAGCGATGCACTTATTCCAGCGATCTTCCGACATTTGGATACCTTTCATATAGAACGATTTATCGGGCTCTCTACAATAAGCCTTAGTTTCCCATTCAATTTCTTTATTTGAGCCAAATCTCTTTCTCTGGAGCAACCTTTTCAAATTTGGAAAAAGGTTATAATCGCTGGGGCTAGATCTGGTAAATACAGCGGATGAGGAAGCAACTCATACCCAATTGGGGTTTAAAAAAAAAATAACCAGTCAAGTGCAAGTTGAACTTGCACAATTAGTGTTCCGTACGTTGATTGCTTTTAAAATAAAAAATGTTGTAACGCAAGTATAAAATGATCAGTGACTTCACAAAACACACCCCAAATGAGTTTTCAACAAAGTTTGTTTCCAATCTTTACTGAAAATTGATGACCTTGAAATTTCTGTTTTTTTTTATATACCATATAAATTATTAAAGGTAATGCACTCGTGATAATTTTCGTTCAATCTACACCCCGTGGAGAATATTCCAGAATTTTTTCAAAATTTTTTGATAAGTATTTTTCGAGATAAGGCGGGTGCACAGCGATTTTTCGCGATTTTTAAAAAATAATACAAAGAAAAATGCGCGCAAGTATGACATTATATATATATATATATATATATATATATATATATATATATATATATATATATATATATATATATGTGTATATATATATATATATATATATATATATATATATATATATATATATATATATATATATATATATATATATATATATTACTCGCGTTTTCACAAGCTTTAATTTGACACCACACTCGATTACCTAGTAAAAAAAATGTTTTTTTCACTTCCAATTTCGCCCCCCAAAACTAACCCCTTAAGTCAAAATTTAACTTTCAAAACTACATGGCTCTGATGAGGCCATCAATTCCTATATTATTACCAAATTTCAACTTTCTATGACAAATAATTTCGGAGAAAATCGGATGTGACAGACAGACAGACAGACATCGAAGTCATCTTATAAGTGTTCCTTACGGAACACTAAAAATTGTCATAAATGGAAAGATCATATGTAAGTTTTATAACAAAAATAATATTTTTTTTCGATATAATTAAAAAGTTATATCAAAATCAATATAAATTTTTAAACTTATTACTGATGACGCGCCGAAAAAACCCGAGCGCGTATGACGTCACAATGTTCATTTTTCCTCAACATCCCAGCTGTTAGGAGTGTTTTAGTTTTTAATCAATTTGTTTTTATTGTTTTCACCAGTGTATTGATAAATTTATTGAAAATGTCTAATCTAAAAAGTTGTCGTGCCTGTTTCGTACCATTTTGTACGAATACTACAAAAACAACTCCCGAAAAAATGTTTTTATATGTGCCACGAGATGTTAAACGTCGAAATCAATGGTTCCAAGTAGCACAACGTATTAATCCTAAAAAACAACATCATATTTTTTCTGTTGTGAAGATCACTTCGATGTAAGTAATAGGAGTTTCGGTTAATAATGTCGAATTTTTCGCAACATTTAAGCGTTTATTTCCATCACAAAATACCTTAATACTCAAAGTATTGGCCATCATTAGCTATGACTTTTCCCATCTTTCTGTCAAAGAATAGATTCCGCACCAGAAGAACTTTTCATCTTTTGAGGCCAACCATTCACCAAGCCAAATTTTCTCTTCTTCATAAGAATGTAAGTGTTGTTCTAAAAGTCCGTGCTGCATCGATCGAAATAAGTGGTAGTCTGAAGGTGCTAAGTACGTGAATAGATGGGATAGAACGTCCTATTTGATGTTTTCCAAATAGTTTTTAACACATTTTGCAACATGGGGCCGAGCATTGTCATGTTGAAAAATGACTTTATCGTGTCTTTGGGCGTATTCGGGTCGTTTTTTCCTTCAATGTTCGGTTCAACTTTATCAATTGCTGTCTGTATCGATCGCCAGAAATCGTTTCACCAAGCTTCAGCAGTTCGTAATACACAACTCCTCTACTATCCCACCAAATACACAGCAAAGCTTTCTTTCCCTGTATATTGCGCACTGGTTGTGATGTTGAAGGCTGGCCTGGGTCTACCCAAGTTTTTTGGGTTGGAGCATGTACACCATAAGCTTCAACCAAAAATCGATAACTTTCAGCAGCCGTTTTCTTCAAATAAAAAGAAGGTTATTATACTGCTCCGCAAAACGTCTTTTTCTGGTACGAAACAAAACATATTCAAAGTTATGAAGAATTATATTTTTCGTACAATGACAATTAATAACGAACTGGCTTTTGATTGCGTATGTTTACCTTCCAAAACGCCATAGGTGTCACTAGTCTATACCAACAAGTATATTAGTAACTCCATCTCTTAACAAAATTGACATTATTAACCGAAACATCTATTATTTTAATATAATAATAATCATTATTGCGTTTAAGTCAAACATAACCTATAGCCTTGTCACCATAACTTTCCCGTGACGCCCTACAAATAATTTAATTATATTTAATAAAAGTATTTTGTTTCTTATTTACATTTACATTTTTAACAAATATACAAAATATAGTATACCTCAATAATTTTGACAGTATATACACAGATAGAAGCTGTTGACAGGATTATCAATATGATTTATGATAAAGTTTTAAAATAAACTTAAAAAATCGATAATTATGTTTTATTCAAAACCCAATTAATCCATTTTCTTCATCGATTTTATAGAGTTGTGAGCTGGTGCTTTATCTTGGTGAAACAACACTTTTTTATTCGCTAAATGCGGCCATTTTTTCTTGATTTCATCATTCAAAGGGTCCACTAAACCACCATAATAGTCTCCGGTAATTGTTCGCCCATTCTCAAGAAAGTCGATCAATATTATTCCATGCGCATCCCAAAAAATACTTGCCAAAACCTTTCCAGCTAATGTTTGTGTTTTTGGACGCTTCGGTCGGCTTCCATGCGGTTCCAGCCACTCTGCATACTGCCTGTTGAACTCAGGCGTGTAGTGGCGGATTTAAGGTTCGCCCCTTGTTACGAATCGGTGCAAAAACAGTGTTCCGGATCTTCGGCAGATTACTGTTTTTGATGGATCGTGGGAGCGCGCGGTACTCATCGGGCTCATAGCTTTTTATATGCAAAAATTCATGCAACGTATGCCTCACGCTCTCTGTTGATATCTCCACGGTGTCAGCTATGTCCCTCACTTTCATTTTGCAGTTATTCAGAACAATATGGTGGATTTTTTGTGTTTTTTGTAGTGACTGCCTCATTTGGACATCCAGAAGATGGTGCTCATCGGTGCTTGTACGACCGCATTTAACACTGAACCATTGACATATAGTTGCTTTGGAGGGAGCAGGTGTGCCATAATATTTTTGAAGCCAGTCTTGGGTTCTGGCTGTATTGTTTTCCATCAAAAAGCAAATCAACACACGAAATTCTTTTTGTTTTATTTGTTCTATCGTTTTACAAAAATCAAAAGTTGCGTCACCCAAACAGCTCTAACTCGCAAATTAATAGACAAAATGTTATGAAAATTTTACATGAATCATCTGAGAGTTAACACTAACTGAAAATCGTGTGAGTTTTTTGTTTGTAATGCCATCTCTCGGGAAGTCTCGTGACTTTTCACCCCGTGTTAGTAAGTCAAGAATAAAAGCAGAAAATCCAACAGAGAGATTTTGCTGCGCTTATTTTCATTATATTTTTATCATTATCGTTATGAACAGCATGTACAATATATCGTAAACACAAAAGAAATGTACATAAAAAATATTTTACAACTGCTAAAATAAACACTTACTTATTATTTCTCTTTATAAAAATTGTTTTTTTTTTCTGTGTTAAAAATGAATCGACAAACCACAAATGTGCTAAGAAGGCCAAAATGGGGTGGACGATAATTTAATATACGGTATAATCCTTTATAAAAAAAATTACATCTTTGCATTTAACCGAGTACGGTGACTTTTAAAAAAAAACACATACACATCTGCCATCTAGGATGGCAAAAATTTTTCATTTGATACAATTAACATATTTACTTATAATTATCATCAAAAATAAGCAAAACATCTTAAATTCAAACTCTCATTTTATGTGGCAGAATCGCATTAAAAATAACCGGTCAAGTGCAAGTCGAACTTGCGCAATTAGTGTTCTGTATGTTAATTGCTTTTAAAACAAAAATTTTTATTACGGAGGTATAAAATGATAAATAAATTCACAAAACACACCCCAAATGAGTTTCCAACAAATTTGTTTCCGATCTTTCTTGAAAACTGAAATTTTTGTTTTTTCATATATCAGCTGAATTATTAAAAATAATGTACTCTTTTCGAGATAAGGGGGGACAGCAATTTTTGTCAATTTTTTAAAAATAATACAAAGAAAAGTGTGCGCAACTATTACATTATATATATTTTTTAACTCATCTTTTCACAAGCTTTCATTTGACACCCCACTCGATGACCTGGTAATTTTTTTTCACTTCCTATTTCACACCCCAAAACTAACCCTTTAAGTCAAAATTTAACTTTCAAAGCTGCACGGCTCTGATGGTGCCATCAAGTCCTCTGTTAGTACCAAATTTCAACTTTCTATGTCAAATAGTTTCGGAGGAAATGGGGTGTGATAGACGGACAGACAGACAGATTGACAGACAGACAGACACCGAAGTGATCTTATTACTCAGAGAGCGTTCTTTATGCTTTACGTGACAGTCGACGAATTTCTTTCTAACACCTTCACTATGAACGCCGATGTGCCTCAGGGCTCCATACTGTCTCCCACTCTCTTTCTCATTTACATAAACGATCTGCTAGAAAAGACCAGGAATCCAATCCACATCTTTGCAGATGACAGTACGCTTGTCTCTTCATTCACTTTGAACGCTCAGACATCGGCTACTCAGACGAATATCCGCAGACAACGGGAAGTCGTTCAACTTAACAAAGACCTAGAAGAAATTCTATCTTGGTGTAACAGTAACCAAGTGAAATTTAATGCTACAAAAACCCAGGCGGCAGTTTTTTCTAAAAAAGTTAACGTTGCTGAACCCGACATAGTTACGTCGGGGACTCCATTCCTCTAGCATCGTTACTCAGTTTGTTGGGCGTTAATTTGTGAGCAAATATATCTTGGCATGAACATGTTGCAAGCATAACAAAGAGAGCTTCTCAAAAGCTGGGAATATTATTTCGAACCAGAAACCTTTACACTCCACAACAACTGTTAATTCTGTACAAAGCTCAAATTCGACTAACTATGGAATACTACTCCCCATGTTTAGGGCTCTGCTCCCAAACATACACTGCTTTGTTGAATTCTCTTCACAGAAGAGCTGTTCACCTGATTGGAGACCCGGCGGCCTTGATTCGTTGGAACGTCGAAGAACGGTTAGTGACTTGAGTCTATTCTACAAGTATTTCCATGGAAAGGGTTCGATGGGTGTAGCCCGCTTAATTCCTCTCAGAGCGGTGCATGCTAGAAATATACGTCATGCTAATACTTCCCATCCATATGAGGTTCAGCTTGTTACTCCTCGTACAACCCTTTTTAAGCAGTCTTTTAAATGGAGAACCTCATCCCTTTGGAATTATTTTCCCAGAACTGTGTTTCCCACCGAGTACAATTTACAGCGACCAACGTGAATCGCTTTTTTCGCACACGTGTCGTTCCAGTAGCGCTTTAGGAATTTCCCTACAGCACGTGTGCTAGACCCATAAAAAAATGCCAGAACCACAGACATAGAGAATGGACTGAGCGTTCCGTATCCCGCTGTGAAGTAAATACTGACATAAAAGTGTGAGAGACAAAGCAAATGTGCGGCCAGTAGCTGTCTCTCGGGGCTAATGCACTTTAGTTATACAGGCATACAGAGACGAGAGAGGTATTGGCTGCACAGTCGCCTCGTATCTTTCTAGAGAGTGGTTAATTTTGTGATGCTAATGCTCAGTCCATTCTCTATGTCTTTGGCCAGAAGGAATTTTATGTTTTACAGTTTAAGACTAACTTCGTCACACAATTTAATGCCCAACTATGGAAATAATAGAAACGCGTTAATTAAAATGTATTATAACTTTAAACTCGCGAGAATACAATCAAATTAACCAACCTTTCCAACAAAACAAGAAGTTAAAATTTTAGTAACCTCGTTTTAGGTTAAATAGTTTAAAACAACTAAGAAGTTTTACTTCATTATGCGCTTTACTTCAATTTATATTGTCAGAAGTTTCAAGATAAGTAACTTCGGAAACAAAACCACCTGTTTTTATTATGAAACGTTGTTTTGGCTGACTTTAGTAAGTTATTATATGAAAAAGTTTATCGTGGAATAACTTAAGCATTTTTTTCTTCCGTACTTCAAAAAAAAGTTTGTGTTTTTTTTGTAAAGTCATAAATTAGTTGCGATGTACGTATTGTTTGGAGCCGTATAAGTTTTTTTTGCGTTTTTACATACCACACTTGAAACGAATGGAACATGATTTATATAGGTGACAAAAATAAATGTTTCATGTCGTAGAAGGATGAAAAAGAGAAGTGAATGAATTAATGGATGTGAAACACAGAGAAAAAAACAAATAGATCGAATATCAACCTCGAAAATGCGAGGTTCGTTTTTAAACTAAGTACCGTTTTGATATTAAAAAAATGGTCAAGTGCAAGTTGGACTTGCACAATTAGTGTTCCGTACGTTGATTGCTTTTAAAACAAAAATTTTTGTTACGGAGGTATAAAATGATCAATGACTTCACAAAAAGGGTTTTTTTGGAATAGGTTTTAAAATGGTCTAATTTTGAAAGACTTACGAGAAAATATCAGGGGGAAGCCGTTTTTGTACTTTTTTTGGTAAATAAAAAAATAACCTATACCACTACTCAGTATATATCACCACTACACCAAACACTTTATTTTTGCACTCGACGCGCGTTTCGCTAACCATGTTAGCTTCATCAGGAGCGATGATTCAATCATCGCTCTGATGAAGCTAACATGGTTAGCGAAACGCGCGTCGAGTGCAAAAATAAAGTGTTTGGTGTAGTGGTGATATATACTGAGTAGTATCATTATGCCAAAGATTCCACATTCCCAACTTACCTATACCACTGACAACTGTTGAAAACCACTGATCGAAACTGTCAGTTGTTTTTGGAAGAATAGGTTCCGTTCACACTAATGGGTGAAATGTAGAGGTCAGCCTAACCTTTTCAAAAAATTATTAAATTTTTTTTAGTTATGATCTAATCTTATCACAAAATTGTTTATTGTCATTTTTTTTTTGGTAAAATTTCGGTACGCAAGCTTTTCAGAAAAAGAAGATTTTTTTTTAAATAGGCTTAAAATGGCCCAAATTTAAAAAGTTATGAGAAAAAATCGGGATGTAACCGTTTTTGTTAACCTGAACTAACCGAAACTAACCTGAAATAAATAATTAGCAATTACAAAATACATTAAATAGTGAAAAAAAATGTCCTACCTTAATGTGAAAAAATGATAAACATACTATGTTAGTGACTGGAGACCAGAGTTAGTTCAGGTTAGCAAAAACAGCCTTACCTCGATTTTTCCTCGTCAATCTCTCAAAATTATCCGCAAAGAAAATTTCACAGCAAGGTTCCTTATTGGTTGAAATTTTACTATGACTGTAAATGTAGCATAATCATATCGGCGCATGCGCATAAACTGACTGAGTTCTCCCGAGCAGTTTCGATCAGTGGTTGTAGACTTTCGTACGCTTAAGTACCAATATTTATGTGCAAAAAAAAAACGTAAAAAAAGAGCTTCCGCCCGACATTTTCTCGTAAGTCTTTGAAAATTAGACCAGCCTATTCAAAAAAAAAATCATTTTTCTGAAAAGCCCGCGTAACGAAGTTTTACCCACAAAACACATTCCAAAAGAGTTTTCAACAATGTAATTTTTTTTTTTCCGATCTTTACTGAAAATTGATGAAATTTTTGTTATTTTATATACCAGATAAATTATTAAATTTATTAATCTACCCCCCTGTGGAGGATATTCCAGAGTTTTTTCAAAAAATTTCTTGATCAGTACTCTTCGAGATAAGGGGAACAGCGATTTTGAGCAATTTTTCGAAGATAATATAAAGAAAAGTGTGCACAAGTATTACATTATATATATATATATATATATATATATATATATATATATATATATATATGTATGTTTGTTGTTACAAGCTTTCATTTGACATCCCACTAGATGACCTAGTATTTTTTTTTTTCGTTTCCGATTTCACCCCCCAAAACTATGTCAAATAGTTTCGGAAAAAATCGGATGTGACAGACAGGCAGACAGACAGGCGGCCGAACGGACACGAAGTGATCTTATAAGTGTTCCGCACGGAACACAAAAAACACAAGGCTAATTTTTTTAAAATATTTTTTTTTTTATGTGAACTCCTTTTCAACATAATTTCCACCTGTATTAAGTATTTGTCGTATCGTAAGTCCAACTTCTGTATTCCTTTCTCATAGAAATCTGCTAACCACTGCAGCACGGTCATTTTGGCGGCGTCGTCGGTGTCGTAGAACCAATCGCTAAAGTGATTTTTTAAGTGCGGGAACAAGTGATAGTCACTAGGCGCTACGTCTAGGCTATACGGGAAGTAATCAAGTTGTATCCAGCCATATGACGCGATACGATCAGGGGCTCAGCGAGCTACGTTTGGACGAGCATCGTCATGAAGCCAAACGATTCCTCTACTGACCATGATGTGAGGCTTTTTGTTTTGGATTACACGACGCAGTTTATTTAAAGTCTCACAAAATGTCTCAGCATGTACTGTGTCGCCCGAGGCAATATAACCGCAAGCAACACCTCCGGCCGTTCCCAAAATACAGTGCACATCGTTTTTCAGGCTGAAATTAACCGTTCTAATATACTGAAAATGTTACAAAAGTATTATGATGACCGTGCTTTATCGAGAACAGAAACATATAAGTGGTATTCGCGTTTTGAAAATGGTCGTGAATCAGTAAAACATTATCAAAGACCTGGAAGACCATCAACATCGAAAACTGAAAAAAAAAACACCAATAACATCAATGATCCAGGAGAACAAGAAATTAACTATTTATGGGATAGCAGAAGAGACTTAAATATCATTTGGATCCTTTCCGAGCATTTTACATAAAGATTTGGGTTTAAATCGTGTTGCTGCTACACTTATTCCAGTAGAGCTGAATTTGTCACAAAAAAGTTAACGTGTCGAGTTTGTTAAAAACAGGATTTAAACTATAATTTTGATTCAAACTTCATTTAAAGCATAATTACTAGTGATAAGTTTTGGGTATGTGACTATGACACACAAATCAGACATCAATCAAATGAATAGTATTCTCGGGATGAGCCAAAACCAAAAAGACCACGTCGAGTTCAGTCAAAAATGGTTTCATCGTGAATTTCTTCCGGGAAATCATACAGTCAATAGAATGTTGTCTTGATGATATGAAACGTCTACGTGCAGCTATGCGTTTGAAAACCCCAAATTTACCGAAACCAATTCATGGATTTTAATCATGATAAACGCACCATCTTATAATGTATAGGTTATTCGACAATATTTGACTATCAGCAACACCAATACAATCCAGCGTTCACTAAATTCACCTGATATAGGCTTTTTCTTATTCAGCAGACTCAAAAAAATCACTTTGAGGAATTCGTTTTGAGCATTAAGACAATAAAACCAAAACCGAAGGAGGCCCTCATAGCTCTATCGAAGATTGAGTATCAAAATGCTTTCAAGAATTGGATAAATCGTCACATTACATCAAGTGTACTTGTGACTTCTTTGAAAGCGATAATATTCCAATTATAATTAGCAATGTATTTTTAGTTTCATAAAGATAGACCGGTATTCTTTGATGATGGTAATATAACGAGAAGCCATCGAAATTGACGAAACTGACACCTTAAACAAAACAAATGATGCCGTCAACCTCCCAGCGGCATGAAAATGCATAATAAAACAAAAGTAATCGCGATTTATGGATTGCTTATAAACTGAAATTTATTTAAAGCAAGGCATCAGCATTTTTTATGAACATAGCGCATAGCACACAGCCCTGAAGCGCTACAGGAACGACGCGTGTGCAGAAAAAGCAATTCGCGTTGGTTTTGAATCTCTGTAAATTGTACTCGGTGAGAAACATAGTCCTGGGTAAATCACTCCAAAGGGAGTAGGTTCTCCATATAAAAGACTGCTTGAAAAGGATTGTGCAACGTACGGATGTGAAGTATTAGCGCAACATGTATTTCTAGCATCCACCGTTCGGAAAGGAATTAAGCGGGCTGCATCCATTGAACACTTCCCGTGAAAATACTCATAAAATAGACTCAAATCGCCAACCGTTCTTCGATGTTCAAAAGAATCAAGGTTTGCTGGTGAGTTCTAGGTGTTCAATCAGGCGAACAGCTCTCTTTTGGATAGAATGCAATAAATGCAGTGTATGTATGGGAGCAGAGCCCTAAACATGGAAGCAGTATTCCATTGTTCGTTGCTTTGTACAGAATTAACAATTGTGGAATGTAAAGCCGGGGTTTTTGTAGCGTTAAATTCTACTTGGTTACTATCACCTCAAAATTGAATTTCTGCTAGGCCTTTGTTATGTTGTAAGGACTTCCCGCAGTCTGTAGATATTTGCATGGATAGCTGATGTTCGAGTATTTAAACTGAATGAAGAAATAAGCGTACTGCCATCTGCAAAGCTGTAGATTGGATTTCTAGTCCTTTCCAGCAGATCGGTGATGTAAACAAAAAAGAGAGTAGGAGATAGCATGGAACCTTGGACACACCGGGTATTAGAAAGAAATCCGTCGACTGCTACTTGTAAAGAGCGCTCCCTGAGGAAACACAAGAGCTATAAACAAAACTTTTCAGACATACCGTAAACACTGTCGAATGCCTTGGATATATCAAGTGCAATCGCTGGAAATTCTCCAAAGTGTTAATTTGCGTTGTTCTAAACATGTGTTACATAAATTTTTGAATCCTTCTAGATATTTTAGAAGGTGCTGATTGATAGCCTTTTCCGAAACTTTCGATATTATTGAAAGTAGTGCGACTGGTCGACAGTTGTTAGCCAACGTTTTTCTTACCTTTTTTGGGTATAGACTGAACTGTAACGCATTTTCAGCAGGAAGGAAATATTCCCTTTCTGTAGGATAGGATAAAAAGTATATAAAAAAATCTACATCTGCGATTTATTTATGACATAACGAAATTGATCCATTCTGGAAATGATTGATAACTAGCTATAAAAAATGGGTTGTTCACAATAATGTCAATGGAAAAAGTTCGGGGGGTAAGCAAGATGGACCAGCGCAAACAACATCTAAAGCCTTTAGTCATCAACATACGGTTTTTTTTAAGAGAGACTTTTAATTTTCTGACTAAAAACAATTTAATTGAAAAATCAATAATGTCGAAAACTTTAGTTTTTACCATTCTACCTAATGCATTAACTCCAGAATTTAATCAGAAACCTAATTTCGATTTATTGACGAGAAAGCTGAAAATCACAAAACCAAAAAATACTTTTGTGTTTTTACGCATTCTCATTCACCTAAAAATATATTCGTTCATTGTGATAACCATCTACTAATTAAATTTTTTTACTTTATTGTTACTCGAAAAAAAAAACGCTACTATACGAACAGAGACTTGACCGGGAAATAATTAGCTTGTCGAAGGTCATTTCCTACACCTGTTTTTCAATGGAAAAAACCCACTAAAAATCACATAAAAGGAGATTTTACGATCTTATCCACTTAGTTTGATTTTTTGGGATTGATTTTTCGATCTTTCTAAAAGTTCTCATTGTAATTAAATAGATTTTCGCTTGTTATGTAGTCATTTATATACTTCAATTACGTATGGGTTTTATTTTTGAACGGTATATGTGTCTGTTAAAAGAAATGGTTGTTTTTTACTTCTATTTTTTAAAGCTACGAGGCTCGAGAACCACATCAGCAAATTAGTTTTCATGTAAAGGACCCCGCACACAACATATTGAAAAGTGGTCCAGATCAAATACTGCCTGAAAATGTAATATGTAAAGTCTCAGTGGGCAGAACGCGCAAAAAATCAATAGGATCCGAGATATTGGGCTCTGAAGGCTTCATTTTGTACCATCTGAAGAGAACACACTGCAGGGTCTACTAGAACTGTCAGGCATATTTTACACACAAACAGGCAAACACACACACCGATCGACCGACCGACCGATCGATCGACCGGACGAACGGACGACCGAACGACCAGACGACCGTCGCAGGGAGAGTAAAGACAATAATTTACCTTCTGTTCCATAAGTACATTTCCGCCAACTAAACCGTTTGTATTTTTGAAACTTGTCCAATATTCAACTCAATTTTTTTAGGTTACTGTGTAATCAGATCTCAATCCCTTCCGGACATTATTTCTGTTAAAATTGAAATTAATGGAAAAATAAGAACACTGGAATAGAAATATATTACGACATACGTGCAATTATCCTTTTAGCCCCTTACGTTATTCCTTTGATGCCGGTATATATTTTACTTATAAAAACCACGGATCGCTAAAGTATGCCTCGTCGAGGTTCTCAGAGATGCTGTGCATATTTTCTATTATTGATACAAAACAACTTCTATTCACGCGGCATCTTTCAGGAACTCGAGGAGGCACATTATAACGATCTGACGGTAGCCAGATGGCTTCGTTTGTGGCGATTTTTGTTCCACGTGTTTGTTTTTCTGTAGTAATAGCTATATTTTTTTTTGTACTCATAAATAATAGTTGTCGCATAAATGCAATAACGCCTTTGGCAGCACTAACGCGTTGTCTAAAAAATGCCATGAAATAAAAATGTATGTTTGGGCACTTGGACAACCCTGACGGATATTACGGCATTCTCGCCGATATCTCTCGGATATAAAAAAGGGTTTATAATCCCTATTCAGGCGGGGAGGTGAACGATAAAAAAAAAAGTACCTCCAAAACTTCCTCTAGGCATCTTTAAACCCCTGGAATGTTTCCCTTAAGAATAATAGAAGGAAATTTTAAGAAATTGAACCGTTTAGAATAATGCAGATAAGATTTTAATGTAAGTAGTTCTTGGAAGTAATCATTGTGTTATTTTTTTGTAATAAACAATGATTTTTAGAGAAAAATATTTTTTTCTTGTTAATTAATAGTCATTCTTTTTCCAGTGCTTTTTCCATTTCGGACGTTGGCTGTTAACATGGCAATCCTGACCTTATTAACAACGCTTCGAAAACACCTGAACAGACGTAAAATCCGAACCAATGTCTGCGTCCCCTGGACCTCGTTTGCTATCTATCTGTCAGAGACGGTATTTATTATGTCTGATAAGAGACAAGATATTTAAGCTTTCGCCCTTTAATTATGAGTGCAATTTCCTTTATCATTTCCTATTCGGCGCAGAACTTCCAAGTTGATGATATGTTCGGTCCACGAAATCTCAGAATTCCGGCGATACACCCACATCTCAAAGCCTTCAACTTTTTTCCTTGGTGTTTCCGTCATCGTCCACTATTCTCCACCGTATAGCAAAAGAGGGAATACTTAGCATTTGGCTAATCTAACTTTTAGTCGGAGTGACAAATCATTGCATGTAAATAGTCTTCTCATACCATTAAAAGATGCTCGAGCTTTTTCGATTCTTGACTTTATTTCAACATACTTTGCATTAACCACTGTCCCCCAAGTATATACACAGGATTCCACAGGCTTAATTATTTGGCTATTTATCTGAAGCTGTCTTCCTGCTTGTTGAGATTTGCTTATTATCATCCACTAAGTTTTAGATATATTCAGGTCGGGACCATACTCTTCGATAACCCTTTGTATTCTTTCAACAAGATCTTGAAATTCATCGATGTTACTGGCCAGCAAGACGGTATCATCGGCGTAATCTTATGCTGTGAATCATATCTCCACTTATTTTGATGCCTTTGTTAACCCCTTCTAGTGCTTTGTTAAATATTTCACTCGGAGTATAGGTTAAAGAGGAGGGAGAGATAAGACCTGCCGTACGCCGTTTTTGATCTCATTGTAATCAGAGTAGGATTTATCTATTCTTATGTTAGCCGATTGTCCCTAATACCCATTTGGTATGATGCGAATATCTTTGCCATCAATATCAGCTTTTTGAAGAATTTCCATGAGCAGTTCGTGCCTGATGTCAAATGCTTTGGCAAAGTCCAAAAAACATAAGAATGCATCTTTGTTCATATCCCCTGCAGCTAAAAATCGCTTCTCATGTACCAAGCGCATTACGAAAGCCAAACTGTGACTCGCTGATGTTTGCTGCGCATTTTCTGTAGATTTTGTTATAAATAACTTTTGTGGAGACCGTAGTGATGTGGTTAATCAAGCTTATCGAGCGAAATTCATCGCATTCTTTAGCGCCTCTTTCTTGTGTACTGTAATAAAGGTTGATTTTTAGCCAGTTTTTAAAGAATTCACCGGTATTTTAAATACTCTTAAAGAGATCAGTGAGAGTATTTAGAAATTGATCATCCATTCCATATATTAGTTTTAGTACTTCACCGAGGATGTTATCAGGACCTGGTGCTTCATTATTTTTAAGGGACTGAATAGGAGGATCTCAGATGAGGTTTTTTATTTAAATCAAATATACTAGTTGTTGGGTTGTATCTCCTTTTATTAGTCATTGCTTTTATTTCTTTATACATATTATGGATGAAAAATATTTTATTTCATTATCTTCAATTTTATATCACATTTCTCAGCAAAAACTACGTTTCCTTGGCTTCTCCCTATTTTTTTTTTTTCTTATCTATGTGTATGAATTGACCGATATTTATACGTGTTTTTATATTTTGTCTTCGTCTCTCCTCCATTAATATAATCTCTTCTGTTATCCATTCCTCTTTTTTAGGTGGATGTTAATATGTTGTGGATGTTGATTGAATCGCCTTCTCCATTTTGTTTCATTTATCATGTTCGCTAATTATAGCCTCATTGAAGTTTTTTATGTCTTTTTACTCACAGAGTCCTGAAACTGTTGTCTAATATTTCGGTTGGTTGTAGCTTCTACATGATGGAAATTCATTATAAATATATAATAAAAGTTTTAGTCTTTTTCCACTGATTTATTTATTTTATTTATTACTTTTTTTTTTGATCACGGGTTTCGCTGTCGATGCAGCTTCGTCGGATCTACATTTAACACTGAGTGTTAAAAAAAAGTTTAAATAAAACAGTGGAAATTGACTACAAAAAATAGTCTTTTACTATATATGTTGTCCAATAGTACCATTTAAGAGCTTCCTTATATCCATTTTATCATTGAAGCTCGTCATTGAACGACATAAAAAGGCTAGAAGTGTATAAAATTCACGCACTGGTCTAAATATGTGTTTGACTGAATTCCACTGAAATATCATACTTACAAACCTACGCCTAAATCTGAATATTTGAAACTTATAACTATCGAAGAACGCAGATGTAGCGTAACTGAAACTACGTAAGAGAAACTAGTCTAAATACCCGCGGGAGTAGTTTAAATTACAACGCTCTCCGTCCGAACTATCAAGAAATAATATGATAATCCTTCACGGAAACCGCCTATCCCTTTCAAATTGCCTTAAGTTCCACCACTTTATTTTAATCCTACCGCGCATACAAGTCTAATAAAATAATGAGGGATAGTAACTTGAGGATTCAATCTTATTGAGAGTAAGATTTATTCTAGATTTGCTGATTTGTCTCTGTTAGTTTATTTTAATGAGGTTCAACGAGGGGTGATGCTTAGGGATGGCACATCTGCTATATCAAGAAATACATATTCGTCATACGGAGAAGTTTAAGTACTTTAAACAATGCCTTTATGTTAGTAATTTAAGAAATTTTATTTAATATACAAGATGTTACGAAAATCGCTTAATATATTGAAACTGGCGTATCTCTGTAACAGGAACGATCGTAGAAAAATACTACTAAATAGCACCCTTCGTAATAACACGTAAATCTAACTCAAAGATATCACAAACTCCTGATTTGAAATCACCAAACCCCGCCCTGAAAATTGCATATAGAATAATGTATTAAAACAAGATATTTTCTTTCAACAATACAAATTTCCTAGTAAAAAAGGCGTTAAACACGTCAGATATAGATTTATGAAAACACAATAATAATAAAGTTTAATTAAGCAAACTGTCATAAAAACAATGGTCACTAAACTTTGCCAACATCAAGAAAATATTTAAAACACTTTTGCATTACCAATTTGCAATATTTCACTTTCAGGAGAGTCTCCTTCTCTTCTTTGAAGAAACGCACTTGTATCCCTATGCTTTTTTTCCGTCGCTCCCTAGACTTGGCTAAGCCAATTTTTTTTATTATATGAATCTTATATATATATATATATATATATATATATATATAATATATATCAATATATATTTAAATTTTTAGGAAAAATTATAAAGGGCTTCTAAAAAAGTACGTCAAAGATAACAACCGTATGGAATTTAAAATACTAGAATTGTTGTGTTACTGCTTTCTATACAAGTATACATAAAAAATCTAATATGGGGGCATGCTTTCTTCTTGGTCATAGGGTGTATAATATATGCAGTGATTTCTATAACACCCTATATATAATATATAATATAATATATATATATATATATATATATATATATATATATATAAATATCTAGTTTTAATGTATTATACCTATATATATATATATATATATATAGTATATATATATATATATATATATAAAATACATTAAAACTCTGGGTTTTAATCCGTTCGTCTAAGAACGAATTTGCACGACGTTTTCGCTAAAATCTCATTTGGCATTTTCAAGTGTTCTTGCTGCTGCTGCTACTCGATAGTATGATCTTCTGCTGCTGCCGCTCGAAGCTGTCTCTAACTAACTAACTAACTTGAGTTAGCTTCGTGCGGCAGCAGCAAATTCATTGTTGACGAACGGATTTGAAGCCCGGAATTTTGGTGTAACCGAGAGACCGAAGTGCGCTCGCCGCCTTTATACGGTCGGCGTCAACGCAGATGTAGTTGGAAGTCGGGAGTGTTCGTCCGGGTATCGTATTTGCCGGCTGGGTGCCCGTATCAGTGGTAATTACGGGTTCCAGCGCTATGCTGACTGTTGCCTTCTCATACATATATGACGTGACAGTAAAGGGTTTTCATGGGTGGTGAAATGCAATACACCAAAATTCCGGGCTTCAATCCGTTCGTCCAACAATGAATTTGCTGCTGCCGCACGAAGCTAACTCAAGTTAGTTAGTTAGTTAGAGACAGCTTCGAGCGGCAGCAGCAGCAAAATCATAGTATCGAGTAGCAGGAGCAGCAAGAGCACTTGAAAATGCCAAATGAGATTTTGGCGAAACGTCGTGGCAAATTCATTGTTGGACGAACGATTAAAGCCCGGAATTATATATATATATATAATATATATATATAGTATATATATATATATATATATATATATATATATATATATATAATTATTTATTTATTTATTATTTAGATTAATAATTGTCGTTATGTAACCAAACGTTTTGTCGCTAAAAAAATCTTAAAGTTGGATTTGTCCGCTAACAGCGTTGTGTTATTTCCTTCAACTCGCCTTGATAATTCACGTTCTATTCAGCGTCCATGATCATCTTAGCTGTGATAAGGACGGCACTTTTTTTTTGCTTTTCTCGGTACACTACTTTCGCCTTCGCCAACCCACTGTTTTGACTGCCATTTTGTCTCCGGAGTGTAATGGTGGATCCACGTTTCATCTAACAGTCTCAAAAGGACGCCAGAAGTCCTTCGAATTAGGACGAAACTTTTCCACGATGAAATGGTCCTTCCTCGTGGTCTGGAGTCAACAAACGCGGCACCCAACGTACACTCACTCACGTCTTTTTTTCATTTTTAGTGTTCCGTACGGGACACTTATAAGATCACTTCAATGTCTGTCCGACTGTCACACCCAATTTCTCCGAAACTATTTAACAAAGAAAGTTGAAATTAGGCACTAATATAGGAATTGACGGCCCCATCAGAGTCGTATAGTTCTGAAAGTCAAAGAGTTAGTTTTGGGGAGTGAAATCGGAAGTGAAAAAAAAAATTACCAGGTTATCGAGTGGAGTGTCAAATGAAAACACGAGTTTAAAAATATATATGATGTAATACTTGCACAACGCTCTTCTTTGTATTATTTTTAATCGTATCTCGAAATGTACGTATCAAAAAATTTTAGAATATTCTCCACAAGGTGTAGGTTGAATGAAAACTTATCACGAGTGCATTACCTTCAATCATTTATCTAGTATATAAAAAAACAAAAATTTCAAGGTTATCAGTTTTCAACAAATATTGGAAACAAACTTGTTGAAAACTCATTTAGGATGTGTTTTTGCCAAGTTCAAATTTATTTTCAAGGCAATCACGTACGGAACACTAATTGCGCAAATCCAACTTGCACTTGACCCGTCTTATTAGAAGCTTCATGTAGGGTTTTATGTACCCGTTCACATGAGGTGCTACGACCTCAGAAATACAGAAAAACAATATTTATATTTATCCGTACGGCTGGAACTCCAGATTGTTCTTCCGCTTGTTCATTATATTCATTGCTAAAATATGTAGCTCGTTAATCATTTAAAATATTAATTAAACCTATTACTATGGACAACACATTAGAGATATAAAATGTTTTTTAATAATCTATTTCCTCCACACTATATGCTACATATTAACACAAAATAATAAATAAAGTAATTTAAAAAATGTTTATACGCACTTAGGACCATTATTTGACAACAGATACAGCCATCGACTTAACTATGACTAAAGCCTATTAATATGCAGCAGTTAAACCGTTCTAAACATTGTCGCTTAGAAATTACTTGCTTAAAAAGTAATAAAATTAAAAAGTAATTTCAGTATCATAATGTACGATAGACAAAGGTAATTAAACTGCGATTTAAGGAAACTTTTTTGCAAGAAAATTTGATATCTCATCATAACAATAATGTTACTAGTTCATAGATTCCTAGCGTTCTAATTCAGCATAATTGGGGAGCAATTTAGCAACTCCAAGTTGGGAGAAGTGTTCTTTCAGAATTTAAAACAATGAAATAGCCCAATCCAGGCATTAAAGACAACATGCTCGCCTTAATGTAAAATTATTAAATTGCACAGTTCCTATACCAGTTTTATTTCCTCTTACTAATTAAAGTATTATTGTGTTATGTGGAAAAATTATCTTCTGAGATTTTTGCATTTCTTTACGTTTTCCGGATCACTAGATCACAAGAAAATAAATTTTCATTTTCCATCGGTCTGTTGCCGCCACAACTCCGAATGAAATGAGTCATCGATATCAAATTTAGCACACATTACAGTACATAAAGAAACCAATATGTTTTAAGTACCACCGCTTCAGGAGGAGGGTGAAAATGGAATAGTTAATAAACTGGTAATCGAAGGAGCCAAGTCTGGTGAATAAGCCGCATGGGGTAGAACTTCCCCAGCTGAGCTTGCTTCCAACGTGGTCGCGAAACCGGGTTGCCCGTAGGTGATGGAGCATTGTCATGAAGAAAAATGAGTTTGTGTTACCTCTTTCGGTATTTCTGGCCTTTTTCAAGCAGCGAAACGGTTCAAATCGGGTCAAGTTGTTGCTGGTAACGTTTAGTATTAACGTTGCCCTACCCATGTTTTTAACAGCTCATAATAACCACTGCCCCTCTGTCCCACACAAACACAGCAAGCATCGTCTTTCTGCCAAAGCGATTTGGTCTTGCGGTCGATGTGGATGGTGCGCCTGGTCTACCATGATTTGTTACGCTTGGGATTCTCAAATTAAATCCACTTTTCATCCCCTGTAACTATACTATGCAAAAAACGACTTCCTGTTTGTACCGAGCGAGCAAAAATGTCACACGCGTTTTGGGGGTTTTTTCCATTTGCCTGTCGTTCAACTCAAGTGGTACCCATCTACCGGCCTCCTGAATCTTTCCCATCTCTCGTAGCCGATTGAAAACAGCTTGTTGACTAACGCCCCAATTGCCTCGGCGAGTTGTTTTTTGTGTTTGCGAATCATGCTTCGTCCAACATATGCTTGCAATTCCACATCTTCGTAATTTTTTTGGCGGTGTTTCCACGTTCCTTGTCTGCAACATCGAAGTCACACACTTTTAAACGCCCGAAAACCATCGTTCACACGTATCTTGCGATGGAGCATGTTTCACCATAAGCTTCTCGAAGTAAATCGGTATGCTTCAACAGCAGTTTTCTTCAAATGAAAACAAAAAATTAATGCTGTCCGCGAATGCTCCTTTGTTCGTATAAATTTCGACATATTGAACACAACAACACAACACTATTCACAACATTTTTCCAATTTATCACTCGTCGCGCGTCTGACACTGTTGATGATACAACAAAATGGCGCAGTGTCAAATCTTTATAGCACAAACTGCATTGGTGCACCATCTGTTGTCTGATAATCCGCAGTTTCATACTTGTACACCTGGTGTTAAACACCCTATAATCTATATATATATATTAATATCTATATATAATATTATATATAATATATATATATATATATATATAGTAGATATATATATATATATATAATATTATATATATATTATATATATATATATATATTATATATATATATATATAATATATATAAATTTTATATAGATATATATATATAATAATATGATAATATATATATTATGCATAGAACCCCGGTATCCGAGAGTAAACGTGGGGGGCACCCTCCTCGGATAACTGAAAACTCGGATTAATCCGGATTTGTTTTTTTATTCATTCAAAAAAATAAACACCAATACTTTAAACCGATGTATTAACGTATGTTTAACAGTAGAAATAAGGTTACATACATTATAAAATAGTGATATAGGTATCTATGCGCTTCTGTTTCATATTGCATCTTCTTTTTCTCGCTACTATGTTTCTCCATTTATTAAGAAGAAGCAAATCCGCTCGGTTGCCTCTGTTTTGTTGTTCGATATAGACCTCAAAGCTTTTTCCATAAGAAGCAAAACCTTCTTGATGCAAGATCTTAGTGGGAGACTGTTCATGCCACCGCCGCTTCGTCATAGTCATCTGATTTTTCGGTTTCCTGAAAGGCATTCGTTATTTATTTCTTCAATACTCATTTCTCGGTTTCTTTCTATAATCGCATCTGCTGTAATCCATTCAAAGAACATTCTTTCTCTTGTCACAATTTTAGCAACCTTTTATAATGGGTGGGCAGTAAATCAAATAAAACTTTTTCTTATTTCATCTATCTCGCCTGTCAAAATTTAGAAACAGGTCGATTTCTCCATGGCTGTCAGTTTCATCAAAGCTAATTTCAAGTATATGTTATCTTTCACTGTCAATTATAGTCACGCAAAATCAAATAATTCTTTTGACCAAGATGTTTGAAATAGTGGTAGTACGCGACAGAATCCCCAGTTTGACTTACCCAGTAAATACCACTTTTCCAGTGTAACCTTTCTTCTTCATCCCATTAATAAAATCCTCCGTTTCTGTGTATAGCTAATAGATGTATCATAGATTTAAGCGCCGAGAGATTTTTTTTAATTGGTTTTCGAGGCAGGCCTTGATCCATTGTTGTCATTATGCTGGTTCCATTATGGAAGACAATTTTTTTTTAACAATTTTCGCCCACATGAGTCCTTCTCCAGGGTGAGAGGGGGCATTATACATTAACAAAATGTCGGTAAGAAACTTTTAAATAGAAGGACGTTTTCTGTTCCAAAAATAATATTTAATCACAGATGGCGACGAACTACGACTTTCAAAAACCAGTTTAGTAAAAATAAGGTCCGCATCGATCCATGCGCTCTTCCTGACTTCTGTAAGAGACCTTTAAAGATCTCGGACGTGCAGACTTGCCAATCACCATCAGTGGGGGATTTTGTGCCTTTACCAGGGGATTCCCCGAAGGCTCCGACGATTTTAACTGGAAAGATCTACATACATATCTTAGAA
>CM032456.1:102806633-102864133 GCA_019049505.1 Pachyrhynchus sulphureomaculatus
TTAAAAACAACATTTACCAATTTTCTCTTTAGTGTTCCGTACGGAACACTTATAAGATGACTTCGGTGATTGTCCGTTTGTCCGTCTGTATGTCCGTCTGTCTGTCTGTCAGACGCGATGTTCAAAAAATACATATAATGTGATACTTGCGTACACATTTCTTTGTATTATTTTAAAAAATCGCGGAATATCTCTGTCCACCCCTTATCTCAAAAAGTACTGATCAAAAAATTTTGAAAAAATTCTGGAATATTCTCCACAGGTATAGATTGAACGAAAATTATCAGAGACCTTTAACCTTTATTGGCATACTTTATGCTGGGTCGTGCCTTTCTTTCGTTCCATATATTATTTCTTATCTGTTATCTTTAAGGTGAACGCAATAAACCAAAATAAACGAGAAAATGCTATCTTTAGTGCTTGTGAAATGATACGTATTATCAGTGTGTAAGATAAGTCCTTTGCCGAATTGCAAAAACTGCACTATAACTCAGCTAAATCCAGCAAGATTTACTCTCCATGGAGCTTAAACCCTTTTAAACACCCTAAATAAAAAGCAAGTCAATAAACGCCGAGGAATACTTCTTAAAAAATCTCTCTTTTACAATGGAACCCTAAAAGTTTAAACCCTTGCCAACACAGTAAAAAAAATAGCAGTCAAAGAAATGGGACCTTTTAAAGAAAAAAAAAACCTTTTTGTACAATAAAACTTTAAAAGCTTTTATCCTTCCCCAAATCCACCCTACCTAGACGAAACTTGGTTCAACAACCACGATACTATAAAAACGGGTGGAGTGAATCAAGTGACAAATGTCAAAATAACGCTCCTTCAAACAAAGGGAGTATGATTACAATAGTACACGCTGGTTGGGGGAACGGATGAATCCCGATTTGTCTAATCTTCTCGGTTAAAAATATTAAAGGTTCGAATTTAAATAATCATCAAGATACTACCGCAAAGTTTTTTGAAAGGTAGGGTAAAGACTGACTCTTAAAAAATGTTCCAGAAAACAGTGTTATCGTCTTTGATAAGGATAGTTATCATAGTCGACAAATAAAAAAGTACCAAATACAGACCACGCAAAATTTGAAATACAAGAATTAATGTTAACCAGTGACATATATTTTGAAGTGAATCATAAAAAATCTGATTTGGCATTAATAATCAAATAAGAAATATCAATAAAGAATATATTTGCAAAAATATGTCAAAAGAAATGGGTCATACTGTTCCAAGATTGCCGCTATATTACTGCATTTGTAACCCTATAGAAAATATATGGTACCAGATTACCACCGGGGTGAAAAGTTTTTACCAAAAAAAATTCAGCTTCTTTCAAAAGCGATGCACTTATTCCAGCGATCTTCCGACATTTGGATACCTTTCATATAGAACGATTTATCGGGCTCTCTACAATAAGCCTTAGTTTCCCATTCAATTTCTTTATTTGAGCCAAATCTCTTTCTCTGGAGCAACCTTTTCAAATTTGGAAAAAGGTTATAATCGCTGGGGCTAGATCTGGTAAATACAGCGGATGAGGAAGCAACTCATACCCAATTGGGGTTTAAAAAAAAAATAACCAGTCAAGTGCAAGTTGAACTTGCACAATTAGTGTTCCGTACGTTGATTGCTTTTAAAATAAAAAATGTTGTAACGGAAGTATAAAATGATCAGTGACTTCACAAAACACACCCCAAATGAGTTTTCAACAAAGTTTGTTTCCAATCTTTACTGAAAATTGATGACCTTGAAATTTCTGTTTTTTTTATATACCATATAAATTATTAAAGGTAATGCACTCGTGATAATTTTCGATCAATCTACACCCCGTGGAGAATATTCCAGAATTTTTTCAAAATTTTTTGATAAGTATTTTTCGAGATAAGGCGGGTGCACAGCGATTTTTCGCGATTTTTAAAAAATAATACAAAGAAAAATGCGCGCAAGTATGACATTATATATATATATATATATATATATATATATATATATATATATATATAAATATATATGTATATATATATATATATATATATATATATATATATATATATATATATATATATATATATATATATATATTACTCGCGTTTTCACAAGCTTTAATTTGACACCACACTCGATTACCTAGTAAAAAAATGTTTTTTTCACTTCCAATTTTCGCCCCCCAAAACTAACCCCTTAAGTCAAAATTTAACTTTCAAAACTACATGGCTCTGATGAGGCCATCAATTCCTATATTATTACCAAATTTCAACTTTCTATGACAAATAATTTCGGAGAAAATCGGATGTGACAGACAGACCGACAGACATCGAAGTTATCTTATAAGTGTTCCTTACGGAACACTAAAAATTGTCATAAATGGAAAGATCATATGTAAGTTTTATAACAAAAATATTTTTTTTTCGATATAATTAAAAAGTTATATCAAAATCAATATAAATTTTTTTAAACTTATTACTGATGACGCGCCGAAAAAAACCCGAGCGCGTATGACGTCACAATGTTCATTTTTCCTCAACATCCCAGCTGTTAGGAGTGTTTTAGTTTTTAATCAATTTGTTTTTATTGTTTTCATCAGTGTATTGATAAATTTATTGAAAATGTCTAATCTAAAAAGTTGTCGTGCCTGTTTCGTACCATTTTGTACGAATACTACAAAAACAACTCCCGAAAAAATGTTTTTATATGTGCCACGAGATGTTAAACGTCGAAATCAATGGTTCCAAGTAGCACAACGTATTAATCCTAAAACAACATCATATTTTTTCTGTTGTGAAGATCACTTCGATGTAAGTAATAGGAGTTTCGGTTAATAATGTCGAATTTTTCGCAACATTTAAGCGTTTATTTCCATCACAAAATACCTTAATACTCAAAGTATTGGCCATCATTAGCTATGACTTTTCCCATCTTTCTGTCAAAGAATAGATTCCGCACCAGAAGAACTTTTCATCTTTTGAGGCCAACCATTCACCAAGCCAAATTTTCTCTTCTTCATAAGAATGTAAGTGTTGTTCTAAAAGTCCGTGCTGCATCGATCGAAATAAGTGGTAGTCTGAAGGTGCTAAGTACGTGAATAGATGGGATAGAACGTCGTATTTGATGTTTTCCAAATAGTTTTTAACACATTTTGCAACATGGGGCCGAGCATTGTCATGTTGAAAAATGACTTTATCGTGTCTTTGGGCGTATTCGGGTCGTTTTTCCTTCAATGTTCGGTTCAACTTTATCAATTGCTGTCTGTATCGATCGCCAGAAATCGTTTCACCAAGCTTCAGCAGTTCGTAATACACAACTCCTCTACTATCCCACCAAATACACAGCAAAGCTTTCTTTCCCTGTATATTGCGCACTGGTTGTGATGTTGAAGGCTGGCCTGGGTCTACCCAAGTTTTTTGGGTTGGAGCATGTACACCATAAGCTTCAACCAAAAATCGATAACTTTCAGCAGCCGCTTTCTTCAAATAAAAAAAGGTTATTATACTTCTCCGCAAAACGTCTTTTTCTAGTACGAAACAAAACATATTCAAAGTTATGAAGAACTATATTTTTCGTACAATGACAATTAATAACGAACTGGCTTTTGATTGCGTATGTTTACCTTCCAAAACGCCATAGGTGTCACTAGTCTATACCAACAAGTATATTAGTAACTCCATCTCTTAACAAAATTGACATTATTAACCGAAACATCTATTATTTTAATATAATAATAATCATTATTGTGTTTAAGTCAAACATAACCTATAGCCTTGTCACCATAACTTTCCCGTGACGCCCTACAAATAATTTAATTATATTTAATAAAAGTATTTTGTTTCTTATTTACATTTACATTTTTAACAAATATAACAAAATATAGTATACCTCAATAATTTTGACAGTATATACACAGATAGAAGCTGTTGACAGGATTATCAATATGATTTATGATAAAGTTTTAAAATAAACTTAAAAAATCGATAATTATGTTTTATTCAAAACCCAATTAATCCATTTTCTTCATCGATTTTATAGAGTTGTGAGCTGGTGCATTATCTTGGTGAAACAACACTTTTTTATTCGCTAAATGCGGCCATTTTTTCTTGATTTCATCATTCAAACGGTCCACTAAACCACCATAATAGTCTCCGGTAATTGTTCGCCCATTCTCAAGAAAGTCGATCAATATTATTCCATGCGCATCCCAAAAAATACTTGCCAAAACCTTTCCAGCTAATGTTTGTGTTTTTGGACGCTTCGGTCGGCTTCCATGCGGTTCCAGCCACTCTGCATACTGCCTGTTGAACTCAGGCGTGTAGTGGCGGATTTAAGGTTCGCCCCTTGTTACGAATCAGTGCAAAAACAGTGTTCCGGATCTTCGGCAGATTACTGTTTTTGATGGATCGTGGGAGCGCGCGGTACTCATCGGGCTCATAGCTTTTTATATGCAAAAATTCATGCAAAGTATGCCTCACGCTCTCTGTTGATATCTCCACGGTGTCAGCTATGTCTCTCACTTTCATTTTGCAGTTATTCAGAACAATATGGTGGATTTTTTGTGTTTTTTGTAGTGACTGCCTCATTTGGACATCCAGAAGATGGTGCTCATCGGTGCTTGTACGACCGCATTTAACACTGAACCATTGACATATAGTTGCTTTGGAGGGAGCAGGTGTGCCATAATATTTTTGAAGCCATTCTTGGGTTCTGGCTGTATTGTTTTCCATCAAAAAGCAAATCAACACACGAAATTCTTTTTGTTTTATTTGTTCTATCGTTTTACAAAAATCAAAAGTTGCGTCACCCAAACAGCTCTAACTCGCAAATTAATAGACAAAATGTTATGAAAATTTTACATGAATCATCTGAGAGTTAACACTAACTGAAAATCGTGTGAGTTTTTTGTTTGTAATGCCATCTCTCGGGAAGTCTCGTGACTTTTCACCCCGTGTTAGTAAGTCAAGAATAAAAGCAAAAAATCCAACAGAGATTTTGCTGCACTTATTTTCATTATATTTTTATCATTATCGTTATGAACAGCATGTACAATATATCGTAAACACAAAAGAAATGTACATAAAAAATATTTTACAACTGCTAAAATAAACACTTACTTATTATTTCTCTTTATAAAAATTGTTGTTTTTTCTGTGTTAAAAATGAATCGACAAACCACAAATGTGCTAAGAAGGCCAAAATGGGGTGGACGATAATTTAATATACGGTATAATCCTTTATAAAAAAAATTACATCTTTGCATTTAACCGAGTACGGTGACTTTTAAAAAAAACACATACACATCTGCCATCTAGGATGGCAAAAATTTTTCATTTGATACAATTAACATATTTACTTATAATTATCATCAAAAATAAGCAAAACATCTTAAATTCAAACTCTCATTTTATGTGGCAGAATCGCATTAAAAATAACCGGTCAAGTGCAAGTCGAACTTGCGCAATTAGTGTTCTGTATGTTAATTGCTTTTAAAACAAAAAATTTTATTACGGAGGTATAAAATGATAAATAAATTCACAAAACACACCCCAAATGAGTTTCCAACAAATTTGTTTCCGATCTTTCTTGAAAACTGAAATTTTTGTTTTTTCATATATCAGCTGAATTATTAAAAAATAATAATTTTCATTCAATTTATACTCTGTGGAAAATATTCCAAAATGTCTTCAAAATTTGTGAATCAGTTCTTTTCGAGATAAGGGGGGACAGCGATTTTTGTCAATTTTTTAAAAATAATACAAAGAAAAGTGTGCGCAACTATTACATTATATATATTTTTTAACTCATCTTTTCACAAGCTTTCATTTGACACCCCACTCTATGACCTGGTCATTTTTTTTTCACTTCCTATTTCACACCCCAAAACTAACCCTTTAAGTCAAAATTTAACTTTCAAAGCTGCACGGCTCTGATGGTGCCATCAAGTCCTCTGTTAGTACCAAATTTCAACTTTCTATGTCAAATAGTTTCGGAGGAAATGGGGTGTGATAGACGGACAGACAGACAGATTGACAGACATTCAGACACCGAAGTGATCTTATTACTCAGAGAGCGTTCTTTATGCTTTACGTGACAGTCGACGAATTTCTTTCTAACACCTTCACTATGAACGCCGGTGTGCCTCAGGGCTCCATACTGTCTCCCACTCTCTTTCTCATTTACATAAACGATCTGCTAGAAAAGACCAGGAATCCAATCCACAGCTTTGCAGATGACAGTACGCTTGTCTCTTCATTCACTTTGAACGCTCAGACATCGGCTACTCAGACGAATATCCGCAAACAACGGGAAGTCGTTCAACTTAACAAAGACCTAGAAGAAATTCTATCTTGGTGTAACAGTAACCAAGTGAAATTTAATGCTACAAAAACCCAGGCGGCAGTTTTTTCTAAAAAAGTTAACGTTGCTGAACCCGACATAGTTACGTCGGGGACTCCATTCCTCTAGCATCGTTACTCAGTTTGTTGGGCGTTAATTTGTGAGCAAATATATCTTGGCATGAACATGTTGCAAGCATAACAAAGAGAGCTTCTCAAAAGCTGGGAATATTATTTCGAACCAGAAACCTTTACACTCCACAACAACTGTTAATTCTGTACAAAGCTCAAATTCGACTAACTATGGAATACTACTCCCCATGTTTAGGGCTCTGCTCCCAAACATACACTGCTTTGTTGAATTCTCTTCACAGAAGAGCTGTTCACCTGATTGGAGACCCGGCGGCCTTGATTCGTTGGAACGTCGAAGAACGGTTAGTGACTTCAGTCTATTCTACAAGTATTTCCATGGAAAGGGTTCGATGGGTGTAGCCCGCTTAATTCCTCTCAGAGCGGTGCATGCTAGAAATATACATCATGCTAATACTTCCCATCCATATGAGGTTCAGCTTGTTACTCCTCGTACAACCCTTTTTAAGCAGTCTTTTAAATGGAGAACCTCATCCCTTTGGAATTATTTTCCCAGAACTGTGTTTCCCACCGAGTACAATTTACAGCGATCAACGTGAATCGCTTTTTTCGCACACGTGTCGCTCCAGTAGCGCTTTAGGAATTTCCCTACAGCACGTGTGCTAGACCCATAAAAAAATGCCAGAACCACAGACATAGAGAATGGACTGAGCGTTCCGTATCCCACTGTGAAGTAAATACTGACATAAAAGTGTGAGAGACAAAGCAAATGTGCGGCCAGTAGCTGTCTCTCGGGCTAATGCACTTTAGTTATACAGGTATACAGAGACGAGAGAGGTATTGGCTGCACAGTCGCCTCGTATCTTTCTAGAGAGTGGTTAATTTTGTGATGCTAATGCTCAGTCCATTCTCTATGTCTTTGGCCAGAAGGAATTTTATGTTTTACAGTTTAAGACTAACTTCGTCACACAATTTAATGCCCAACTATGGAAATAATAGAAACGCGTTAATTAAAATGTATTATAACTTTAAACTCGCGAGAATACAATCAAATTAACCAACCTTTCCAACAAAACAAGAAGTTAAAATTTTAGTAACCTCGTTTTAGGTTAAATAGTTTAAAACAACTAAGAAGTTTTACTTCATTATGCGCTTTACTTCAATTTATATTGTCAGAAGTTTCAAGATAAGTAACTTCGGAAACAAAACCACCTGTTTTTATTATGAAACGTTGTTTTGGCTGACTTTAGTAAGTTATTATATGAAAAAGTTTATCGTGGAATAACTTAAGCATTTTTTTCTTCCGTACTTCAAAAAAAAGTTTGTGTTTTTTTTATAAAGTCATAAATTAGTTGCGATGTACGTATTGTTTGGAGCCGTATAAGTTTTTTTGCGTTTTTACATACCACACTTGAAACGAATGGAACATGATTTATATAGGTGACAAAAATAAATGTTTCATGTCGTAGAAGGATGAAAAAGAGAAGTGAATGAATTAATGGATGTGAAACACAGAGAAAAAAACAAATAGATCGAATATCAACCTCGAAAATGCGAGGTTCGTTTTTAAACTAAGTACCGTTTTGATATTAAAAAAATGGTCAAGTGCAAGTTGGACTTGCACAATTAGTGTTCCGTACGTTGATTGCTTTTAAAACAAAAATTTTTGTTACGGAGGTATAAAATGATCAATGACTTCACAAAAAGGGTTTTTTTGGAATAGGTTTAAAATGGTCTAATTTTGAAAGACTTACGAGAAAATATCAGGGGAAGCCATTTTTGTACTTTTTTTTGGTAAATAAAAAATAACCTATACCACTACTCAGTATATATCACCACTACACCAAACACTTTATTTTTGCACTCGACGCGCGTTTCGCTAACCATGTTAGCTTCATCAGGAGCGATGATTGAATCGCTCCTGATGAAGCTAACATGGTTAGCGAAACGCGCGTCGAGTGCAAAAATAAAGTGTTTGGTGTAGTGGTGATATATACTGAGTAGTATCATTGTGCCAAAGATTCCACATTCCCAACTTACCTATACCACTGACAACTGTTGAAAACCACTGATCGAAACTGTCAGTTGTTTTTGGAAGAATAGGTCCGTTCACACTAATGGGTGAAATGTAGAGGTCAGCCTAACCTTTTCAAAAAAATTATTAATTTTTTTTTTAGTTATGATCTAATCTTATCACAAAATTGTTTATTGTCATTTTTTTTGGTAAAATTTCGGTACGCAAGCTTTTCAGAAAAAGAAAGATTTTTTTTTAAATAGGCTTAAAATGGCCTAAATTTAAAAATTTATGAGAAAAAATCGGGAGGTAACCGTTTTTGTTAACCTGAACTAACTGAAACTAACCTGAAATAAATAATTAGCAATTACAAAATACATTAAATAGTGAAAAAAAATGTCCTACCTTAAGTTGAAAAAATGATAAACATGCTATATTAGTGACTGGAAACCAAAGTTAGTTCAGGTTAGCAAAAACAGCCTTACCTCGATTTTTCCTCGTCAATCTCTCAAAATTATCCGCAAAGAAAATTTCACAGCAAAGTTCCTTATTGGTTGGAATTTTACTATAACTGTAAATGTAGCATAATCATCTCGGCGCATGCGCATAAACTAACTGAGTTCTCCCGAGCAGTTTCGATCAGTGGTTGTCAATAGCATATAGACTTTCGTACGCTTACGTACCAATCTTTATGAGCAAAAAAAAACCTAAAAAAAAAAAAACAGCCTCCCCCAGACATTTTCTCGTTTGAAATTAGACCATTTTAAGCCTATTTCAAAAAAAAAATCATTTTTCTGAAAAGCCCGCGTAACGAAGTTTTACCCACAAAACACATTCCAAAAGAGTTTTCAACAATGTTTTTTTCCAATCTTTACTGAAAACTGATGACCTTAAAATTTTTGTTATTTTATATACCAGATAAATTATTAAAGATAATGCACTCGTTCAATCTACACCCTGTGGAGGATATTCCAGAATTTTTTCAAGAGTTCTTGATCAGTACTTTTCGAGATAAGGGGAACAGCGATTTTTCGCGATTTTTCAAAAATAATATAAAGAAAAGTGTGAACAAGTATTACATTATATATATGGTTATTGTTACAAGCTTTCATTTGACATCCCACTCGATGACCTAATAATTTTTTTTTTTCGTTTCCGATTTCACCCCCCAAAACTATGTCAAATAGTTTCGAAGAAAATCGGGTGTGACAGATAGGCTGACAGACAGGCGGACGACGGACACCGAAGTGATCTTATAAGTGTTCCGTATGGAACACTAAAAACACAAGGCAATTTTTAAAAATATTTTTATTTTTACGTGAATTCCTTTTCAACATAATTTCCACCTATATTAAGGCATTTGTCGTATCATAAGTCCATTCTCATAGAAATCTGCCGTCGGTTTGCTAACCACTGCAGCACGGCCGTTTTGGCTTCGTCGTCGGTGTCGTAGCGCCAATCGCTAAAGTGCTTCTTTAAGTGCAAAAACAAGTGATAGTCACTAGGCGCTACGTCAAGGCTATACGGAGAGTAATCACGTTGTATCCAGCCATATGACGCGATACGATCATGGGTTCAACGAGCCACGTGTCTACGAGCATCGTCATGAAGCCAAACGATCCCTCTACTGAGCATGATGTGAGGCTTTTTGGTTTGGATTACACGACGCAGTTTATTTAAAGACTCACAATATGTCTCAGCATTTACTTTGTCGCCCGAGGCAATATAATCACAAGCAACACCTCCGACCTTTCCCAAAATACAATGCACAACATTTTTCAGGCTGAAATGAACCATTCTGATATACTCAAAATGTTACAAAAGTATTATGATGACCGTGCTTTATCGAGAACAAAAACATATAAGTGGCATTCGCGCTTTGAAAATGGTCGTGAATCAGTGAAACATAATCAAAGACCTGGAAGACCATCAACATCGAAACCTGAAAAAAACATCAATAACATCAAAACAATGAACCAGGAGAACAAGAAATTGACTATTTATGGGATAACAGAAGAGACTTGAATATCATTTAGATCCTTTCCGAGCATTTTACATAAAGATTTGGGTTTAAATCGTGTTGCGGCTACACTTGTTCCAGTAGAACTGAATTTGTTACAAAAAAGTTATCGTGTTGAGTTTGTTAAAAAGAGGATTTAAACTATAATTCTGATCCAAACTTCATTTAAAGCATAATTACTAGTGATGAATCTTGGGTATATGACTATGACACACAAATGAGACATCAGTCAAATGAATAGTATTGTCGGGATAAGCCAAAACCAAAAAGACCACATCGAGTTCAGTCAAAAATGTTTTCATCATGAATTTCTTCCGGGAAATCATACAGTCAATAGAATGTTCTCTTGATGATATGAAACGTCTACGTGCAGCAGTGCGTTTGAAAACCCCAAATTTACCGATACCAATTCATGGATTTTAATCATGATAATGCACCATCTTATAATGTATAGGTTATTCGACAATATTTGACTACAAGCAACACCAATACAATCCAGCGTTCACTAAATTCACCTGATATAGACTTTTTCTTGTTCAGCAGACTCAAAAAAATCACTTTGTGGAATTCGTTTTGAGCACTAAGACAATAAAACCAAAACCGAAGGAGGCCCTCATGGCTCTATCGAGGATTGAGTATCAAGATGCTTTCGTGAATTGGATAAAATGTCAGAAGTACATTGCATCAGATGGACGCTTCTTTGAAGGCGATAATATTCCAATTGATAATTAGCAATGTATTTTTAGTTTCATGAAGACGGACTGGGCATTCTTTGATGATGGTAACATAACGAGAAGCCATCGAAATTGACGAAACTAACGCCTTAAACAAAACAGATGATGCCCTCAACATCCCAGTGGCATGAAAATTCATAATAAAACAAAAATAATCGCGATTTATGGATTGCTTAGAGACTGAAATTTACTTTAAGCAACGCATCAGCATTGTTTTATAAACATAGCACACATGCTGTAGGAAAATCCCTAAAGCACTACAGGAGCGACGCGTGTGCGGAAAAAGCAATTCACGTTGGTTTTGAATCGCTGTAAATTGTACTTGGTGGGAAACACAGGCCTGGGTAAATCATTGCTTGAGAAGGATTGTACGAAGGATTGTACGAGCTGAGCCTCACACGAATGTGAAGTATTAGCGCAACGTGTATTCCTAGCATCCACCGCCCTGGGAGGAATTAAGCGAGCTACATCCATTGAACACTTCCCGTCAAAATACTTTTATAATAGACTCAAATCGCCAACCGTTCTTCGATGTTCCAAGGAATCAAGGTTGCTGGTGACTTCTAGGTGTTCAGTCAGGCGAACAGCTCTCTTTTGGATAGAATCCAATAAATGTAGTATATGTAGGGGAACAGAGCCTCAAACATGGGAGCAGTATTCCATTATTCGTTGAATTTAAGCTTTGTACAGAATTAACAATTGTAAAGTATAAAGCCGGGGTTTTTGTAGCGTTAAATTCTACTTAGTTACTGTCACCTCAAAATAGAATTTCTGCTAGGCCTTTGTTATGTTGAAGGACTTCCTGCAGTCTATAGATATTTGCATGGACAGCTGATGTTCGAGTATTTAAACTGAATGAAGAAATAAGCTTACTGGCATCTGCAAGGCTGTAGATTGGATTCCTAGTCCTTTCCAGCAGATCGGTAATGTAAACAAAAAAGAGAGTAGGAGATAGCATGGAGCCTTGGGGCACATCGGGTATTCATAGTGAAGGTATTAGAAAGAAATCCGTCGACTGCTACTTGTAAAGAACGGAGGAAACGGAGAGAACTGAGGAAACACGGGAGCTATAAACAAAACTTTTCAAACATACCGTAAACACTGTCAAATGCCTTGGATATATCAAATGCAATCGCTGGAAATTCTCCAAAGTATTCATTTGCGTTGTTCTAAACATGTGTTACATAAATTTTTGAATCCTTCTAGATATTTTAGAAGGTGCTGATTGATAGCCTTTTCCGGAACTTTCGATATTATTGAAAGTAGTGCGACTGGTCGACAGTTGTTAGCCAACGTTTTCTTACCTTTTTTGGGTATAGACTGAACTGTAACGCATTTTCAGCAGGAAGGAAATATTCCCTTTCTGTAGGATAGGATAAAAAGTATATAAAAAAAATCTACATCTGCGATTTATTTATGACATAACGAAATTGATCCATTCTGGAAATGATTGATAACTAGCTATAAAAAATGGGTTGTTCACAATAATGTCAATGGAAAAAGTTCGGAGGTAAGCAAGATGGACCAGCGCAAACAACATCCAAAGCCTTTAGTCATCAACATACGGTTTTTTTTTAAGAGAGACTTTTAATTTTCTGACTAAAAACAATTTAATTGAAAAATCCATAATGTCGAAAACTTTAGTTTTTACCATTCTACCTAATGCATTAACTCCAGAATTTAATCAGAAACCTAATTTCGATTTATTGACGAGAAAGCTGAAAATCACAAAACCAAAAAAATACTTTTGTTTTTACGCATTCTCATTCACCTAAAAATATATTCGTTCATTGTGATAACCATCTACTAATTAAATTTTTTTACTTTATTGTTACTCGAATAAAAAAACGCTACTACACGAACAGAGACTTGACCGGGAAATAATTAGCTTGTCGAAGGTCATTTCCTACACCTGTTTTTCAATGGAAAACCCACGAAAAGTCCACATAAAAGGAGATTTTACGATCTTATCCACTTAGTTTGATTTTTTGGGATTGATTTTTCGATCTTTCTAAAAGTTCTCATTGTAATTAAATAGATTTTCGCTTGTTATGTAGTCATTTATACTTCAATTATGTATGGGTTTTATTTTTGAACGGTATATGTGTCTGTTAAAAGAAATGGTTGTTTTTTACTTCTATTTTTTAAAGCTACGAAGCTCGAGAACCACATCAGCAAATTAGTTTTCAATGTAAAGGACCCCGCACACAACATATTGAAAAGTGGTCCAGATCAAATTGCCTGAAAATGTAATATGTAAAGTCTCAGTGGGCAGAACGCGCAAAAAATCAATAGGATCCGAGATATTGGGCTCTGAAGGCTTCATTTTGTACCATCTGAAGAGAACACACTGCAGGGTCTACTAGAACTGTCAGGCATATTTTACACACAAACAGACACACACACACACACACACACACACACACACCGATCGACCGACCGACCGATCGATCGACCGGACGAACGGACGACCGAACGACCAGACGACCGTCGCAGGGAGAGTAAAGACAATAATTTACCTTCTGTTCCATAAGTACGTTTCCGCCAACTAAACCGTTTGTATTTTTGAAACTTGTCCAATATTCAACTCAATTTTTTTTAGGTTACTGTGTAATCAGATCTCAATCCCTTCCGGACATTATTTCTGTTAAAATTGAAATTAATGAAAAAATAAGAACACTGGAATAGAAATATATTACGACATACGTGCAATTATCCTTTTAGCCCCTTACGTTATTCCTTTGATGCCGTATATATTTTACTTATAAAAACCACGAATCGCTAAAGTATGCCTCGTCGAGGTTCTCAGAGATGCTGTGCATATTTTCTATTATTGATACAAAACAACTTCTATTCACGCGGCATCTTTCAGAAACTCGAGGAGGCACATTACAACGATCTGACGGTAGCCAGATGGCTTCGTTTTGTGGCGATGTTTTGTTCCACGTGTTTGTTTTTCTGTAGTGATAGCTATATTTTTTTGTACTCATAAATAATAGTTGTCGCATAAATGCAATAACGCCTTTGGCAGCACTAACGCGTTGTCTAAAAAAATGCCGTGAAATAAAAATGTATGTTTTGGCACTTGGACAACCCTGACGGATATTACGGCATTCTCGCCGATATCTCTCGGATATAAAAAAGGGTTTATAATCCCTATTCAGGCGGGGAGGGGAGGTGAACGATAAAAAAAAAAGTACCTCCAAAACTTCCTCTAGGCATCTTTAAACCCCTGGAATGTTTCCCTTAAGAATAATAGAAGGAAATTTTAAGAAATTGAACCGTTTAGAATAATGCAGATAAGATTTTAATGTAAGTAGTTCTTGGAAGTAATCATTGTGTTATTTTTTTGTGATTAAACAATGATTTTTAGAGAAAAATATCTTTGTCTTGTTAATTAATAGTCATTCTTTTTCCAGTGCTTTTTCCATTTCGGACGTTGGCTGTTAACATGGCAATCCTGACCTTATTAACAGCGCTTCGAAACACCTGAACAGACGTAAATCCGAACCATTGTCTTAAGTTATATAGCCAAGAATGTCTGCGTCTCCCTGGACCTCGTTTGCTATCTATCTGTCAGAGACGGTATTTATTATGTCTGATAAGAGACAAGATATTTAAGCTTTCGCCCTTTAATTATAAGTGCAATTCCTTTATCATTTCCTATTCGGCGCAGAACTTCTAAGTTGATGATATGCTCGGTCCACGAAATCTCAGAATCCGGCGATACACCCACATCTCAAAGCCTTCAACTTTTTTCCTTGGTGTTTCCGTCATCGTTCACTATTCTCCACCGTATAGCAAAAGAGGGAATACTTAGCATTTGGCTAATCTAACTTTTAGTCGGAGTGACAAATCATTGCATGTAAATAGTCTTCTCATACCATTAAAAGATGCTCGAGCTTTTTCGATTCTTGACTTTATTTCAACATACTTTGCATTAACCACTGTCCCCTAGTATATACAGAATTCCACAGGCTTAATTATTTGGCTATTTATCTGAAGCTGTCTTCCTACTTGTTGAAATTTGCTTATTATCATCCACTAAGTTTTAGATATACTCAGGTCGGGACCATACTCTTCGCTAACCCTTTGTATTCTTTCAACAAGATCTTGAAATTCATCGATGTTACTGGCCAGCAAGACGGTATCATCGGCGTATCTTATGCTGTGAATCATATCTCCACTTATTTTGATGCCTTCGTTAACCCCTTCTAGTGCTTTGTTAAATATTTCCTCGGAGTATAGGTTAAAGAGGAGGGGAGATAAGACCTGCCGTACGCCGTTTTTGATCTCAATGTAATCAGAGTAGGATTTATCTATTTTTATGTTAGCCGATTGTCCCTAATACACATTTGGTATGATGCGAATATCTTTGCCATCAATATCAGCTTTTTGAAGAATTTCCATGAGCAGTTCGTGCCTGATGTCAAATGCTTTGGCAAAGTCCAAAAAACATAAGAATGCATCTTTGTTCATATCCCTGCAGCTAAAAATCGCTTCTCATGTACCAAGAGCATTACGAAAGCCAAACTGTGACTCGCTGATGTTTGCTTCGCATTTTCTGTAGATTTTGTTATAAATAACTTTTGTGGAGACCGTAGTGATGTGGTTAATCAAGCTTATCGAGCGAAATTCATCGCATTCTTTAGCGCCTCTTTCCTTGTGTACTGTAATAAAGGTTGATTTTAGCCAGTTTTTAAAGAATTCACCGGTATTTTAAATATTCTTAAAGAGATCAGTGAGAGTATTTAGAAATTGATCATCCATTCCATATATTAGCTTTAGTACTTCACCGAGGATGTTATCAGGACCTGGTGCTTCATTATTTTTAAGGGACTGAATAGGAGGATCTCAGATGAGGTTTTTATTTAAACCAAATATACTATAGTTGTTGGGTTGTATCTCCTTTTATTAGTCATTGCTTTTATTTCTTTATACATATTATGGTAATAATATTTTATTTCATAATCTTCAATTTTATGACATTTCTCAGCAAACTACGTTTCCTTGGCTTCTCTATTTTTTTTTTTCTTATCTTGTTATGAATTGACCGATATTTATACGTGTTTTTATTTTTGTCTTCGTCTCTCCTCCATTAATATAATCTCTTCTGTTATCCATTCCTTCTTTTTAGCTTGGTTGGATGTTAATAATGTTGTGAATGTTGATTGAATCGCCTTTTTCATTTTGTTTCATTTATCATGTTCGCTAATTATAGCCTCGTTGAAGTTTTTTATGTCTTTACTCACAGAGTCCTGAAACTGTTGTCTAATATTTCGGTTGGTTGTAGCTTCTATTTGATGGAAATTCATTATAAATATATAATAAAAGTTTTTAGTCTTTTTCCACTGATTTATTTATTTATTATTACTTTTTTCTTTTGATCACGCGTTTCGCTGTCGATGCAGCTTCGTCGGATCTACATTTAACACTGAGTGTTAAAAAAAAAGTTTAAACAAAACAGTGGAAATTGACTAAAAATAGTCTTTTATTATATATGTTGCCCAATAGTACCATTTAAGAGCTTCCTTATATCCATTTTATCATTGGAAGCTCGTCATTGAACGACATAAAAAGGCTAGAAGTGTATAAAATTCACTGCACTGGTCTAAATATGTGTTTGACTGAATTCCACTGAAATATCATACTTACAACCTACGCCTAAATCTGAATATTTGAAACTTATAACATCGAAGAACGCAGATGTAGCGTAACTGAAACTACGTAAGAGAAACTAGTCTAAATACCCGCGGGAATAGTTTAAATTACAACGCTCTCCGAACTATCAAGAAATAATATGATAATTCCTTCACGGAAACCGCCTATCCCTTTCAAATTGCCTTAAGTTTCCACCACTTTATTTTAATCCTACCGCGATACAAGTCTAATAAAATAATGAGGGATAGTAACTTGAGGATTCAATCTTATTGAGAGTAAGATTTATTCCTAGGATTTGCTGATTTGTCTCTGTTAGTTTATTTTAATGAGGTTCAACGAGGGTGATGCTTAGGGATGACACATCTGCTATATCAGAGAAAACATATTCGTCATATACGGAGAAGTTTAAGTACTTTAAACAATGCCTTTATGTTTATTTTAAGAAATTTTATTTAATATACAAGATGTTATGAAAATCGCTTAATATATTGAAACTGGCGTATCTCTGTAACAGGAACGATCGTAGAAAAATACTACTAAATAGCACCCTTCGTTAATAACACGTAAATCTAACTCAAAGATATCACAAACTCCTGATTTCAAATCACCAACCCCGCCCTGGAAAATTGCATATAGAATAATATATTAAAACAAGATATTTTCTTTCAACAATAACAAATTTCCTAGTAAAAAAGGCGTTAAACACGTCAGATATAGATTATGAAAACACAATAATAATAAAGATTAATTAAGCAAACTGTCATAAAAAAACCAATGGTCAACATCAAGAAAATATTTAAAACACTTTTGCATTACCAATTTGCAATATTTCACATTCAGGAAAGTCTCCTCTTCTTTGAAGAAACGCACTTTGTATCCCTATGCTTTTTCCATCGCTCCCTAGACTTGGCTAAGCCAATTTTTTTTATTATATGAATCTTATATATATATATATATATATATATATATATATATATATATATATATATATATATATATATATATATATATATATATAATATATATATATATATATATATATATATATATATATATATATATATATATATATATATATATATATATATATATATATATATATATATATATATATATATATTTAAATTTTTAGGAAAAATTATAAAGGGCTTCAAAGATAACAACCGCATGGATTTTAAAATACTAGAATTGTTGTGTTACTGCTTTCTATACAAGTATACATAAAAAAAATCTAATATGGGGCATGCTTTCTTCTTGGTCATAGGGTGTATAATATATGCAGTGATTTCCATAACACCCTATATATAATATATAATATATTTATATACTCTGTAAAACTCTGGGTTTTAATCCGTTCGTCTAAGAACGAATTTGCACGACTTTTCGCTAAAATCTCATTTGGCATTTTCAAGTGTTCTTGCTGCTGCTGCTACTCGATACTATGATCTTGCTGCTGCTGCCGCTCGAAACTAACCGAGAGACCGAAGTGCGCTCGCCGCCTTTATAGGTCGGCGTCTACGCAGATTGTAGTTGGGAAGTCGGGAGTGTTCGTCCGGGTATCGGTGTTTGCCGGCTGGATGCCCGTATCAGTGGTAATTACGGGTTCCAGCGCTATGCTGACTGTTGCCTTCTCATACATATATACGTGACAGTAAAGGTTTTCATGGATGGTGAAATGCAATACACCAAAATTCCGGGTTTCAATCCGTTCGTCCAACAATGAATTTGCTGCTGCCGCACGAAGCTAACTCAAGTTAGTTAGTTAGTTAGAGACAGCTTCGAGCGGCAGCAGCAGCAAGATCATAGTATCGAGTAGCAGGAGCAGCAAGAGCACTTGAAAATACCAAATGAGATTTTGGCGAAACGTCGTGCAAATTCATTGTTGGACGAACGGATTAAAGCCCGGAATTTTATATATATATATATATATATATATATATATATATATATATATATATATATATATATATATATATATATATATATATATAATTGTCGTTATGTAACCAAACGTTTTGTCGCTAAAAAAATCTTAAAGTTGGATTGTCGCTGACAGCGTTGTGTTATTTCCCTTCAACTCGTCTTGATAATTCACGTTCTATCTCAGCCACGATCATCTTAGCTGTGATAAGGACGGCACTTTTTTTGCTTTTCTCGGTACACTTTCGCCTTCGCCAACCCACTGTTTTGACTGCCATTTTGTCTCCGGAGTGTAATGGTGGATCCACGTTTCATCTACAGTCTCAAAAGGACGCCAGAAGTCCTTCGAATTAGGACGAAACTTTTCCACGATGAAATGTCCTTCCTCGTGGTCTGGAGTCAACAAACGCGGCACCCAACGTACACTCACTCATCTTTTTCATTTTTAGTGTTCCGTACGGGACACTTATAAGATCACTTCAATGTCTGTCCGACTGTCACACCCAATTTTCTCCGAAACTATTTAACAAAGAAAGTTGAAATTAGGCACTAATATAGGAATTGACGGCCCCATCAGAGTCGTATAGTTCTGAAAGTCAAATTTTGACTTAAAGAGTTAGTTTTGGGGAGTGAAATCGGAAGTGAAAAAAAAAATTACCAGGTTATCGAGTGGGGTGTCAAATGAAAACACGAGTTTAAAAATATATATGATGTAATACTTGCACACGCTCTTCTTTGTATTATTTTTAATCTTATCTCCAAATGTACGTATCAAAAAATTTTGAAAAAATTCTAGAATATTCTCCACAAGGTGTAGGTTGAATGCATTACCTTCAATAATTTATCTAGTATATAAAAAAACAAAAATTTCAAGGTTATCAGTTTTCAACAAATATTGGAAACAAACTTGTTGAAAACTCATTTGGGATGTGTTTTGCCAAGTCTAAAAATAAAAAATTTTATTTTCAAGGCAATCACGGTACGGAACACTAATTGCGCAAATCCAACTTGCACTTGACCCGTCTTATTAGAGCTTCATGTAGGTTATTATTTACCCGTTCACATGAGGTGGCTACGACCTCAGAAATACAGCAAAAACAATATTTATATTTATCCGTACGGCTGGAACTCCAGATTGTTCTTCCTCTTGTTCATTATATTCATTGCTAAAATATGTAGCTCGTTAATCATTTAAAAATGTTAATTAAACTTATTACTATGGACAGCACATTAGAAATATAAAATGTTTTTTAATAATCTATTTCCTCCACACTATATGCTACATATTAACACAAAATAATAAATAAAGTAATTTAAAATGTTTATACGCTCTTAAGACCATTATTTGACAACAGATACAGCCATCGACTTAACTATGACTAAAGCCTATTAATATGCAGCAGTTAAACCGTTCTAAACATTGTCGCTTAGAAATTACTTGCTTAAAAAGTAATAAAATTAAAAAGTAATTTCAGTATCATAATATACGATAAGGCAAAGGTAATTAAACCGCGATTTAAGGAAACTTTTTTTGCAAGAATATTTTGATATCTCATCATAACAATAATGTTACTAGTTCATAGATTCCTAGCGTTCTAATTCAGCAAATTTGGGGAGCAATTTAGCAACTCGAAGTGGGGAGAGTTCTTTCAGAATTTAAACAACAATGAAAATAGCCCAATCCAGGCTTAAAGACAACATGCTCCCCTTAATGCAAAATTATTAAATTGCACAGTTCCTATACCATTTTTATTTCTCATACTAATTAAAGTATTATTGTGTTATGTGGAAAAATTATTTTCTGAGATTTTTGCATTTCTTTACGTTTCCGGATCACTAGATCACAAGAAATAAAATTTTCATTTTCCATCGGTCTGTTGCCGCCACAACTCCCGAATGAAATGAGTCATCGATATCAAATTTAGCACACATACAGTACTTAAAGAAACCAATATGTTTTAAGTACCACCGCTTCAGGAGGAGGGGTGAAAATGGAACAGTTAATAAATTTTATGCTATGACAGAAATTTCATTTATAAATCATGCATCGATCCAGTCATAGAAAAATTTCCTGCTCAACTATCAATGGAAAAGCGGACCAATCGGATAACCTCACGACAGTTGAGAGAAGAATTTCGGTTTACATTTGATTTACCCTCGTACATATATATATATATATATATATATATATATATATATATATATATATACCAGGTGTACAAGTATGAAATGCAGATTTTTTTTCTGAAAAAAACATGTGGGGGCAATTTGTGAATACCACGCCAGTAAAAATCTTCCCCTTTTGCTGCGAACCATTCATCGAGCCATTTTTTCACATCTTCGTACGAACCAATGCGCTGTTCAGCAAGTGCGTGACCCATCGATGCAAACAAGTGGTAATCGGAAGGAGCCAAGTCTGGTGAATAAGCCGCATGGGGTAGAACTTCCCAGCTGAGTTCTTCCAACGTGTCGCGAACCGGGTTTGCCATATGTGATGGAGCATTGTCAAGAAGAAAAATGAGTTTGTGTTGCCTCTTTCGGTATTCTGGCCTTTTTTCAAGCAGCGAACGGTTCAAATCGGTCAATTGTTGTTGGTAACGTTTAGTATTAACCGTTTCCCCAGGTTTTAACAGCTCATAATAGACCACGCCCCTCTGGTCCCACCAAACACAGAGCATCGTCTTTCTGCCAAAGCGATTTGGTCTTGCGGTCGATGTGGATGGTGCGCCTGGGTCTACCCATGATTTTTACTCTTGGGATTCTCAAAATAAATCCACTTTTCATGCCCTGTAACTATACGATGCAAAAACGACTTCCTTTTATACCGAGCGAGCAAAATGTCACACGTGTTTTGGGGTTTTCCATTTGCCTGTCGTTCAATTCATGTGGTACCCATCTACCGGCTTCTGAATCTTTCCCATCTCTCGTAGCCGATTGAAAACAGCTTGTTGACTAACGCCCAATTGCTCGGTGAGTTGTTTTTGTGTTTGCGAATCATCTTCGTCCAACAATGCTTGCAATTCCACATCTTCGTATTTTTTTTGGCGGTTTTCCACGTTCCTTGTCTGCAACATCGAAGTCACCACTTTTAAAACGCCGAAACCATCGTTCACACGTATCTTGCCATGGAGCATGTTCACCATAAGCTTCTCGAAGTAATCGGTATGATTCAACCGCAGTTTTCTTCAAATGAAAACAAAAAATTAATGCTGTCCGCGAATGCTCTTTGTTCGGTATAAATTTCGACATATTGAACACAACACTATTCACACATTTTTCCAATTTATCACTCGTGCGCGTCTGACACTTGTTGATGACACAACAAAATGGCGCAGTGTCAAATCTTTATAGCACAAACTGCATTGGTGCACTATCTGTTGTCTGAAATCCGCATTTCATACTTGTACCCCTGGTATATCGTTATGCCAAACTTACATATCCTTACTTAAAAACTGTAATAAACCTTTTTTTTCAGATTAAATGGTCTCATGACTATCGGCGAATTTGGCTACGACCTATCTAAAGTACCGAATCCAGACTTTCTTTGTTTAAAAAAATGCAGGGATGATCTCTGCAGAGATTCCATACTTGTACACCTGGTGTAACCCCCTATAATCTATATATATATATATATATATATATATATATATATATATATATATATATATATATATATATATATATATGTATATATATATATATATATATATATATATATATATATATATATATATACAGTAGAACCCCGGTTATCCTCGGATAACTGAAAACTCGGATAAACCGGATATGTTTTTTTATTCATTCAAAAAATAAACACCAATACTTTAAACCGATGTATTAACATTTTTAACATATAAATAGGTACATACATTATAAAACAGTGAAATAGGTATCTATGCGCTTCTGTTTCATATTGCATCTTCTTTTTCTCGCTGCAATGTTTCTCCATTTATTAAGAAGAAGCAAATCCGCTGGGGTTGCCTCTGTTTGTTGTTCGATATACCTCAAAGCTTTTTCCAAAAAAGCAAAACCTTCTTGATGCAAGATCTTAGTGGGAGACTGTTCATCCACCGCCGCTTCGTCATCGTCATCTGATTTTTCGGTTTCCTGAAAGACATTCGTTATTTCTTCAATACTCATTTCTTCTTCTAAATCATCTGCTGTAATCCATTCAAGAACATCTTCTCTTGTCACATTTTCGCAACCTTTTAATTTTTGCATTAATTCAAATAAACTTTTTCTTTTTCTTATATCTCAGTGTCAAAATTTGAACAGGACATTTCTCCATGGCTTCTTAATTTCAAAGCTAATTCAATAATTTTATCTTCACTGTCATTATAGTCCTCAGAATCAATAACCTTTAACCAAGGTTTTTGAATAGTGGTAGTACGCCCAGAATCCCATGTTTGACTTACCCAGTAAATAACATTTTTCAGTATAACCTTTCTTATCCCATTGATAATATCCTCCTTTTCTGTGTATGCTAACAGATGTTCAAGATATAAACGCCTACATTTTTTTTTAATGTTTTCGAGAATGCCTTGATCCATTGGTTGCATTATGCTAGTTACATTTGGAAGAAAAAATTTTACAATTTCGCCCACATGAAGTCCTTCTCCAGGGTGAGAGGGGGCATTATCCATTAACAAAATTACTTTAATAGGAAGACGGTTTCTGTTCAAAAATTTAGGCACAGATGGCACGAACTCGTCTTCAAACCAGTTAGTAAATAAGGTCGCATCCATCCATGCGCTCTTCTGACTTCTGTAATAGACTTTTAAAGCTCTCGGACGTGCAGACTTGCCAATCACCATCAGTGGGATTTTGTACTTACCAGGGGGATTCCCCGAAGGCACCGACGATTTTAAATGGAAATATGTACATACATATTTTAGAAGCTCGGTTAAAACACAGCATAGACGCGCGTACCTCGGATAATCAGGTTCTTAGAGTGGCTCGGTTAATCCGAAGCTCGGATAATCGCGACTCGGTTAATCGGGGTTCTACTGTGTATATATATACATATATATATATATATATATATATATATATATATATATATATATATATATATATATAAACTGATGATTAAAAAAACGACTCTAACTATTTAGCTTCATTTAACACGAATCGTAGAATTTAGTGTTCATATTTTTTACGGATTTTAGTAACATTTGAAAGTCCATTCTATTCTCTTTCTAATGGTACCAAATTCCACAGCATACCTCATACTTTTTATTCATTAAAAATGATTAAAAGGGGAAACAAGGATTGAAAATAAGGGTAATAGAAAGGAAAAATTAAACAAATATTAAGTTTGACAATTAAATTTATTGATAAAAACCAAAATCAATATTTTGTATTAGCCCCCTAGCCCTTATTACTGCTTCTCCACTATTCCCCCATCGCAACCTTTAAGTGCCTCAGCGATGTAAGGGCTGGATTTTCGGTTCGAACCCTTCTTTTGAGCTCATCCCACATGTGGTCGATTGGATTGAGAGCAGATATTGCCGCACCGATGCAACAGTATGTGGCCTCGCATTGTCGTGCATTAGCACGAAGCTATCGCCAACAAACCCAGCGTAAGGGCGACAAGTTCCTGCAGGGTCTCCTTGATGTACCGGTGAGCAGTTAATCCACCGCTACGAGTATCATCAGTTACGAAAACCAAATCGGTTTTCGTATCCAGTGAGATGCCTCCTCACACCATGACAGAACCTCCTCCGTAGGCAACCGTTTCAGTACTGCAGCACTGCACTCAGCACTCCCTAGGCTTTCCATAGACTCGTTTTCTTCCATCATTGCCATGTAGACACATTCGGGACTCGTCGGAGAATAAAACGGAGCTCTAAGATCCGGTCAACATGTTCTCGGGCAAATCTGAGTCGCGCTTGTCGAAGGGCTGCTGTCAATTTGGGTCTTTTAGCTGGTGTCCTCGGAGTTAGGCTTCTTTAAGTGTTCTTCTGACTGTCCAATAATTAACAGCCCGACCACGAACTTGGCCGAGCTCCTGCTGAACCTCAACGCGGGTCAAGTGTCGATTTCTTAGAGTTGTGTTGACAATAAAGCGGTCGTCTCGCTCCAAGGTACACCTTCTTCTTCCTGTTCCTGGTCTCTGTGTAAAGGCGCCAGTCTCTGGTTAACGTCTGTAGACTCTGGAGACAACTGACTGGCTCAGGTGCAGTTGCACAGCGACTACACGTTGGCTATGCCCTTCTTGCAATAGGGCAATAACAGATATTGCAGAGATGTTGACGGGTCAACTTCCGATAAAGGAATGACGGGAAAATGCAGTTGCATATATTTTTATAGGGATGAATAACGCGCAACGAGTACATTGCTGAGCGAGCAAAAAAGGTTCTATTGAGTAAAACCGTTTTAATTAGTGAAACTTTCTGGAAATCCAAATGTTTTTGGTATTATCGGAAAGAATAGAAAATTAGCATTCTAATGATACCAAAAATAATACCACTGTTTGAAAATTGAAATTCAAGGATCAGTTTTAAATAAAGCAAAATCGTTTGATTTAATTTTTTGTACACCATATATATATATATATATATATATATATATATATATATATATATATATATATATATATATATATATATATATATACATTTAGGGAAAAGTATGAAACGCTTCTAAAAAAGTACGTCAAAAATAAGAAACGTATGGAGTCTTTGAGAAACCTTAAAGGAGTAAAAAAATCTAAGACACAAACAAGATGTCGCGTACGAGTTACCAACAATATATTTATTGTGTTTTATTTTAAATATTATCTTCTTCGTATTCAAGTGCCTTGTGCTCTAAGAACATTGGCGATCAGTATGGTATACTGAAATTATTGTGTTACTGCTTTCTGTAGAAGTATGCACCAAAAATCTAATATGGAGGATACATTCTTCTTAGTCATAGGATATATAATAGCAGCCCGCAGTGTTGACACCTTATTTTATTTTTTTTTTAGTTAATTACGTATTATTTGCTGATATCTTTTAAGATTAAAGACCGTTCTATTTCAAAGGTGTACGTTTAATTTTATTTTCCAGGTTCGAATTTTCGTTTAACCACCGAACAAATCAAACCGACTACACCGCTGCTTTTGCAATTTGTGGCCACTTAATTAAATTAATAAAAGATGACATTGCATCCATATCTAATTTATTGCACATTATCAATAGTCAAGTTATTTCAATTTAATTGTTTGCCATAGAAAAATCGAAGAAGTAATAAAATAATAAATAAAATTATACTTTATCAATGTATTAATGAAGCAAATTATTTATTTATTTCCTATATTTGCGCTGAATCGTGCAAACATTTTCGTTATTAACGTATTTGTATTTATTATATTCAAATGTTATTGATAACACAATCAAAATAATTTGTTTGGCATAATTATTTGGAAATATGTTAGCCTAAATTTGTAATCGTTATTTTTATATTATTACTCACAAATAATAACGTGAGAGGTTATGCTTTTTTTAATTATGTAAAATTTCAAACACAATAACACTTATTTGTAAAATAATCTTAAGTTAATAAAGTAGATGGTTTAAATAGTAGTAGTCAACTATAAGATCTATATTTTTTTTTTCATATGATCAAACCAATTCTGGAGATATTTTTTTCCACTAAAAAATATGCTTTTCTCTGTGATACAGTCAAATTCTGCGGAATCCAATGAACACTTTTTCACAGCAGGTCATTCATGACCTCACGTATTGATTTCATATCATTGCCTAAGAATGCTTGATCTCACCGTATGTCACATGTTGGTCCCTCTGTAGTGTTTCTCCATTAGGCATCGATATTTGATATAACAGAGTTTGAAGGCAGACCTTCACAAAATTCATCACAGTTCCTTTCATGGTGCTTTCTCCTCAACAGCCAGATGAAGTCGGTTAATGTATTTATGTCGAGCTACCCCCACACAACGAAACAAAATCAGAGAAATATACACGAAAAAATTTAATTTTTTTAGAACACTAGTTTCTTTAAAACAATACACAAATGAAACTAGTTGTCTTCTTTTTAATCTGTTTAACCTAGAAAAAGTAAAATTTTACGAAAATTAACAGTCTTTTAAATGCTGACAATGTTAAGTTTTACAAAATTGTAAGCCCGAGTACTGTGGGACTGCAGTTGATTTCCACAGGATTGTTGCTTGGTGTAACTGTAATTCTTAAAAATTAACGTATTTAAATGTAAGTCTATTAGCTTCTTTAAAAGTCCTAATCCCGTCAAAACAAATTATACTATTAATAATTTGGCCATTGAAAGTGTATCCTCAATTAATGGCCTTGAAGTTATTTTTTTACACTAAGCTAATTTTTAACTGGCATAACGATTACATTTTTCTGAAGGGTTTCAGTATGCTTAGCTTTATTAAGAGAAATACTAAGCATATCAGTGACAGATGGACGCTTACCTGCCTTTACAACAGTCTGGTTAGTAGCATTTTAGAATATTGATCTGTGATATGGTCTCTATGTAATACTAGTCATGTTGACAGGCCTGAAAGGGTTTGAAACAAGTTTAGTAAATATTTTCTGTTTAAATTTAATTTTCCATATCATACTGTAACATATTACATTAGACTTTTGCCCTGTGGTTTTAAAAGTCTTGAACGTCGACGAAGAATTATAATTATATTATAAGAGCCATACCATAGAACAAACTATGGTTTAAGCGCATTTGTGCACCGCTTGGTAATTAATTACAAAAGATTATTTTCTGACTGTGAATTTTTTTCCTTAGCCTACTTTCGTTGAAGAGAAGGTTAAATAATTTGTAAAATTTTAAAATTGTTTATTCTCTTTCATGTGGTTTATATTGTGTTATATTTTATTTTTAATATTTGTTTGTTTGACAAAGAAGAACTATGTATATGTATACATGTATATGCAAAGAAATTAGACAAAGACCAAAATTATGTAACACAGCAATGGAAGAGGTATTTAAACATCTAAAAATGGCAAGACGAGGGTATTTTAATAAACGGCAACATACTGAGTAACTTGAGATTTGCTGACGATCATAGCAGAAAATCCAGAAGACTTACAAAATTGGAAAAGAAATCAAGTAAAATGAGCTTGAAAATGAATGTGAAAAAGGCCAAAATCATGTGCAACGAAGACCCACATACGACAATTAACAACTGCCACACTGCCGAAAAATACATTTACCTGGGCCACCAAATACAACTCGGAAAAGAAAACCAAGTGAGTGAAATATATAACATGTAGGCTGAAAAGTTTTTGGTCTGACACATAGATGTCGCCCTTTTCAAAAAAAATCCATATGATTTTAGGAAGTACCAACCTTCAAAAGATACGTGTCGAAATTTCATGACATTTCGACGATTAGTTAACAAGTTACAGTGGTTTTAGATATTTTCAAAACAATGGAAAAAATCGAATTTAGTGTGTTGATTAAACACTGTTTTTTGATGGGAAAAAATATCGTTCAAGCAAAACAATGACTCGATAAATGTTAAGGGGACTCTGCTCCTGGTATGCTGAATTTAAACGCGGTGGTACAGACACAAATGATGCTGAACGCTGTGGTCGCCCAAATGGGTAGTTACACCGGAAAACATCAAAAAAATCCACAAAATTGTTTTGTACGACCGTAAAGTTAAATTTCCTGAAATAGCTGACACCCTAAAGACATCAAAAAAAACGTCTTGGTCATATTTTGCATGAACATTTGGGCATGAGGAAACTCTGTTCAAAATGGGTACTGAGTTTGTTCACAGTGGACCAAGAACAACAACGTGTTGATGATTCTGAGCACTGTTTGGACCTGTTTAAGCGCAATAAAAAGGAGTTTTTCGTGCGATATGTGGCAATGAATGAAATATAGATCCACCACTACACACCGGAATCAAATCGGCAGTCAGCTGAGTGGACAGCAGTCGATGAAAGTCGCCCGAAGCGACCAAAGACATAACAGTCGCCTGGGAAGGTTTTGGCCTCTGCATTTTGGGATACGCATGGAATAATTTTCATCGACTATGCTGAGAAGGGAAAAACCATCAATAGCGAATATTATATATAGTTATTGGTGCGTTTGAAGGCAGAAATCGTAAAGAAACGGCCCCAAATGAACAAGAAAAAAGTGCTCTTGCATCAAAACAATGCACCGTGTCACAAGTCAATGATTACGATGGCAAAATTGCATAAATTGAAGTTCGAATTGCTTTCTCATCCAACGTATTCTCCAGATTTGGGTCCCAGCGACTGTTGTCTATTCGCAAATTTCAAAAAAATGCTCGCGGGAAAGACATTTGGCTCCAATGAAGAAATTATCGCCGAAACTGAGGCCTATTTTGAAGGCAAAGACAAACTTCTACAAGAAAGGTATAGAAATGTTAGAAAAGCGTTGGACTGATTGTATTGCTCTTGAAGGAGACTATATTGATGAATAAAGTAGAATGTCTTTTAAGTAGGTAGACTAAAAACTCTTCAGCCTACGTGTTAAAAGGCTTGCATGGTTTGCATTCGAAAAACTATCATATATACTTAAAAATAAGAACATTGCCTTAAAATTTAGTTCAAGAGTGTTCGACCAATGTATCCTTCCAGTGCTTACGTACGGATGCCAACCTTGGACTTGGACAAAACAGACAATAAAAAAAAGCTGTCACCTAAAGCTCTATGGAAAGGCAAATAATTGGCATATCTCTAAAGCAGGGGTGCTCAAACTTGAACTGCTGGCGATCTACCTCAATATTGTTAGACTACGATCGATCGACTCTGAGAGGCTGCAAGTAAGTGTGATGCAGGATTGTCGTCTAGGTAGGGTGTATCGTGGCATAGATATTAGTTTTCCGCACAATATGCATTTTTTTAGTCAAGGTAAGTGTAGGTCTGCTCTAAAATGTCAATGAAAAAACTCATAATTATTCAAAATTGCGAGTTTATTGGTTCTTACAAAACAAACGAGTTCTAGTGTCTAAACTTAACTAAAGAGTGACTTTGGATGTTGAAGCGTGGCACTGCATGTCCTCATACTTTTCATAAGATGGTACGTAATTACCGACTGCTGCAAGCATGATGACATATGTTCGTCAGTTAGTCGATTGCGATATTTTGACTTAATTATCTTCATTTCAGAAAATGCAGACTCGCACAAGTAAGTTGACCCAAACATTGCCGTCAGTTAAAGGGCGATGTGCCTTAGATTCGGATATTTATCTTCAGATATAAAACAGCAGAATTTTGTATCAGATGCTGTGGCTTTGTGTGATGTATATCTGATATAATCTGCACTAACTCATTTTCAACCGAAAATGAGTCCATGTTAAACTGACTTGCTATTTCAGTAGCTAATTCCTCAATGTTTTTACACGAAAAAGAATAACTCATAAACGATGCGATGTTCGCCAATTTACTGAAATCATAAAAACGTATTTCGAATTGGCCCAAAATATTTGATAATTCTGCCTCATAAATATCATAATTCAACTGAGGAATCCTTGCTTTCAAAGACGGAAAATTTTTCAGATCCTTTCTTTTCAGTTGATCTATCATAAGTTGCAATTTACTTTTCAATGCGTTTATTGCGCTAATCATCTCAATAATAGTTTTTCCTTTACCTTGAAGCTCCAAATTAATGGTGTTTAAATGCATTGTGATGTCTATCAAAAATGCCAAATTAATCAGCCATTTTCCGTTTTTCAGCATCTGAGTGTCATCACCTCTTTCGTCCAGAAAAGCTGTTATTTCGGGCAATAATTCTTGAAACCTTTCTAGGAATTTTTCGCGACTCAACCACCTGACGTCCGTGTGAAGAACTAAATCAGTGTGTTCAGCTGACTCACTATCTTCCAACTGCAATTTAAAGAGCCGTCGTTGCAAGCTACGTGCACGGATAGAATTGACAATTTTTATTGCAATGTCCATAATCTCCTCCATGTTTAGAACTTTTGAACACAAAACTTGTTGTATAATGCGATGGAAGGAGAAAAATGAAGGGAAATCATCATTAGCTCGACACAATGCCACAAAACCGTTTTTGTTTCCAGTCATTGCTGGTGCTCCATCGGTTGTAATACACACTAGTTTATATATTGGTAGCTTGTAGTTTGTTACAAAATTGAAGAAAACGTCATATATATCTTCGCCACGGGTCTTTCCTTTCAGAGGAATCATTGTCAAAAACTATTCCTTAGCCGACAAGTCATAGAATACCATTCGAATAAAAATACACAGCTGGGCAGTGTCTGTCATATCGGTGGATTCGTCGAACTGTAAAGAAGAGTATGTACATTCCATGATATCATGTTTTAGTTTATCTGCCATGTCCTGACTCATGACTTCAACACGCCTTGTGACAGTCGGACGAGATAATTGAAGTTCTCTAATAGCAGACATAATCTCTGTTTTATTTTTAAAATCTCCAAATAAAGTCTCACCCGCTTCAATAAATGCTTCCTTCATAACCAATCCATCATCAAATGGTTTCTTGTGTTTCACCAATATATGAGATATTTTAAATGACGCGATCATTGCAGCTTTTGATTGTTTGGCTGGTCTTGTGAACATGGTTTGTTCTTTTTTCAAACAAATTATCAAATCACGTACTTTTCGTTTTCTTAATTCAGTCTGTGACGGAAAATCCTTTTCATAGTTTTCATGAACAGTTTTATGATGCCTCTCTAAGTTCCCACGCTTAGGTATTGCAACTGACGCACGGCAAATGAGACAAATGCACCTATCCTTTATCATACAAAAGAAAAATTCTTCCTCCCAATCGTTATTAAAATGATAAGTTTTACTTTTCTTCGCCGCACTCATTTTGGACTATTTATTAATAAACTTTGTATCGATGTATCGCCTTCAAGTTACAACTCAGACTGACTCCTATTCCTGTAGACAGAACGAAGTCTCAAATGTTCCCGTCAATCACGCCGCCCGAAGTTTCTAGAAAAATCGGCGGGAATCAAAACGCGGCTTTTCTTTGACAAGTACCGCGCGTTCCTTTGATAAAGCCGCCTTTTGAGAAAGTGATGAGGGGGTTATTCTGGAATAATTGTGGATCGAATAAATTTTAGTAGTAAATTCATTACATTTTGTTTTAGTTACCTAAAACAAAATCTGTGAATAGTTCTATATCGGAATTTTTTTCTCGAGATCGACTCAAAAAGCACTCGCGATCGACTTGTCGATCGCGATCGATTGTTTGAGCACCCCTGCTCTAAAGGAAGACCAATGAGTAGATTAAACGAACAACGGGGATGAAAGACGCAGGTGAAATAATTATCATTCTAAAGTAAAATTAGGCAGGACGTCGAGCAAGATGTCCAGATTGAACAACACCATCCTTCACTTGAGACTTTATACTGGGAAAAGAAAAAGGGGACTCCCACCAATAAATTAGAAAGATGACCTAAAACAGACTGCGGAGCCGAAATGGATGAAAACAGCACAAGATAGAAATAGATGAGGTACAATGAGGGAGGCCACTGATGATGTTTACAGTGTGTCCCAAAAAGTTTTATACAAATGGAGAAAAAGTTTATCTGACATATTACAAAAAAAATTATTCTTGATAAAAAGTTCTGCATCACATGGAAATCCATAATCAAGCATCAAAAGTTCAAAATATTTGATGGTATACAGGGAAAATTAAAAATTATGATTTATAATTTTCAAAATAAAATAATATTAGCACAAATTTATTATGGATATAATTGTTGCAAAGCAGATAAGAAGGTTATCAAATTTTTAGCAAAAATATGATACAATCAAAATCAGTACACTAGTTTTTAATTAATTTCGTTTTCCTTTATTCAATAAATAGTCCGACAATTACTAATGCGTCCACTGGAGTGTTTTCGAATTTTTAACTACGAAGACCACAAATATAAACGTGAACATTATATTAATATTTTCAATTAATATTTTGCTCTGTATTTAAATTTTTAATAATTTAGTCGTCATTATAAATCTTTATTTTTTATTTTCCCAGTATACCATTAAATATCAAGTATAAATTTTTTACTACTCAGTATATATCACCACTACACCAAACACTTTATTTTTGCACTCGACGCGCGTTTCGCTAACCATGTTAGCTTCATCAGGAGCGATGATTGACTCAATCATCCACATTCCCAACTTAGTATAAATTTTTTGTAATAGGTGAGATAAACTTTTTCTCCATTGTATAAAACTTTTTGGGACACATTCTATATATATGGTATATATAGATATATATATATATATATATATATATATATATATATATATATATATATATAATATATATATATATATATATATATATATATATATATATATATATATATATATATATATATATATATATATATATATATATATATATATATATATATATATATATATATATATATATATATATATATGGAACGATCCGCGTCAACCGGATCAGAGCTACGATCAAAACTAGAAGCAACCAAGAAACTTAACCAAAGGCTCATTTTAAAGCTTAGAGCGTCTATTTTCAAATGCCGAGTGCGCCTTTGAAAAATCCAATATGGCGGCTCCAATATGGCGGTTCCAATATGGCGGCCGGTAGCCGGACAAAAATCAAGTGTCCAGCAAAAAAAGCTTGTAAAAATAAAAATTCGTCGTTTTTTGGCTCAAATTGTAGCTGATGGACGCCCGAAGAAATTGGGGTGATAAGTTGACAAAATCCAACATGGCGGATCCAATATGGCGGTCGAAAATCCAATATGGTGGCCGAATTTTCGCAATTGAACCAATTTGCACTAAATTTGGTAAACGGGGGTTTTTAGGGTCGCTGATCACGAATCCAAGGTCTGATTTGTACCAAATTTGTTATACGGGGGTTTTTCGGGTCCCTGATAACGAATCAAATTTCTAAAATTCTTAAATTCAATATGGGGATCTAAAATGGCTGATTCAATATGGCGGCGATATTTTCGAAAACCAAACCAAATTTTATGTAAAGGGATTTTTGAGGTCGCTAATCATATATCTGTGATAAGAATTTAAAAATTTTGACAGATTGAAGGTCGAGGCTCATTCTAGGCTCAAAATTCAATTAGTTATTGCTCAACAGTATTGACATTTTTGCACTAAATTTGGCATACGGGGATTTTTGGGGTCGCTAATAACGAATCTGAAGTCAAATTTATAAAATTCAAGAAGGTGGACCCAATATGGTGGAAACTGAATAAGGCAATCTACTATATTGGGTCCGCCATCTTGGATTTTAAAAATCGAACTTCTGATTCGTAATCGGCGATCCCAAAAACCCCCGTATAACAAATTTGGTACAAATCGATAGATTTTCGAAAATTTCATTCGCCATCTTGGATCCGCCATCTTGAATTTGGCAAATCAGACATCGGATTCGTGATCAGCGACCCTAAAAACCCCCGTTTACCAAATTTAGTGCAAATCGGTTCATTTGCGAAAATTCGGCCACCATATTAGATTTTTGACCGCCATATTGGATTAGCCATGTTGGATTTTGTCAACTTACCACCCCAATTTTTTGGGGCGTCCATCAGCTACAATCTGAGCCAAAAACGACCCAAACAGTTGCGAATTTTTATTTTTACAAGCTTTTTTTGCTGGGCACTTGATTTTTCTCCGGCTACCGGCCGCCATATTGGAGCCGCCATATTGGATTTTTCAAAGCATTTGAAGATAGACGCTCTAAGCTTTAAAATGAGCCCTTGGTCAAGTTTTTTTGGTTGCTTCTAATTTTGCTCGTAGCTCTGATCCGGTTGACGCGGATCGTCCCATATATATATATATATATATATATATATATATATATATATATATATATATATATATATATATATATATATATATATATTTAAGCATTTATTTCCATCACAAAATGAATTACCTTAATAATCAAAGTATTAGCCATCATTAGCTATGACTTTTTCCCATCTTTCTGTCAAAGAATGTATTCCGCACTAGAAGAACTTTTCATCTTTTGAGGCCAACCATTCATTAAGCCAAATTTTCACTTCTTCGTAAGAATGTAAGTGTTGTTCTGAAAGTCCGTGCTGCATCGACCGAAATAAGTGGTAGTCTGAAGGGGCTAAGTCCGGTGAATACGGCTTGTGGGGTAGAACGTTCCAATTGATGTTTTCCAAATAGTTTTTAACACATTTTGCAACATGGAGCCAAGCATTATCATGTTGAAAAATGACTGTATCGTGTCTTTAGGCGTATTCTGATCGTTTTTCCTTCAATGCTCGGTTCAACTTTATCAATTGTTATCGGTATCGACCACCAGAAATCGTTTCACCAGGTTTCAGCAGTTCGTAATACACAGCTCCTCTACTATCCCACCAAATACACAGCAAGGCTTTCTTTCCCTGTATATTGCGCACTGGTTGTGATGTTGAAGGCTGGCCTGGGTCTACTCAAGTTTTTTGGGTTGGAGCATGTTCACCATCAGCTTCAACCAACAATCAATAACTTTCAGCAGCCGTTTTCTTTAAATGAAAGAAGGGTATTAAACTTCCCCGCAAAACGTCTTTTTCTGGTACGAAATACGACATATTCAAAGCTATAAAGAACTATGTTTTTCGCACAATTAAAATTAATAACGAATTGACTTTTCATGGCGTATGTTTACCTTCCAAAATGCCATAGATGTCACTAGTCTATACCAACAAGTGTATTAGTAACGCCATCTCTTAGCAAAATCAACATTATTAACCGAAACACCTATATATATATATATATATATATATATATATATATATATATATATATATATATATATATATATATATATATATATATATATATATATATATATATATATATATATATATATATATATATATATATATATATATATATATATATATATATATATATATATATATATATATATATATATATATATATATATATATATATATATGTATATATATATACAGTGGCGAACAAAAGTATGGAAACATTTAAATTCCCATCTCTAGTCTTAACATTTAAATGGTTTACAATTACAATATTTATTTATTAATCGTGTACATGCTAACAAACATTTTGAAGACTAAAAAATTTATGCACAAAAAAAAGTGTGGAAGCATTTTTGTTATAAAAAAAATCCATTAAGACGACTAAGATGTCGAAAATATTTAATATTTAGTGGGATATCCTTTTGCATCAATCACTGCTTGACATCTTCTGCCCATAGAGTCAATAAGCCTAGCACAAAAATCGGGTGGTATTTTTTCCCATTCTTGTTTTAATGTAATTCAAAGTTCGTCTCGGTTTTTTATATTTTTTTTCCTAATTTATTTATCCAGATAGTACCAAAGATTCTCTATCGGGTTCAATTCAGGTGATTGTGAAGGCCAGCGCATCACCTGAATCCTTTGTTCAGAAAACCAATTCTTGGCCAAGCGAGATGTGTATTTTGGGTCATTGTCTTGTTGAAAAATCCATGACAGCGGCAAATCTTTTTCATGAGGAATCAAATTATTTTCCAATATCTCAAGATGCATTTGAGCATCCATTCTGTCATTTATCTTTGCCAATGTCCCCGTAGCAGACCGTCGAAAACAACCGCATACCATGATATTTCCACCGCCATGTTTAACAGTAGGTACAAGAAACTTTGGGTCATGTCTTAGACCAACTGGTCTTCTTACATAACCAGTAGAATCACTTCCAAAGAGATTGAACCTACTTTCGTCACTAAAGATTACTAGAGACCAATGATTTTGAGGCCAGTCTTTATGTTGCTTATCAAATTTCAATCTCTCTTTTCTGTGACGCTTTGTAAGGAGTGGTTTTTTAACAGCACGCCTACCATGAAGATTTTCAGAAAACAGACGACGCCTAATGTCTGACACCAATACACCCTGATATTCCTGCCTTTGCCAACAGCAGTTTGCTTGGGATCATTTTTTGCTTTTTGAATTATAATTTTGTCTACTCTCTTACTTGTTTTTCGAGATCTACCACTTTTAAATGCCGGATCAACAGTGCCCCTTCTCGAGAACTTATTAACAATTTTACTGACAGTGCCCCTTTGCATGGTTAAGGATTTTGCTATTTTAACTTGCTTCTTTCCACCTTGATACAGAGAAATAATTTTATGTTTCAGATCTGAACTGTAATATTTGCACCTTGGCATTTTGGCAAAAACCGCACTCTTAAACAATGCTACTAAATTACTTCGTATCAACAATAACGTACTCTTAAAGCAGAATGATAAAATTATTTCAATGCTTTCGATAGGGACAAAACGCGTTTCTTAAAAACCTTATCTACCAGAAAAGGTAAACCAAGTTTTTATAGCCAATAATAAAATTCTATAAAGAAATTGTCAACAAAACAAGACTTGTTTTTTTATTCCCAAAGGATAGTATTTTATATTTTTGATTAAGCAAATGTTTCCATACTTTTGTTCGCCACTGTATATATATATATATATATATATATATATATATATATATATATATATATATATATATATATATATATATATATATATATATATATATATATATATATGTATATATATGTATATATATATATATATATATATATATATATATATATATATGTATATATATATATATATATATATATATATATATATATATATATATATATATATATATATATATATATATATATATATATATATATATATATATATATATATATATATATATATATATATATATATATATATATATATATATATATATATATATATATATATATATATATATATATATATATATATATATATATATTGCTTTTATCGTTTATATTTTAAATCGGCTTATGTGACCTTAATATTTAAATTTATTTTATTTTTAAATAATTTGACATTTTGCAGGGATTATTATTGAATATATTATAATATTAATTTTTGCATAATATTATTAAAGTTAATAAGATGTACTAATCTACAGATTTCTTGTAATTTAGAATTACTCTTCGAATTCGATCATTTATTATTCAGACCAGCGTTCTGTAGTGTACTGGAATCTATAAATAAATAAATAAAAAATCATACTCCCAACTTTCAGTTACTGGTTTCTAAAAACTTCCGCCACCCAATTTATATTAATATTTTTGACATTTTTAAGAGATCCCGTCAAACTATAACCCTGTATCGCTGTAATTATTTATTTATTTGCTTCAAATTAAAAGACTTTAATTTGTTTATATATTTCTTTAATAAATTTCAAATTCTGTCTGCAACATAGATATTATACAATATATATGTATATATATATATATATATATATATATATATATATATATATATATATATATATATATATATATATATATATATATATATATATATATATATATATATATATATATATATATATATATATATATATAATAGCTATTACTATTTATAGCCAATGTCCTTGGATTCATCACTAATTATTATATCCACGTATTATAATAATTGCAGGTATATTTTTTTCCTAATACTGATTGTATTTTAATAGTTTATTACTTTTATTTGTCCTCAATGCAGACGATATTTTTAAAGATTCTTACGTGATTAAATTCTTATTATATGTTTGCGTCTACGTCTAAGTCTTTTATATTTATCGCTTGCATGGCCTGCAGACATAAAAATTAAGTTTTTTTTTTGGAATATTACCAAACAGCAATAATATTTAAAATTTGACTGCCATCAGTTTTTGTAATAAATGTCGTCTGTGAACGTTCAACGCATTAACAGAATTTTTTTAATCGGGGTAGTACTTTGAGGATCGGAGAACTGGGTGCCCGGCTACGTAGGATCCGGCAAACCCACGTTGCAATATTATATTAAGCTTGTGCTTTTACGTTTTATTATCATTTCTGCCAACACTGCCAACTTTAGATAATTTTTTATGATTTGGCAATATAATTAATAGGCGCTTAGGCAACCCCCGTATTTAACGGTAATCCGATGAATCTCTAGCGCAATAAAAATCTTATTCCGATATTTTCTACGGTAGAAGATCTTTTTAAGGATTGCTAGGTTTTAAAAAATGAACAAAGTCTGGAACTACTTTCTACTTGATTAGGAAGATGAATTTAAAGAAGTATGTGAGTTGTGTAGCGTAGAAATCGTGCAAAGTTTAGGAATCTTTAGGGAAATATTTAAAATTTAAACATTCCACTTTGGTTAAAGTATAAAGCAAAACTTGAATTGATTCAGCCGATGTTCAAAATTTTTTCCAAGCATACCAAGTAGGGAAACCATATTACTAAATGAAAAACTTCTTTCTGAAATCAATGTTAACCCAATAATAAAACAAGACATCTTAAAGGTTTGCCCAGAACAAAATTATTTTGAATTTAACGACCTATACAGCAGCCTAGAGGTTTCATAATGGGCAATCCACTTACTCCTCTTTTGTCGGAAATATTTATGAATAACATAGAAAACCAAATAAGCAAACACCCACTGTTTAAAACATTTGTATACTGGGATAGATATGTTGATGATATCTTATGTTGTTTTACAGGAAGTGATAGACAATTTGCCACATTTCAAAATTTGTTGAATAATATACACAAAAATATAAAATTCACCAGTGAAGTTGAAATCAACAATAGCTTAAACTTCCTTGATCTAACAATAAAAAGACCTAATAACAAACACATTTTTTCTATTGACCATAAACCGTCAAATCCACAAAGTCACAAACAGTTTTCCATAATATGATTCACAGACTAATAAATATTCCTCTAAACCAAGACGATTTTCAAAAGGAACTTAATATTATAAAACAATTAGCAGTAAATAATGACTATTCACCATCCATAATAGATAATATTCTCAAGAAAAAACTTTACAAAAAAGCCATTAGTACAGTTTTTCCGAGTAATAAAGAACCTCATAAAAACGTAAAGTCAATAACGTACTATAGTAGATGCAGTACTAAATTAAATAGTTTCTTGAGAAAATTAAATATTAACACAGCATTTAAAACATCCAACACACTTGGCAAATTTATAAAAAAAATAACAAAACAAAAACAGATAGAGACAATAGATCTGGAGTATACAAATTAAATTGTGGAAATTGCTGAAAAACATATAAAGGTCAAACAATAAGTTTTTCAAAAAGAATAAAAGAACATGCTTTATCATACATCAATAGAAAAAATAACTCAAATTACGCAAATCATTTAATTGAAAATAACGACCAGTTCAACCCAAACTTTGAAATATTATATACTTGCACAAAGGGCCTGAAACATAATTACCTAAAGAATCTTTAGAAATAAACAAATTGTAAAATTCAGATTCCTTAATAAATGAACAATTAGACTTAAATAATTCACCATTACTAAATCTATTTTAATTAAATTATTTTATTACCTGCCACAAATTGTGAACCAACCATTTATTATAGTAATTTTATCCTCATTTTGTAACAAACCATCTGAAGAAGCTGTCCTACAGCGAAACATGTCATAGTGTTAAAAATAAAAAATTTTGTGGAAATTTAAGTAGTGTTTTACTTCCTGCAAAACTTTCGCACGCGTCAATAGGAGATGTGATAGCCTTGGAAAACCAGACTTTTTTTGTTTGTAGAAAATATAGATAAGCGTAAAAATAAAATGTTATTGTATTAGGGTTATTGTTGTTATTTTGAAAGTAATTTTCTTCCTCTTTTATATGAAAAAATAAGCCAGCCAAAAAAAGTAAAAAATAGGAACGCAAAAATTCTAAATACCTTTTTTTAGGGTTCAAGAGACTGCTTGCTCAACTTGAGGCGAAATACAGTATATTACAGGGGTTCTCTGTGTGTCGCGAGGCCCTGGGGCGTCGCTGCGCTATCCTAGGGGAGACGCGAGACGATACGCACAGGTAACCTGCACGCGATGTAATGAGCAAGTGCGCGGCGCGGCGCGCATCTCATCAGCGACTCAATAAGCCCGCCCCCTCCATTTCCTCGGGCTTTCATTCATTCATCGTTCGGCCTTTTGTTTCGGCGCTTTATTTATTTGTCGATTACAAGCGTTGATGAATGCAGTGTTTTGATTTCGAGTGTGTTGTATTTAATTTACGCGCGTATATTCAATACTTCAAATAAACAAAAGACGTGTTGAAGACGCCGGAGAAAGTAGAAAAGAAACTGTAGAAAAAGGAAAAAAGTACAGAAAATATGATGACCAATATTTATTTAGATTTTGGGTTTATCTACGTTAGCAAAGGAAACATGGAACTTCCCCAATGTGTTGTTTGTCATGAGGAGCTGGCAGCTGAAAGTATGCTTCCTAATAAATTAAAATGCCATTTAGAAATAACTCACAGTAATTTACAAGGAATGCCGCAAGATTTTTTGCAAGAAAATTGCGAGAACTGAAACATCAGTTGACATCCTTGTTTTCCAGAGCATCTATTTCTTTCAAAGCACTGCTTGCCTCTTACAAGGTCGCTTACCGTATTGCCAAATGTAAGAAACCACATACGATTGCTGAAGATCTTATTTTACATGCAGCAATTGATATGGTATGAGTGATGATTGGAGAATCGGCGGCTAAAGAAATATAAAATATTCCTTTTTCTAACACTACGATTAGTCGTCGCATTCATGACATAGCTGAAGATATTAGTGAGCAAATTGTAGAAAATCTTTCTGGTTTATTTGCCATTCATGGGATGAAGCGATAGACAGTAATAACGACGCTCAATTAATATGATACGTGCGGTACATGGAAGAAAAAAATGTACGTGAGGATTTGTTATTTTGCAAAAAAATGACTGATACCGGTAAGGTTAGTGATTTGTTTGAGAACATAAATTCATACATGGAAGATAATAACATTCATGAGAGAAGTATATCGGTGTGTGTGTGTGCACAGATGGAGCTCGCGCGATGTCAGGGCAGTATGGAGGATTTCAAGCTCTCATTAAAATCAAGGCTCCAAATATAAAATGGACACATTGCATCATACATAGGGAGGCCCTGGCTGACAAGAATATTTCACCCGAATTAAATTTTGTAATGGATATAATTATCAAAGTGGTAAATTTCATAAAAATAAGACCCGTAAAGGCAAGATTTTTCCATAAACTTTGTGAAGATTTGGGTACCGAGCATACATCTTTACTTGATTACTGTAACTCTCGTTGGTTGTCGAGAGGTAACGTACTCTCACGTGTACATGAATTAAAAATGAGTTGTACACGTATTTATTGACAGAATCGCATCGTGATGCAGAAATGTTTAAAAATACTAACTTCTTAATAAAATTGGCGTATCTTTGCGACATATTTGAAAAATTAAATATCCTTAATAAATCGTTGCAGGGAAACGAAACGCATATACTGCAACTATCTGATAAAATTGCAGCGTTTCAAAAGAAGTTGTTGTTGTGAAAAAGAAAAATAGAAGAGGTGCGAGGAAGTACTGACTGTTTTCCTGTTTTGAAATTGAAGAAAGTAATTTTATTTTTTGCTAGAGCTACACATAGGTATCTCCTTTTAGAAGGGAGTCGCAGTAAAAAAAAAGATTGGGAACCCCTGATATATTCTAAGCCGGCCATTTTTAGCCAAAGCATCATACCCGAAATATACGAAAAATTCAAGACTCGAATTGCTGATTTACTATCAGGTGGTTTCTTTTCCTTTACAACAGATAAGTTGACTTCTGACGTAAATAATAAAAAGAAAACAGTATAAACACCACCAGATTTCACCTATTGATTAGAGACCATGGAGCTAACATTAAAAAATCTGCAAGAGAAATAATGAATTATGTTTTATACATACTCAATAACTGGTAGTAGTCGACTCTCTAAAAGGCCAATGACCTGTATTGGACGTTATAAGTGTCGGAAGAAGTATCGTAATTCCTTTAAACCACTCATCTCCTTCCAGAGAGATTTTAACATTGGAGTACATGGTACAAGATGTAAATACACGCTGGAAATCCACATATTATCTACTGAAAAGGTTTTTTTGAACAAGGAAGCCGTATCAGATGGCTTGCTGCTGAATATGATTCTTTTTTGTCTGTGACACCAAATCAGTGGGACTTAATTAAACGTTACCGGAGCTATTTCAACCATTTGAACAAACTACCAAACGTTTCAGTAGTTCACTGTGTATAATTCCAAAAATTTTGTCAAATTAATTTTTAATGGAAACCGAGGTTCGTGGTTTGAAATCTATACGGGATCATTTAATTGAAGATTGGAGCCAAAGATTTTTAAAGCAATACATGAGGTTGTCGAAAAGGCATCGAGCCTTGTTACGTCAAAATTCAGACATTTTTTTTTTCATATTTTAAATGAAATTTATTAAATCAAATTACGTGTCGTTTTAATCGACGACGTTTTACCCTTTTTCTGGTATAGCTATAACCTCTCTCTTTTGAAGACATCTTTAAACCATTAAGAGAATTCTGCAAAGAGTGAGTTAAATACTCTGACAACGCAAAGTCTGGACTGTATAGTAAAGTCCCCAGTCAAGCTATCTTAAATTTTGTCTTATGGTTAAAGATATGTGTGGTCCGGCAGTATCATGATGGAAGGCAACACCTTTTCCGTTGATCAATTTCAGTCGATTTCTCTCAATTGCTAGCTGCAGTCTGGTTAACTGTTGAAAGTAGACTTACAATCAATTGTTTGGTCATGTTATAGCACCTCATAATTCACGATTCCCTTCCAATCCCACCAAACGGATAGCATCACTCTCCTTGAGATTACTCCTGGTTTTCCCATCGCTTGCGTATCTTTACCTCACTTCTACCACAATCTTCGCGTGTTATTGTCGTACGTGATCCATTTTTCATCGCTCGGAATAAGACTGTTAAAAAATTGTTCCATTTCATTCAGTTTCAGCAATTTTTCGCAGATGAAAGTTAGAAATTAACTAAATTTTTCGCTGTAAAATCATGTGGCACCCAAACATCGAGCTTTTTGTATCCGACCTTCTCCAAATAGTTTAAAACTGTTTGGTCACGAATCATTAGTTCCCTAGCGATGTTATGCCTGCATATGTGCCGGCTTTGCTCAACTTTTTCCGTGATTTCCTCGAATGTGATGTGTGACTCGGTTAACCGACCAGAGCGAGATACATCTGTGACATACAATCTTTCAGAATAAGAGCTGGTCTCGTTATTTTTTTATCGTAAATAGCATGAATTTCTTCACGAACCTGCGTAGCGTTTTATCTACTATCATAGTAATATTGCAAAATACAGCGAATTTTTTCATAAATTTCACTCATTTTCAAGAATTTATAACTTCAGATTAAATCAATAAATATATAACTTATTCTCTGAAATTTAATCGTTTATTCACGCGCCAGTGTGACCAGATCCGATTAGTACCACCAGAGGCGAAAATAATTCCCCATACTTTTTCAACAGTCTATAGTAAACGACATTTTCAATTCTCTAATAGCGTCAAAAGATGCTCCCGAGGTATCTGTAATTAAGCCATTATTATTTATCTTATATACTTTTGACTTTCATCACTCATATCAAAGACTGAAATATTTCACCATTTGTTGGCGATACGCAAAGGACCCTGCACTAATGAGTTTTTATTTCATTTATTTTTGATTTATGGTCATGCATAGTTTTAAAAATATTAAGCGGGTCTTCTTTGATATAGGATGCAGAATTTTTTAGATCATTCTAGGTAGTGAGATGGTAAAAGACTCCACACTAATCTTATGAGACCCGACCATTTTTTTTTATTTTGCCTTTTTTGTAGCTTTTATAACCCTGATTAAAAGTCTCTACGGGTGCGAAATGTCCTGGTTTAAACGCTAACGTTTCACTAGCTATAATGATCTAAAAAATTCTGCATCCTATATGAAAGCAGACCCGCATAATGTTTTTAAAACTATAAAGGACCATGATTCAAAAATAAATGAAATAAAAACTTATTTATATCTAATCAGCGAAAAATTGAAAATACTTTTGTGTTAAATTTACCCTGTTTAGAAATTTTATAATAGCAGCAATACAATCTGGAAGAAATCTTGTTGTATTATTAATCAATACCAAAATTTTAATAAACTTATAAAAATAATGAAAACAGCATATTTTATAATAAGAATTTTTCATAAAGTGATATATTTTCTATGTTCCCCCTGATGTATTCCCGTTCTCTTCTAAGAGAATTCTCTACTCAATTTCCCAGGATTGTTTTCAGTTTGTTTGCTTTTCCTGTTTGGTTTATGGATTTCTTTTGCAGCTTTTCCTCTGTATTGTTTTATAAATTCGTCCTTCAGTAGCAGGTATAAAGATTAATCCTCAGTTTAATTTCCTTTCTACTCACATTGATTTCTTTGTCTGATCCTCTTTTGAAGCAGTTAGACGCTTCTCCAGTACCCAACAATCTTCGTCCATGTTGGGTTGCTGCGACGCCATGACATGCAAGTCTCTTTGTACATCTGTACTCTTTAAAGATTCAGGCTGTACCAAATAGTGATTGTAAGCACGAAAAAGTAATATAATTTTTAAGCTTTGCCCAGCAAGTTTTGTTTTCTATATTATTGGTGATTTTTACCACCCACGGTTGATGACAAAATAGAAAGTGAAAATACTTGAGGTTGTTCTGAAAATTATTTTCAAGTGTGTTTTAAATATTTTAAAATTTTCATCATTTTTGGAAATTTTTTGGGTTCAGCTTGGAAATCGATTGAACTACTTTGACACAGTGCCAACATAATCTAAACAAGTTTTCTCAGCCTAATTTTGACCGAAGACCACCTTTCTTATATTTTGGTGCATTTTTTCACATTTTAATGCTTTCGGTTCACTATTTCTTAAATATCTCAGCTTCTGTTCGTTGTTATGAGACAAAAAAAATTCGTTTCACTCGTCATAAAATTGTCCAAAAAAACTGCGTAGATTGCATTAAAGAATAAAATACATAACCTAAAAAAAAACTATTTACTACGGCAAATTGAAAAATGGCTTTTTACGGGTAACTTCCGTTCAATTCTATATTACGGCTTCAAATTATATTAAAATATAGCTTTTATACTATTAAAAACCATTAAGAGGTTGGTTGGTCAAAATTCGCATTTTAGTCCAAATCTTATTATGGATTTTTCTTGTAGGCAGAAAGTCATAGGAAGCTTCTTTTTAAAAAATATGCGAAATTTTATGCTCTTCGGGATGGTTAAAAAGAAAAATAAAGACTATGAAAAAATATGTTTCAATTTTTTCGTTACGAAATATTCAACGTTGCAATGGTTTGAATTGTGCGAATTGCGAAGATATTGCAGAAATATCCTCGCAATATCTAGATGGAAATGACGAGAATGAACTGATTGAAGATTATGATCAGTCGAAATCGTTGATAGATGAATTTAAAGATCATTTTCCGATGATTCAGCTTTATTAATTTCAGATCATTCAATCGATGAAAATTAGACAGCGCCAACCTTTTATACTCGTGCCAGTATGAATCCGATTCAGATAATCAATCGGATGATTTTGAATATAGCAGAAAACAAGCTCAAGTACATAAGCTATAGAACACGAATGATTTTTTTTAATTGTAAATATTGTATCTGTGTTAATTTTAGTAAATGTATTAATGTATTAATGGTTTGTCAATAAAAGTTTCTGTGATCTAAATCATAATTTTAATATAAAATAGGTAGTATTTGTTTTAAAATCACAAATATTGAATAGACATAAAGAGCAAAAGCGAAAAAATTGAATTTTTCGTAACGAAAAAATTGAAAAATAACATAGTTTTTTGTATATTCTTTATTTTTTCCTTCTAACCATCTTGAAGGGCATAACATTTCGCATATTTAAAAAAAAAGAAGCTTCCTACGATCATTTGTTCACAAGAAAAATCCATACTAAGATTTAGACTAAAATGTGCACACTTTTTAGTGTTCCATACGGAATACCTATAAGATCACTTCGGTGTCTGTCTGTCCGTCTGTCCATCTGTCCGTGTATCCGTCTGTCACACTCGATATTCTCCGAAACTATTTGACATAGAAAGTTGAAATTTGGTACTAATATAGGAATTGATGGCCTCATCAGAGCCATGTAGTTTTAAAAGTTAAATTTTAACTTCAGTTGTTAGTTTTGGGGAGTGAAATCAGAAGTGAAAAATTTTTTTTTTTACTAGGTCATCGACTGGGTTGTGAAGTTCAAAAATATATATAATGTAATACTTACGCATACTTTTCTTTGCATTATTTTTAAAAACCGCGCTGTCCCCCTCCTTTATCTCGAAAAGTACTGATCAAAAAATTTTGAAAAAATTCTGGAATATTCTCCACAGGGTATAGATTATCACGAGTGCATTACCTTTAATAAATTATTTGGCATATAAAAAAAACAAAATTCAAGGTCATCAGTTTTCAGTAAAGATTGGAAACAAACTTTGTTGAAAAATCATTTGGGGTATGTTTTGTGAAGTCACTGATCATTTCATACCTCCGTAACAAAAATTTTTGTTTTAATAGCAATTAACGTACGGAACACTAATTGCGCAAGTTCAACTTGCACTTGACCGGTTATTTGTTAATATAAAAGCGATATTTTCCTATAATTTAAAACCATAATATCGAATTGAACGGAAGTTACTCGTAAAAAACATTTTTCAATTTGCCGTAGTAAATAGTTTTTTTAGGTTGTGTACTTAATATTTTTTAATGCAATCTACGCAGTTTTTTAGGCAATTTTATGACGGGTAAAATGAATTTTTTTTGTCGCATAACAACGAACAGAACTAAGTTGAATGTGGAATCTTTGGCACAATGATACTACTCATTATATATCACCACTACAACAAACACTTTATTTTTGCACTCAACGCGCGTTTCGCTAACCATGTTAGCTTCATCAGGAGCGATGATTGACTAAACCTAAACTACAAATCTACCCTATTTATACTTAGCCTAACTCTTGAATTACTCAGGCGGAACTAATGGCATAGGCAAGGCCATCAGTTCCGGTCAAGTAACCAGTAGAGGGGACTATAAGGAATAGGCCCTCTGTCTTTATTTAAACTAGTTTTACATTTTATAATTTCCATACTTTCGTATGCGTTCAACAATCTCCTATCAGATACATTTTTTATTAATCTTAGGTTATCTAATGTTACAATATGATCAGCTGCAAGAGCATGTTCGGCAATGCTAGACTTTTCTGTTCTACTGTATTTTAAGTGTGCTAAATGTTCTTTAAATCGTTTTTTAATTGACCTTTTAGTTTGCCCAACATACTTTTTGTCACAATCATTATAACTAATTTCATAAATTCCACTTTTCTCACAATTAGGAATCTTATCTTTGGGATTTCCTAAGATATTCCTCAGATTGTCTGATGACCTATAGACTAAGGTGAGGCCTACCTGATACATAATTTTCTACAATATTGACGAGTTCCTGAGGACTATTCTTCTTCGGTAAGAGCTTTTTTAATTTTTTACTTAGAATAGAAAATTTCTTTTTATATTGAATATCAATAACTAAAAACATTTTCCTCTGGAACTCGCTCCATACTTCATATTCAATATTATTTAATCCTGAAGTAAGTTTTTTGAATATGCTGTATGATTCTACTTCTAACATACTACGTTTTATGTACAAATTTTTGATTTCTAAGTCAAGCCATTTTTGTGTAGCAAAGAATGAAACTTTTTCTGAAATGTTTGATTTTGGTAAATTAACCTTAATAAAATTAAGAAAAACTGTAGATTTCTTGCAAGACTTTAAAAACCAAATACCTGCACCTACTAATCTAATCTTACTACTGTACTTACGATAAAGATTTAATTCCGTTGACCGTGAAGCCATCTCACCTAAGTTGGGAATGTGGAATCTTTGGCACAATGATACTATTCAGTATATATCACCACTACACCAAACACCTTATTATTTCCAATATAACAGTCAATTTTATGTTCAGAAAGAAAGAACAGCTATGGGTAATTGCTTATCACCTTTCATAGAAAATTTATTCATGAATAAGTTTGAAACCGAAGCCAGTCAAGAATTCGAATATTTCCCAAGGGTATGGTATAGGTAAGTGGATGGTATTTTCGCGATTTTTGATACAAAGAAAGCAAACATTGGTGATTTTGTTTCTAAATTAAATAGCCGGTATGATTCCATTAAATTCACTTACGAAGTTGAGAACAAAGGACAATTGCCTTTTCTAGATATTTCAATTATTAAAAATAATAATAATAGATTAGAATTTGATATCTATAGGAAGGACACAGTAACAGATAGATATATTCCTAATGATTCATTTCATTGCAAACAACACAAATTAGCCTCATTATATTTTTTAGTTCATCGTTTGATCACTTTCCCTTTGAATAGAGTAAACTTTAATAAAGAAAGTAATCGTATTAGAAATATAACTAGAGTTAATGGTTATGACGATGACTTAGTAAATAAGCTAATAAATAGACTTAAGTTTAGGTTTAATATTCAGAATTCCACCCTTTTTACACGCGAAGAAAATAACACCAAGTATGTCTCCATACCATATAATCCGAAATATAGCAAGGGACTCAATAAGGTATTTAATCAGGTAGGCCTCACCTTAGTCTATAAGTCATCAGACAATCTGAGGAATATCTTAGGAAATCCCAAAGATAAGATTCCTAATTATGAGAAAAGTGGAATTTATGAAATTAGTTGTAATGATTGTGACAAAAAGTATGTTGGGCAAACTAAAAGGTCAATTAAAACACGATTTAAAGAACATTTAGCACACTTAAAATACAGTAGAACAGAAAAGTCTAGCATTGGTACGGAAATTATAAAATGTAAAAGTAGTTTAAATAAAGACAGAGGGCCTTTTCCTTATAGTCCCCTCTACTGGTTACTTGACCGGAACTGATGGCCTTGCTTATGCCATTAGTTCCACCTGAGTAATTCAAGAGTTAGGCTAAGTATAAATAGGGTAGATTTGTAGTTTAGCTTTAGTCAATCATCGCTCCTGATGAAGCTAACATGGTTAGCGAAACGCGCGTCGAGTGCAAAAATAAAGTGTTTGGTGTAGTGGTGATATATACTGAGTAGAACGAACAGAAGTTGAGATATTTAAAAAATAGTCATCCGAAAGCGGTAAAATGTGAAAAAATGCACTAAAATAGAAGAAAAGTGGCCTTGCGATCAAAATTAGGCTGAGAAAACTCGTTTACATTATGTTGGCACTGTTTCAAAGTAGTTAAATCGATTTCCAAGCTGTGCCCAAAAATCACGAAAATTTTACGGCATTTGCCTCCACTATTATTGTTAGTTTTATATGCGTTAGAGCCGCTACTATAAGCAAGCCCTATGCCTGTGTCTAACAACCTACTGAAAAAAAAATCTCTGCCAAAAATTTGTATCTGTAAATTTGTTTCTCGATTACAATTTTATTATGTTAAAGTTACTTACCAAATAAGTCACTGTTTTTAAAAGATCGTTCTTTTAAAAAAGCTCAGAGATACGATGTAGCATCGAACACAGTATAAATCGGAACTCTAACTTCACGAACTAACAGTAACAAGAGTATTAATGAAGTCACCAAATTTTAAATCACAAAAGTTTTTTGTTTAAGGTTATTTCAGTAATCAGTCACAAGTTTTTTCAAATAAAGTTCAGGCGTTTTTTGTGTTAAATCGGGATTCCCCGCGCAATTAAACATTTTTGTTTATCATTTACCTTGATCTTAAGAAATGTACATAAATAATAAAACAGAACCCTAGGGGACAGACAGTAAGTCTTAGGGAGCTGACGGAAAACATCTCGCAACTGAAGCCCTTGAAGCAAGGGGTTAACTCATTGTACATCAGCCTATAAAATCCCTATATATCTGCAATTAAAGGTCCACAAGAAATCAAAAAACCCTAAAAACTTTTAAAATATTAACTCCTGGACCTCTTAAAATTTTATTATATTTATCTAACATTGAAATGTGATTCGCAAAACGAATTTATAGAAATTTTGAGTTAACACCTTTTTGCAGCAAAGTCCTCGATTATAAAATTACAATAGCCCTAAACAAAAATCGCGCCCCTCAGATATATATTTTTTCCGATACGTTATAAAAGTGCACTACAAAACGACGGATACCGACAAAACTACTAACACTAACTTCACTCACTCAATTCTTGCGTAATAGAATTTCCAAATTTTCTCGTTAATTAAGCGATAATGAAACAAAAAGAAAAGTTGTTTGAATTTATTGTTGTATAAAGTTCAAATCCACGCGGCCGGCGTGTTGTATAGTACGAAACTATAACGAGCTTATCGCCGCTTTTAGAGGATGAGTACTGGTAGTTCGGAATTCGAAGGATTTTAAAGGATTTTTAGCAGTATTTTGTTTAATATTATTAGCGGTCATTGTATACGCGTAAGCAAAAATCAACAGAAGATCTCACAACCCATGTCACACATCTTTCAAACAAAACAATTTAACATTGTGGAGTGTCGTGAACGATTGCATTTGATATAGGAAAACGTTTTCAAAACTATAACTGTTTTATTGATTAAAAATGTCAGTAAATTACCTAAAAGTATGATATTGTACAGTATGAGCGTTAGTAATTAATTAAAAAAAACTCCATTTTACAACACCGTAAAGAAAAGAGCGCTGAGAAGATGTTTATAGCGACGAGATTTTGGCGGGATTAACAATACCAATCAAAACAGACAATAGAATTTGATAGGATTAATTGTCTGCCAAACGCCTATAAGATTAGAATTTTGTTATGTAAATTAAAATCGATAAAAATGAAAAATTATTTTAAGAATATTAACATTCCTACCTGTCCCAATGTTTTTACTCGTATGATGAAAAGACCCGAGACTTTCCGAGAGATGGTAGTACAAACAAAAAAAAACAGATGATTTGCAGTTAGTGTCAACTCTCAGAAGATTCGTGTAAAATTTTCATGATATTTTGTTTGAGTGACACTACTTTTGATTTTTACAATACGTATGTATGTTGATTAAACGTTGCTTTTAGGTGGGAAATACAGCCAGAACCCAAGAATGGCTTGAGAAGTTATGGCACATCTGCTCGGTCGATAATCTAGTGAACAGTCGTACAAGCACCTATGACGCACCACATTCCGGACCTTTACATGAGGCAGTCACTCCAAAAACCACAAAAAATCCACTAATTGTTCTGAATGATCACAAAGTGAAAGTGAGAGATATAGCTGACATGGTGAAAATATCGACAGAACGCATGAGGCATATTTTGCATGAATATTTGCATATGAAAAAGCTATTTGCCAGATGGGTGCCACGTACTCTCATGATTGATCAAAAACAGCCACGTGTCGAAGATTCAGAACGCTATTTGACACTGTTTCGGAGTAATACAAAGGAGTTATTGCATCGATTCGTAAAAATGCACGAAACATTGTTCCATCACTACACGCCAACAGGCAGTTCACAGAGTATCTGGAACCGCATGAAAGCCGACCGAAGTGTCCAAAAATACAAAGATCCGCTGGAAAGGTTTTGACAAGTATTTTTTGGGATGCACGTGGAATAATACTGATCAACTATCTTGAAACGGGACGAACAATCACCAGAGACTATTACGTTGGTTTATTGGATCGTTTGAATCGTGACATCAAGAGAAAAAGACTGCATTTAGTGAAGAAAAAAGTGTTTTTTTTTCACCAAGATAATGCACCAGTTCACAACTCCATAAAATCGATGGTGAAATTGGACCGACTGGGCTATCAATTACTTCCTCATCCACCATATTCACAAGATCTGGCACCCAGCGATTAATACTTTCTTTTTAAATTTGAAAAGGAAAAAGATTTGGCTCAAATGAAGAAGTCGAATGGGAAACTGACGCTTATTTTAGAGAGCTCGATAAATCGTACTATGTACAAGGCATCCAGATGTTGGAAGATCGCTGGAATAAGTGTATCGCTCTTGAAGGAAACTATGTTGAAAAATAAAATCGGTTTTTTACAAAAACATTCTCTTTTCTTTAAAAGTTTCGTGCCCTTTCACAAGTGTGTTTATACCAACATTTCTCTGGTGATGTTTATTATAGGGAATTTAACAGCGTCGAAAAGAAAAGTCAACTGGACTAGTAGAAGTTTGAAATTACATGGTACGAGGAAGCTTTTAAGTCCCTAGCTATGGAGGTAAGCTTGGAGAGCGTAAAAAATGTTTTTTTCTATATAACTACCACCTACATTAATACCAGACTACTCCAGCGTTTCTTAAGTTGTTGGATCTTATCCACTTCAAAAAATTACGCTACAGTGACTGTCAACTCATTATCTGAACAAGATTTTTATCCCCTGGAGTCTTTCTTTAAATGTTTGAACAAAAAGAAGTCGCAGGACGCTAAAACAGGGTCAGTGAGTGGATGTTAAAATGAATCAGCATATTTCGGTAATGGCCTAAACTCTGCGAGTCTTTTGGACTCTGTCGTTATGCAAAATCAAAGTTTTCTCCGTTAATTTTTGAAGTTCTGCCAAACAAGTTTTATTTTTTATATTATCACTGATTTTTATCGTTTTAACATGAATTCTTTCAGATTTTGGATCACCCTTCCGTAAAATTCTTCATTAATTGTGGATCCCTTATTCATATATTTAATGAGCAAAATTCCTGCGCAGTTCCAAAAAACGGTTGACAAGACAACTGAAATTGGGAGGTGGAGAGCCCTTACGAACCCATTGCATCGACCCCTCCTTCTTGGAAAAATCCCAATAATAACACCAAACTATCATTGCAGTGATAATTTGCGGCAAACAACTCTCATCGTTCTCTACAGTGGACAAACATTCTTGAGAAATTTCTTTATACCCAGTCTTAAAAACTGAAGTGGCAGATACTTTCGCAAGCACTGGGGTCTTCATTCGTCAATTTGACTACTGACCACTCTTTTCTGGGACAGAGCGTTTCCGCTTAGTTGTTAAAATATGTAAATAGTGATTCCGTAGTTTAACAGTAGAATTATTTTACTTCTTTGCAATTAAATGCCTTGTAGCCCAGTCGCCAGGGGTTTTGAACTCCTCATTAAATGTTAACAGGCTGCATTTTGGCACACAGATAGTTTTTTAGACGTAGAATACGATAAAGAAAGTTTGCTAAAGTTTTATGTACGCGAAGCCCAAAAAATCCAAAATAAAATAAAAAATTTAGTTTTTCGGTAATATCCCCAAAAATTAAAAAGATATCGGAAAACCAATAGCAGCACGTGAAAGAGCGGGTAATTTTACAAGGAAAAAATATATTGATTTCATATTCAGATATTTGTATTAGCGTGAGAATTTATTAAAAATTCGGATAGGTGATTCAAAAAGTATAGCGCGCCCAACAGGTTAATTTGAAAATCTACGCGCACCGCTAGAAGGAATTAAAAGATAGCTCTTTGAAGAGGAGACTTTCAGCTTTCCGATGATTCTAACAGTTTTTATTTTTGTTGCTTTGTAATTTGTAAAACTTAAAACTAAATTTTTGTTTCCATGATTTTAACGGGCGTACAGTAAATTACAGATATTCAATAAAATATAGTATTGAAAAAAAAATCCTTGTGCCTATATCATTATTATACCTTAAGTTTCAATATAAGAATAATTAAAAATACCCACATTGTCTGTGTTATTTAAAAATTGAGTTTTAAAATATGAAAATTTGCTTGCTTTAGTGCTCCGCCGGAAATTTTACGTTCAAAGCTGTACGAAATGGTAAAAAAAAAGTCGGAAATTTTTTTTTTTTTGTTACAGTTAAAAGTATACTTGATATTAAAAAATCATTAAAAACTTTAAAAAAACTTTCTTTTTTTGGAATTTTGTTCTTAAAAAAGTGTTAAGGATAAACGTATTTTTTTCTTATCATTAATCATACCACTTAAAGTTAAAATGAAAAAAGTTTTTAAAGGTGAGAAATGAAAGATAAAAATCTAAGCTTTAAGTATAAAGTATTTACATTTTATTTAAACATCCAGGAACAAAGAAAATAATTATCGAAAACAAAAAAATTCTAAATTACTACTATTTCCAAAAAACGTAATTTTTCGTTTTATTTTCGATTTTATAGGCTTAGCGTATACTTTAGAGCAGCGAACGGTAAAACTTCGTTACGCGAGCTTTTCAGAAAAAGAGGGTTTTTTTTCTTGAAATAGACTTAAAATGGTCTAATTTTGAAAGACTTACGAGAAAATATCAGGGGGAGGCCGTTTTTACACGTTTTTCTTGCATGTAAATGTTGATACGTAAGCGTACGAAAATCTATTATACTATTGACAACTACTGATCGAAACTGCTCGAGAGAATTCGGTTCATTTATGCGCATACGCCGAGATGATTATGCTACATTTACAGTGAAATTTTCTTTGCGGAAAAGAACACGAAAAGAACAAATCACAAGATTTTTTTTTGCAATGGTCTAATTTTGAAAGATTGACGAGAAAACATCGAGGTAAGGCTGTTCTTGCTAACCTGAACTAACCTTGGTCTCCAGTCACTAATATAGCACGTATACCATTTTTTCACATTAAGGTAGGACTTTTTTTTCATTATTCATTAAGGTTTTGTAATTGCTAATTATTTAATTCAGGTTAGTTTCGGTTAGTTCGGGTTAACAAAAACGGCACCTCGCGATTTTTTCTCATAAATTTTTCAAATTTAGGCCATTTTAAGCCCATTTAAAAAAAATCTTTCTTTTTCTGAAAAGCCCGCGTACCGGAATTTTACCTAAAAAAAAACAATAAACAATTTTGTGATAAAATTAGATTATAACCTATAAAAAATTTAATAATGTTTTGAAAAGATTAGGCTGACCTCTACATTATACCCACAACTGACAGTTTCGATCAGTGGTTATCAACAGTTGTCAGCACTTCCGGTCGACAGTTCGTAGCACGCGGACGCATTTTCCCGGTTGGGAATTCTGAAGGCGAAGTTCGGGCGTTTTGGGGCTTCGGAGTGTGGATCGATGGTCAAAACGCTTGTTAGGGGTTCGAATCGCATAGGGTTACTAAGCGCTGTGAAGAGTGATTCCTAAAATGTCGGTTTAGGTTATGTGATTGGAGCAGTTGGTGAACACGTGTCAATTAAGCAATCGGACGGACGGGCTGACAGAAAAGGTTATATCCAAAACCAGTAGCAGTTTCCCGAGGAGTTCCTTTACCAATGCCCACACAATAGATAAAGTTTCAAGTTAAATTTAATCATAACGACAGAGATATATTCATTCAGGAGGGCAACTATCGCCTAGAGCGAGACTACGTTGCTCTCCACGGACAAAGGATCCAAACTCGAGATTGTGTAACGCACCACCGAAGGGTCGCCGTGGGTGCTCTGCCTAAGCACGAGATGGATCGTGAGCTGGCATATTACCTCGTTAAGAGAGTGTAGCGTTGTCAGTGATATAGGTTAATTTTTATTTACCAAAACAAAGTGCAAAAACGATATTTTCTCGTAAGTCTTAGATCATTTTAAACACCCAAGCTCGCTAACGAAGTTTTATCGTATTCTATGTCCAAAAAACTACCTGTATGCCAATATGCAGCCTGTTAACATTTAATAAGAACTTTTCGTCAAAATTTGCCTCTGACGACTGGGCTATTGGTATATTGGTATATATATATATATATATATATATATATATATATATATATATATATATATATATATATATATATATATATATATATATATATATATATATATATATATATATATATGGATTTTCAAGTAGTTTATCAGCTTACTTTTTTTGGTCTCTTATTGAGTCATTTTTAAACATAATTGAAAAACTATTTTGACAAACGGTGACAACTGTCACAATTTTAAAGAATTGACGTTTCTAAATAAACAAAAATTAAAGCTGTAAGGATTTTCCGAAATTTTTCGTATATATTCTAATAATAACTATATTTCTTATAACGCTGATAAAAGTTTTCTTTCCATTTTCTCGGAAATTTTTCTAGATGCCACAGCTCTTCCATTAACATAGACAAAATAACGTGTAAATATTGTACAAGAATAACGCCAACAAGCGGTCCTGTAATAAATTATCTCTCGTCCTTTCAACTGAATACCCTATATAAAATTTTTCAGTAAAAAAAAATAAGCTAAAGTTTCGACCATATTTTACATTAAAAATCAAGTTATACGTAGACATATTTTTAATCTTATTTATGTTTCGTGTTGTTTCTTTAAATCCCTATCGAACCCTTATCAAACAGAAAACCCAATTTCAAAGTATTAAGTTACTGTCTGCCTGAATATTAAGTAGAGGTTAGAAGGAGCTCAAAGAAAAAAAAAAGTCTATAAAATATGAAAGTGCGATTACTTAAAGGAAAAGTGCCGATTCAAGTTACACGGCAGATGAAATTGCCTTTTATTAGAGCGGGGAGTTTTTTTTACGGAGTAACTTACGTTGTAAAACCGAGGTTTAAGAGACGGGATGTTTTGTTTGTCGATGGCAGTCCTTTTCAGATTTTTAATCGCTGACGATTGGGAGACACAATATAAACAAAGAAAACGGACTCGGGGGTAATAGAGTTTTTTCTCCACAGCAGTTATAGTCATTTTTAGCGAGATATAATGCATAAATAGTACATGGGATAAAAAAATCTCGAGACTTTTGAAGAGAAAAATAATGTTTTTGCCAAAAATCGATTTTATTCTTCAACACAGTTTCCTTCAAGAGCGATACACTTATCCCAGCGATCTTCCAACTTTTTGATACCTTTCATATAGTACGATTTGTCGAACTTTCTAAAATAAGCCTCAGTTCCCCCTTCGACTTCTTTATTTAAGTCAAAA
>CM032456.1:102869133-102874133 GCA_019049505.1 Pachyrhynchus sulphureomaculatus
TGTCACCGAATATCAAAACTATTAGTTTTGTATCGATTAAAAATAATGATAAACATGGAAGTAAATATATTATTATGGTTATATTAACAATAAAAATAAATAATAAAATAAAAGTAATAATAATAACTTATAAAGACCTTGTAGTTTTGATCAAGGCATCGTAAAAATTATTTAATAATAAGTCCGCATAGGGGTCATGTAAGATTAAGTTGTATATGGTGTAAGTCGTAGTTCAGTATATTTAGTTCCAACTTGAAAAACTGTTTTGTTTCTACGCGATTGCATCAGTTTTTTTGTTTGTTTTTTTGTCAGTTATTATTTTGTTGTGTTAAGTTTAGCAAAAATAAGGCAAACTAACTATTTTTGATTTTTGCAAAACCATGGAACAAAGAGAAATGAATGTGTTGATTAAATATTGCTTTTGGATACAGCCAGAACAAGAGAATCGCTTGCGAAGTGTTATGGCACATCTGCTCCCTCGAAAGTAGCTATATGTCGATGGTCCAGTGAACTTAAAGGCGGTCGTACAAGCAGCGTTGATGCACCACGCTCCGGACGTCCAAATGAGTCAGTTACTCCAAAAAAACACCAAAAAAATCACCATATTGTTCGGAATGACCGCAAAGTGAAAGTGAGAGAGATAGCTGCCATCTTGAAGATATCAATAAAACGCATGCGGCATATTTTGCATGAATATTTGCATAAGAAAAAGCTCTGTGTCCCACAGGTGCCGCGCGCTCTCACAATTGATCGAAAACAGCAGCGTGTCGAAGATACAGAACGCTGTTTGGCACTGTTTTGGCGTAACCCAAAGGAGTTTCTGCGTCGACTCGTAATAATGAACGAAATATGGATCTACTACTACCCGCCTGAAACCAACAGGCAGTCCGCAGAGTGACTGGAACGTACGAGAGCCATCAACTGGAAGGATTTTGGCAAGAATTTTCCGGGATGCGCATGATATAATACTGATCGACTATCCTGAGAAGGGGCAAACAGTCACCAGAAACTATTATGTTGATTTATTGGATCGTTTGAATGGTGAAATCAAAAAAAGGCCGCATTTGGCCAAAAAAAGGGTTGTTTTACCAAGATAATGTCTCAGCTCACAACTCCATAAAATCGATGATGAAATTCGATGACTTGGGCTATGCAGTGCTTCCTCATCTGCCGTATTCACCAGATCTGGCCCCCAGGTATTATTATCTCTTTCCAAATTTGAAAAGGTGCCTCCAGGGAAAGAGATTTAGCTCAAGTGAAGGAGTTAATTAGGAAACTGAGGCGAATCGTACTATATGAAAGGTATCCAGATGTTGAAAGATCGCTGGACTCAGCCCATGGAGTGTACGTGCTTTTATTTTTCTATACAACCTAAACTATTCGACGCATTTTAATGGATGAGGGCTCAAAAGAATCGCCATAATTTCGAGAGTGGTAATTAAATCAAAAAGTCAATATGGTGGATGCCAGACGCTGTTTTGATTAACCCTAAATGCCTTTACACACTGGCCACACTGTCGCAGCCACTAATGCGGGCATTGTGATCTATACCAGTGACAGTTGATGAATTTCTTTCCGATACCTTTACTATCAATGGTTATGTGCCCAAAGGTTCCATACTGTCTCTTATTTGTTTCCCCGTTACATCTGCTTGAAAGGACCAAGAATCTAATCTACAGCTTTACCGATGACAATAGGCTTGTTTCTTTCTTTACCGTGAACGGTCGTACATCAGCTGACCATGCAAATATTGCAAACAGCGAACAGCAGACAGTTGTTCAACTCAGCACAGGCTGAGGAGAATTCCTATTCTGTGCAGTAACCAAATTAAATTTAACGCTGAGGTGACAGTAATTTCTGAAATACGAACGTGGCATAGTACAACATAGATATGACGAGATACTCTTGTCCACTAATATCATCACTCAAGTTACTGGGTGTAATCTCAGGCCAAAATGTGTCTTGGCATAATCATGTTGTATACACAGCAAAGACAACTTCTCATCAGGTGGAAATCTTTGTACTAAAAAGCTTTATACTCCACAATAAGTTTTAATCCTATACAAAGCTGAAATTGTGTCCAACGATGGAATACTGCTCCTAACTTTGGGGCTCAACTGCAGCATTTGTTAAATTGGATTCAGAAGATAGCAGTTGGCCTGATTGGAGACCCAGAACTAACCTGCAACCTTGATTATTAAGAATACCGAAGAACAACTGGTGATTTGAGCCTATTCTAAAAGAATATATTTATATGGAGAGCCTCATCCCTTTGAAATGAATTGCTCACGGCTGTGTTGCCCACCAAGTTTAAACTGCATGGATTCAAGACCAACGTGAATCGCTTTTTCCTTGCACGAGCCGCTCCTGAAGCGTCAAAGGGATTTCCCTGAACACGTGTACCGTGCTCATAAAAATTAACTAGTAGAACACGCGATACTGAAACAAGTTTTGTGTAAGTTTAAACAATATATCTCAATAAAGAAAACAAGGCACGTTTTCCCCGACAACGCCACTCAAGATAAATGTCTTTTTGGCGAAGTTAAATGGATCATTAAATTTTTAAATCTTATGTTACGAAAATACTCTGTTTTCAAGGGCCACAACAAAACAACGAACAAACCTGTCATGAAATACGACTGTGTGTTACTCCCTAAGATCTTCAAGTGATTGTTATTCGGGTAAAAAGGGAAAATCTGAAACTCAAGATTTTCTGTCTCTGCCATTTGTACGTTTCCCTTGATGTTGTTCAAATTATTTTTTCGCCCTCAAGTGTATTCCTTATCCCTTTCAAGAATTCCCTATTGTTATTTTGTCGTAAAAAATAAAATCTTAAAGAATGCTATTTAAATACGTGCGATATCTATCATTTATGTATATATATATATATATATATATATATATATATATATATATATATATATATATATATATATATATATATATATATATATATATATATATATATATATATATATATATATATATATATATATATATATATATATATATATATATATATTTATATATATATATATATATATATATATATATATATATATATACCGGGTGTTATGGAATTCACTGCATATATTGAAACTAGCGCCTCTTTATGGCAACACCGATTGCAGAAAATTCATCTTAAATAGGGAATCTCAATAATAAAGGAAAAAAATCGACCCGAACGAAATAACGTCATGAATAATTTTTTACGCTCCCACTGGTTTTACTATACAATTACACAAAATCGACGAGTTTCAACCAAAACGACAAGTTCAAATTTAAAAAAGCTTTATTAATACTCAATAAAATTTACAAGGTTGGTTTACAGTTTTTGATTTCAGTGTGTTTTTTATCCACTGCATAGCCTTGCGGTTTGTGGGTGTTCTACACAGTTGGTATACAAATCCTTATGTACCCGAAAATCTTTCAGTCATTTCCGGGTGGTTATCCTTAGTGACTATTATTATTTGTGTTTTTTTTGTGAAGGCACTTTGGCTATTGTTATTAAAATTAGGACAATTTTTTAATTCAGTCTTCTGGGAAAAATTTTTAATAAAAAACCCAGCTTGGACCAGAATTTAAGGTTATACAATTACTACAGTATTTTTCACATTTGAATAGGTTTTTTAAAGCCAATTTAATAATAAAAAACACATTATAAAAACTGTTACCTTTTAAACTAATTACTTTTTGATACGAAAAATTAATAAGTAAAATTTTAACACTGTAATCCGCTAATTTTTTTTTTATGAGGACAGGCTAATTTACATGACATTTGTCAGCATTATTCGAGTTTTTCTAGTGAATATATGAATTTGCTCTACTTTTTAGCTATTCCCATATCATCTCAAGAATGTAAACCAAAAATATAACAACAACGTTGACCCGAGATGGTCTAATCTGAAAAATCAGGCCAATTTCAGCCTTTTTCTACTGCTATGTTCTAGTCAAATTTCGCATTACTTTTGTGATATTAGAAAATTATTTTTTAAAATTCTCTTACGATCAACTCATTTCAATTACCCCTAACATAACTAAAGTACCACTCATAACGAGCATTTTAAAATTATTACAAAACGATGAAAATTAAAGGGCCAACAGAATTGTGTCCAAGTTAGTAATACTTCATTCGACTGTCCGGCGCCCAAAGAAATTCCGATCACCCATGCTGGTTTTAAAGGATTTTTTAGATGTCTACGGAAGTGTTTAGTTTAGGTTGGTGGAGAGTTGAGTAAATGGTATTATTTTTTTTATTAACGTTTTTTTTTTTTTTTGATTGCTTGTTTTGTGTGCTTTTTAGTGTTCCGTTCGGAACACTCATAGGATCACTTCGGTGTCCGTCCGTCTGCCGTGATTGTCGGTCATACCTGATTTTCCCTGAAACTCTTTGAGATAGGAAGTTGAAATTTGGCATAAATATAGGGATTGATGGCCCTATAGTTTTGGAAGTTAAATTTTGACTTCAAAGGTTAGTTTTTGAGGGTAAAATCAGAAGTGAAAAAAAAAATTTACCAGGTCATCGTGTAGTGTGTCAAATTGAAGCCTGTGAAAATAAGAGTTCAAAAATATATATGATATACTACTTACGCACACTTTTCTTTGTAGTATTCTTGGCCAAAAAAACCCTGTCCACTCACCCTATCTCGAAAAGTACTGATCAAAAAAAATTTTGAAAAAATCCTGGAATATTCTCCATAAGTTGTAGATTGAACGAAAATTATCAGATCATCAGTTTTCAACAAAGATCGGAAACAAACTTGTTGAAAACTCATTTGGGGTGTGTTTTGTATAATTAATAATTTTATACCTTCGTAACAAAATTTTTTATTTTAAAAGAAATCACCGTACGGAATACTAATAGCGTAAGTCCGACTTGCACTTGGCTGGTTTTATTATAGTTGTATTTTTTCCTCCTTTGGTTGATTATGATTCTTCGTTCACATATTTTTGTAAAGACTTTTTTGTAATATTGGACATAAAGTTTTTTTTTTTAAGCT
>CM032456.1:102876633-102896633 GCA_019049505.1 Pachyrhynchus sulphureomaculatus
GCTTCTAAATACAAATTTAGAAACTATTCAGCTATTACTTATAAATAATAGGTGTTGCGGTTAATAATGTCGATTTTTTCGCAACATTTAAGCGTTTATTTCCATTACAAAATAAATTACCTTAATAATTAAAGTATTGGCCATCGTTAGCTATGACTTTTTCCCCATCTTTCTGTCAAAGAATCGATTCCGCATTTTCATCTTTTGAGACCAACCATTCAACAAGCCAAAATTTCGTGCTGCATCGATCGAAATAAGTGGTAGTCTGAGGGGATAAGTCCGGTGAATACGGCGGGTGGGGTAGAACGTCCCATTTGATGTTTTCTAAATAGTTTTTATCACATTTTGCAACATGGAGTCGAATATTGTCATGTTGAAAAATGACTTTATCGTATCTTTGGGCGTATTCTGATCATTTTTCCTTCAATGCTCGGTTCAACTTTATCAGTTGTTGTCGCTATCGATCGCCAGAAATCGTTTCACCAGGTTTCAGCAGTTCGTAATACACAACTCTACTATCCCACCAAATACACGGCAAAGCTTTCTTTCCGTGTATATTGCGCACTGGTTGTGATGTTGAAAGCTGGCCTGGGTCTACCAAAGTTTTTTGGGTTGGAGCATGTTCACCGTAGGCTTCAACCGGCAATCGATAACTTTCAGCTGCCGTTTTCTTCAAATGAAAGGTTATTAAACTTCCCCGCAAAACGTCTTTTTCTGGTACGAAACACATATTCAAAGCTATGAAGAACTATGTTTTTCGTACAACGACAATTAATAACGTACTAGCTTTTGATGGCGTATGCTTACCTTCCAAAACGCCATAAATGTCACTAGTCTGTATCAACAAATGTATTAGTGACGCCATCTCTTAGCAAAATCGACATTATTAACTGAAACACCTATTATAATGTAAATTACTTTCTCCTCTATTAACGAAAGCTATGCAGTTCGTTCGATTAGACTTTTAATGATATTGAGACAGTTAGAGCAAGTTTTTTTTAGATTTTGAAATTCTGACAAAACTACACATTTGACCAATTTCACCGAAAATATAGCTGTCGCGTTGAATAAAACATAGCCGCAAAACGAAGCCAGCTGGTTATCGCCAGCACGTTAAAATGTTCCTTGTGAAGTTTTTGAGAGATGCTGCGCATATTTTTCACTATTATTGTTACATATAATAAAACGTCTACTTGCGCGACATCTATCAGAAACTAGACAAGACACATTTTAACGTGTCAGCTGTGACCAGCCGGCTTCATTTTGAGGCGAAGTTTTGTTCCACCCGTCTGTCTTTCTGCAGCCATAACTATATTTTCTGTGTTGATTCGTTAGCAGTCGATTGAACCAACCAACTTTCAGGACAGATTAGATGTATTACCGTGTTTTAACGTAAATATGCAGAGGTTTCACTGTTCGACTTACTAAATTTAAAGATTTTTTTGTTTCACCGGTGTTAACAGTGACGGTATAGTATTATAATTATAATTAACTAAATATTTTCTAGATTTGAATTTTAATAAGTTATATAAAACCACACACGACTAGCTATCTATATTAATAACTATAAATGGCAACATCAATACGTCTCCAAAACAGATTTTACAACAAACCAACAGTCTAAAATGTTTTTGGCCTGTACCTTACATTATTTATGAATAATTTCCTTCTGCATTCATACTAATTAAAACTATTTAACTACGTAGCCAAACCAATTAAAAATGTCCTGAAACCTCATTAAAAGCGCACTGCTTGTTTAGGACCGTAGAAGGTATTTAGGTTGGGCGGAATAAGCAACTTGCTTTTACAAAAACAAATTTTGACTATTTCCTTGGTCATTTGTGGCTAATCTCATGATTGTTATTTGATCCTTGTCAAACAAAATATCTTAACCTCAAAGCTTTATCTTATCATTTTACCTGTGTTGTTCCGTATATGTTTTGCATATATTTATTTTTTGATTTTAAAGGCTTACATTATTCTGTGTTCTATTATTTGATATTACTTGTGTTAAGTAAACGCAATGAGTACTAAGGTAAGATAATAAAATTTAATTTTATAATGAGAATACATCTAATATTGAATACCTGAATTACGGGGATTCGGTAATAATATTTAGTTCAAATAATCCATTAAAATTTAAAAAGTACAACCTAATTATGCAGAACCATAAGGTACTTATACAAAATTCTTGAGTATACTAATATAGAATAATTAACAATAAAATGCAAGTAGATGTAAATATGAAAAAGTCATTGATAAGGTCAAACACAGTGTTATCATACAGTGACTAGAGCAAATGAGTATTTTTCAGTATCTCGTGGACCTAATCAAATCTCATTTAACAAGCAGATTTGCTAGTTCTTCTGGAGTTCCTCAGGGCTTCAACTTCTATTATTCCTTGTTGCAATTAATGATATTTCTGAGATGGTTAATTAATATCAAACACTTTTATTTGATGATGATTTTAGGTTGTTTTTAGAAATTTTTTCAGAGGACGATTGTGAGCACTTGCAGCAAAACATACATAGAGTTAATGAATGATGTGTTGACAATGACACTTTAAATTCTAAGAAATGTTCTATAGTGACTTTCTCATTAAATAAAAACATAATAAATGAAAAATACATTATTAATGATACAGTTCTGAATTAAAAAACTACTCAAAATGACTTGAGCGAGGTATTTAACAACATTTTTCCTTTCACAGAATATATAGTCTCCAAAATTATTGATGCTCACAAAACTATAGGTTTCGTTGTCAGATCTACCAATCATTTCAGTATTGAAACCTGTCTCCAATTGTTTGATAGTCTCATTATGCCTATATAGGGCTATGACCATAAGGCATTACTAAATATATTCATTAAACTTTCCGTTGCAGACAAGAGAACTAAAATATTTTTAACTTATCTTTATAGACTTTAACCCAATAATATAAACTCACCAGAGATTTTAGCACAGCAGTTTTTCTATAAATTACAATAATACTGGGCATAATAAATTATTTTATCTTAGTTTTCCTAGAATTAATATTACTACTCAGTATATATCACCACTACACCAAATAATTTATTTTTGCACTTGGCGCGCATTTTGCTAACAATATTTGCTTCATCGAGTGCAAAAATAAAGTGTTTGGTGTAGTGGTGATATATACTAAATAGTGTCATTGTGCCAAAGTTTCTATATTCCCAACATAGTAGAATTAATATAGATAAAACTTCATCAATTTATTGAAGGTGTGACTTATTTAACATTTATGCTGGGAATATAAATATAGAAATGATGGATAAAGTGAAGTTTGGTGAAATTATAGAAAAAAAACTAAGAGATGCACAGGTTTTGCGATTGTATTGATGTATTTTTGTATTTTCGATTAGTTTTTAAGTAAATCTGTTAAGAGTTAAGTAGTATCTGTAATTGGTATTGCTGTAGATTTGGAATATATAAATAAATGTATTCTTAATTTTTAAACAAGTGAACTTAAGACATATAGGTGCTTCAACTGAATACATTACAATTAATTATCTTCTGCAGGATTGATACATTTATTAGTACTGTAACTATAATTTTGTTTTCAGTTTCAGGTAATTAAACAGGAAAAGGTTAAAGTGTGTGGGTGATCTTAATTTTTTTTACTTAATTTGAAACCTGTTTTTTAGCTCGATAAAATTGTAAAAACTTACAAATCCCTATCGCAAATTCCGGCTTTGGTAGGGGCTCAAATTCAATCGCAAAATGTGATAAACACAATTTGGTCCCAGCGGAATATCGAAAAAGGAAAAACTACAAAATTTAGTCGCACAATTTTGCTCAATAATTTCCAGAATAGTGAGGAAACTTTTCCTGTTGATGTTAGTACAGAGTAAGTATAGTCAAGCAAATGATTGTATATGTTTACCTTTCATTACAAGGCCAATATATTTTGCAAAGCCATGAATCTAATGAAAATATAACATTTCAAAGACATTCACTAATTTGAGAGGCCAGATATTTTATATACCAATTTTATTATTTAGATTATTTCAATTTTTATATTTGTTAGATTAAATGCCTTTTATACAGCTTAATTAAAACAAACTGAGGACCGTGATATTAGCCATAACAAACTTTCATTTTACTTTGTGGTTGACCAACAGCATGGTGGTAAAGCACTAAGTCTAATGAATAAATAACTGGTCAAGTGCAAGTTGAACTTACGCGATTAGTGTTCTGTACGTTGATTGCTTTTAAAATAAAAAATTTTGTAACAGAAGTATAAAATGATCAGTGACTTCACAAAACACACCCCAAATGAGTTTTCAACAAAGTTTGTTTCCAATCTTTACTGGAAATTGATGACCTTGAAATTTTCGTTTTTTATATACCAGATAAATTATTAAAGGTAATGCACGCGTGATACTTTTCGTTCAATCTACACCCCTTGGAGAATATTCCAGAATTTTTTCAAAATTTTTTGATAAGTACTTTTCGAGATAAGGCGGGTGGACAGCGATTTTTCGCGATTTTTTAAAAATAATACAAAGAAAAGTGCGCGCAAGTATTACATTATATATATATTTTTTACTCATGTTTTCACAAGCTTTCATTTGACCCCACACTCGATTACCTAGTAAAAAAAAATTTTTCCACTTCCGATTGCACCCCCCAAAACTAACCCCTTAAGTCAAAATTTAACTTTCAAAATTACATGGCTCTGATGAGGCCATCAATTCCTATATTATTACCAAATTTCAACTTTCTGTGACAAATAGTTTCGGAGAAAATCGGGTGTGACAGACGGACGGACAGACAGACACCGAAGTCATCTTATAAGTGTTCCGTACGGAACACTAAAACGATCTCTAAGCAGTCCTACAAAACTCTTTTGGTTTAAGAACTTCTTAGCACTTGTAAATAACCAAATAAAACTCTTTTATAGGTTGATATCTCGTGTATCAAAGTCCCAAAAATTCAGGGCGATCTTAAGGGAAAATGACACTAAACAATTTCTAGAAATTTGGCAAAACAACAATTTGATACGTACAGTAGATTTGGCAACTTTGGATGTGCATGGAAATGTATATACTGATGGTAAATAAGAAACTAGATATTCTTTTTTGCCCCAACACTCAATAATATTTAAAAATAATTTTTTTAATGTTCTTTTAAGACTTAAAGCCCCAGAACCAGGTCGGGTGTTATTTGGAAGGATAGGGGAATAGTTACCCCAGAAATATTTTTAACATAACTCTTGAAAAATAAGATTGTTTTAAGAAATAGCTAAATCTTTTGAAAATTCCACCAAAATTTTGGTCTGTGACTGTCATTGACAAGAAGTGTGTGGTTACAATGTTATACCATTTTCTTTTAGTTGAATTTGGAGCATTTGAATTTTCACCTGATGAAAAAAAACTGTTGTATGTAGCTGAGAAAAAGATCCCTAAAAGTGAACCATTTTATAAAAGAAAAAAGCCTGATGAACCGAAGGAAGGTGCTGATGCCCCTAAACCGGCTGCTAGGGTAAGAAGGACAGAATTAAAATATTTTTTAACTTTGAGCTTAGTTTAATAACTTCATTTGTAAAGATTTTAATAAATTTTTTTACTTAAGAAGGACCCCTTTCTTTTCACATAGTGATTTGTATATATTTTTTTGTTATAATCGGATTTTCTGAATATTGTTAAAGCTCATTATTTTCATTATAGTTATATTTAGTGATTTGGGAATAAAATATAAAGTTTTCAACATTTTTACTGAATATTTTGGGTTTTCATAATTACCAGTCAGTTAAGTAAGAATGTGTTGCCTGTAACTTGTAGTCGGTAAAAGTAATTCCTTTTTTTGAGGTTATTGCTGACACCTCTGCAAACAACGCTTTGTAAAAAGAGATTAATTTAACATTATTTATGTTTTAATAGTACATTATCCAACAGTGCTGCATATGCTTTGAAGCTGTGTTCCTATGTAACCATCAAAAAGGTTCAAAAATGACGCCTACAGCGGTTGCTAAGTTTATGGGCAAGTGGAGATCAAGGAACAAAAATTAACTAAGAAACTTTGTGCTAAGGAGCGCAAAAACTAAAGCAGAAAGGTTTGGACATATAATATGAAATGATTCGCTCTCATCTCCTAGCTAACAGTTTGAAGTGGCGGAGTACAATCAGAAAACCATTGCTGAGCGAAAGACTCGGAGAGAAACGACTCGTGTGGGCAGTAAAAAACATAGATTGAGACTGAAGAGTACCAACTGCGAAAATGGTGGTTTGTCGATAAAAATGAGTGTTTTCTTTAAGAGGAAAACAACCCCAAACATTGGAGTAAAACGTGGAGCCAGTAAAAAGGGGAATCCGGTATCGTCACGCTAGATTGGCTATCCCATGCCCTATGCAAACCCAATCGAAAACGTGTGTACACAATGAAGTATGTGGCACGGCAAATTCAGGCAATGTGGAAATCTATGCCTCAAGAGTACACGGAAAATCGCATGGAAAGTATGCCTCGAAGATGATAGGCGATCATCGACGCTGATGGGGACTGCACGAACTACTGAATCATTAACATTTTAATAGCAATCCTTTACTGTTCGGTGATGTAAAATCTTTTAAATAAATACTTTTTTTAATGAACAATGCGCCACACGTTCTTACTTGACGGACTATATATTAAAGTTTATTTATATACATGATTTGTCATTTTTGGCTGAATGATTTTCTCAGTTATATAAACAAACAAAGTAAAATTAAATAAATATTATACATAGATAAATGTTCTGTTTGTAAGACAAGTCTATGTTTGCTTTGTTACGTGACATTATGAAATGCTAGGAAAAGTTTATTTAAAATACCGCATTTCTAATTTTTAGGCTAAAAATAGAGACATATTCTTCACATTATTGATGATTGAGATACCATAAAAAAAAACGTCATTTTGTTATCAAAGAACTGTCATTATCATTATTATTCTAAACTAAATATAAAATTAATCAGCGTATCTATCTAGGAGTGGCGCCTTTTAAAATTTTACAAACGACCACTAGATGGCGCTATCGAGGTGTGTCATTACCATTGTTGTAAAATTTGACATTTGTTATTGTTAAAACAGTGAGCGTTTAAAAAAACAGTTTTGTGAACAAATGGAAATTTCACGTGAAGGTTTTCGTAGTATGATTTTTTACGATTTTAGTAAAGGCCTAACTCAACAACAATGCGTCGAATCGCTTCGTTCTACCATATCCATCAGAAAAGACTGTTTACAATTGGTTTGCAGAATTTCGTCGTCGTCGTGCTTCCCTCAGCGATGAATTTCGTGAAGGTCGACCATGATCAGTTGTTGTTCCAAAAAACATCGATGCGGTGCGCAACATGATTGAAGAGGATCGGCATATGACTTATCGTGGGGTAGAGGTATCCTTAGGCATATTGAAGACTGCAGTACATTCGATTTTGCATGAATATTTACCCGTGAATAAGATCTGTCCTCACGGATCCCGCAAAATTTGACCAAAACTCAAAAACAGACACGTGTCAATTGGTGTAAGGAAATGCTCAAGAAATTCAGTCGAGGACATACAAAATCCGTATACAACATCGTAACAGGAGACGAAACTTGGACATATTCGTACGACTCGGAAAATAAGCAACTGTTTGGGTGTTCCAAGATGAACCGAATCCAACAAAAGTGGTTTTTTCGCGAGGCACTTCCAAGAAAATCATCACTTGTTTCTTTAGTTAACACGTAGGCTGAAAAGTTTTTCAAAAAATTCATATGATTTTTAGGAAGTATCACCCTTCAAGCGATACGTGTCAAAATTTCGTGACCTTTCGACGATTAGTTTACAAGTTGCAGTAGTTTTAGTGACGCTATTTTTGATATTTTCAAAACAATGGAAAAAATAGAATTTCGTGTGTTGATTAAAGACTGTTTTTTGATGGTAAAAAATACCGTTCAAGCAAAGCAATGGCTTGATAGGTGTTATGGGGACTCTACCCCTGGAAAATCCCTCATCATTTACTGGTATGCTGAATTTAAACGCGGTAGTACAGACACCAATGATGCTAAACGCTCTGGACGCCCAAATGAGGTGGTTACACTGGAAAACATCAAGAAAATCCACAAAATTGTTTTAGATGACCATAAAGTGAAATTACGTAAGATAGCTGACACCCTAAAGATATCAAAAGAACGTGTTCGTCATATTTTGCATGAACATTTGGGCATGAGAAAGCTCTGTTCGAAATGGGTATCGCGTTTGCTCACAGTGAAACAAAAAACAACGTGTTGATGATTCTGAGCGCTGTTTGGTCCTGTTTAAGCGCAATAAAAAGAATTTTTTCATGCGATATGTAACAATGGATGAAACATGGATCCACCACTACACGCCGGAATCAAATAGGCAGTCAGCTGAGTGGACAGCAGCCGGTGAGAGCCACCTGAAGCGACCAGACACAACAGTCGGCTGGGAAGGTTTTGGTTTCTGTATTTTAGGATGCGCATGGAATAATTTTCATCGACTGCTGAGAAGGGAAAAACCATCAATAGCGAATATTATATAAAGTTATTGATGCGTTTGAAAACAGAAATCGCAAAGAAACGGCCCCAAATTAACAAGAAAAAAGTGCTCTTTCATCAAGACAATGCACTGTGTCACAAGCCAATGGTTATGATGGCTAAATTGCATGAATTAAAACTCGAATTGCTTCCTCATCCACCGTATTCTTCAAATTTGGCCTCTAGCTACTATTATCTATTCACAGACCTCAAAAAATGCTCGCGGGAAAGAGATTTGGCTCAAATGAAAAAGTTATTGCCGAAACTAAGACCTATTTTGAAGGCAATAACAAATCCTTCTACAAGAAAGGTATAGAAATGTTAGGAAAGCGTTGGACTGATTGTCTTGCTCTTGAAGGAGACTATTTTATTGAATAAAATTGAATTTTGCAAAAAATGTATTTTAAGTAGCTAGACTAAAAACTTTTCAGCCTACGTGTTATACTGGACATATCGTAACCATTGCTTTAGAGGATCAAAGAACAGTTAATGCTGAATGGTATACAATTTGTTTGCCAGAAGTCATCGATGAAATCAGGAAAAACAACCGAAAACGTCGCATCATTCTTCATCGTGACAATTCCAGCTCTCAGACAGCACCAAACAATTGATTATTTGACGGAGAAAAATATCGAATTATTGTCTCATTGCCCGTATTCACCTGATTTATCGCCTAACGATTTCTTTTGTTTCCGAAAGTCAAAAAAAAATGTGTGGACTAAAGAAGCTGTTGAATCCTTCCATAACCATGTTTTTGAGATACCAACTTCAGAGTAGAAAAAATGTTTCGAGAATTGGTTCGAACGCTTGCAAAAGTGTATAAGTCTTAAAGGCAAATATTTTAAGAAACAATAACATAATTTGCACTAAAAGTTTTTCTTTCATTATTTTTGTAAAAACTTAAAAGGTAGCCCTTGTATTAGAAAAAATTAATTTTTAGCAAATAAGATTGCTATAAAGCAAATAATATATTAAATTTCACTTCATTTATTGATTTGCTAATGAAATTGTGTTTAAACTTCTCAGGGAGAGGAATACCTCTTCGAACAAGACTGGGGCGAACAACTGGTAGGGAAAAAGAAGTCCATACTAGCTCAGTATGACATTGAAAACGACACTGTTAATATTTTAGAAGGAATCCCTGAGAATGTATGTGTCGCACAGCCGAAATACTCACCAGATGGCACTAGTGTACTCGGAGTGGCGTATTTTGTTGAGCCGAGAAAGTTGGGCTTAATCTATTGTACGAATAGATTGAGTACTGTTTTTCAGCTGGATTTTGAAGGAAATTATTGTAAGAATTTTTTTATAGATAATTTCAGGGTTTTATATAATGACACTAACCGTTTTGTTTTTAGTTTTCCGTATCAAATTTTAAAAACGGAACCCTTACGGAATTACTTCGGTGCCTGTCTGTCACAACCGATTTTCTCCGAAACTATTTGACATAAAAAGTTTAAATTTGTCACAAATACAGGAATTGATGGCCTAATTACAGCCGTGTAGTTTTGAAAGCTGAATTTTGAGGGTCTAGTTTTGACGGGTGAAATGAAATTTTATGCCATTTAAGATTTAAACAAGGTATCGCTCAAATGGCCGCCACGGCTCTTTTTGCAGACACGAATCCGCTACACCAATTTTACATGACTCGGGCCAGCATTTCCGGCCTTACGCCGGCTATGGCACGACGAATGTTGACTTCAAGTGCATCAAGCATTGTTGCTATAAACTTGTTATTTAACGTGGCTCCAAAGAAAATAGTCCAAAGGCGTTAAATCGCACAATCCCTGCGGCCAAGCGATAGAGCCATTTCGTGAAATTAATGACTCACTGAACTTGGCGCGCAATAAAACCATGTTTGAGTCGGAAATATGGGGCTGTGCGCCATCCTGTTGGAAATTAAAGTCGTCTGCGTCCATTTCGTCAAATTCTGGGAAAAAATATTCCTGCAGCATCAAATTATTTTGGAGTAATCGAGTAATTTTGAACAAATTCCAAGCGTTGTTTTAACGTGCAACGATTCATTATTGAATGACAAACCCTAATAAACACAACTGACATCAGATGTCAAACATCTGCCAACCGCTATTAGCTGTTAAAAGTCGGACATCCCTAATGGAAAACCATGATGTAATACTCACGAAAACTACTTTATACTATGTTAAAACAATAAATATATAAAAACAAAGTTCGGAAACAAACTTTGTTTGATATATGTTTCGTGCTTGTATACAAGACCCTATTTATTAAAAAATGGTATTAACTGTATAGATAAAAGTATAAACGCACATACAGGATCTAAGATAATTATTGTGGGAGAATTGAACATAAATTTTTTGGAATACGTTAATAATAGTCTATCCACCTATTTGAATAGTATTGGGCTTATACAAATGATAAAAGATACTAGTTCTACTAAGGACAGAACCTTGATAGACAGTTTTGTTTTGTTTTGCAATGTTTGTAATGATATAGAAGTTCACATTATAGAAAGTTTGTTTAGCCATCGTAAACAAGTTTTTGTCTGAATCCTAGATATTGTTTTTTGAAAACTCATTTTGGAGTGTTTTGTGAGGTTACCTATCATAATTGCTTTCTTATTTCCGTCCTCGTAAGTAGTTCATCTCTTCTTTTACCCTATTTTTCAACATTTATCTAAATTTTTTCTTTTGTAATTTTAGTGGAACTTTCCCTTAAAGACCGTTCTGTCAAATCTCCAATATTTACCCCTGATGGCAAATATATAGTATGGTTAGAAAGACGAGCTGAAGGGCCCCATATGTCATGCATGGCTCTAGTTAAAACCAATACACCGTTAAACAAAGATGTAAATCCAGTTTTTTTATAGAGTTTGTATAGTTTTGATTAATTTTTGGGACAGTTATTACAATTGTTATTTTAAATGTGTGTTTTCTAAGTTGGAGTATTTTTTAAAAAGTTTCTAATATGTGTGCCTGAGTTACAGATTAATTTTGATTTTCAGAATAACAAGGAAACATCTCTCTATATTTTCAAATATCGAAGAAGAGTGAAAAACATATCTACAGTCAGTCAAATAAGAACGTGTGGCCTATAACTTGCAGTCAGTAAACAAAAAATTTCTTTTATTTGAGGTTATTGTTGGCTCCATTGTAAACAATGCTTTGTGGAAAGAGATTCATTTTTAACCATACTTATGGGTAAATAGTACATTATCGAACATGAGTGCTGCATACGCTTTACGCTTCGAGGCTATGTTCCTATATATTCATCCAAAAGGTCCGAAAATGACGCCTACAGAAGCTGCTACCAGGTGTACCAGTATGAAATGCGGATTTTTTTTTTTTCTAAAAAAACATGTTAAATTCGGAAGAATAATAAAAAGTGCTTTATTCAAAGTATGCTCCATCGCTTGTTATACATTTTTTTTCCCATCTTTCGGGCAATTTGTGAATACCACGCCAGTAAAAATCATCCCCTTTGACTGCAAACCATTCATCGAGCCATTTTTTCACATCTTCGTACGAACCAAAGCGCTGCTCAGCAAGTGCGTGACCCATCGATGCAAACAAGTGGTAATCGGAAGGAGCCAAGTCTGGTGAGTAAGTCGCATGGGGTAGAACTTCCCAGCTGAGTGCTTCCAACGTCTCGCGAACTGGTTTTGCCGTATGTGAAGGAGCATTGTCATGAAGAAAAATGACTTTGTGTTGCCTCTTTCGGTATTCTGGCCTTTTTTCAAGCAGCGAACGGGTCAAATCGGTCAATTGTTGTTGGTAACATTTAGTATTAACCGTTTCACCACATTTTAACAGCTCATAATAGACCATGCCCCTCTGGTCTCACCAAACACAGAGCATCGTCTTTTCGCCAAAGCGATTCGGTCTTGCGGTCGATGTGGATGGTGCGCCTGGGTCTACCCATGATTTTTTGCGCTTGGGATTCTCAAAATAAATCCACTTTTCATCCCCTGTAACTATACGATGCAAAAACGACTTCCTTTTTTACCGAGCGAGCAAAATGTCACACGTGTTTTTGCGCTTTTCCATGTGCCTGTCGTTCAACTCATATGGTACCCATCTACCGGCTTCTGAATCTTTCCCATCTCTCGTAGCCGATTGGTAACAGCTTGTTGACTAACGCCCAATTGCTTAGCGAGTTGTTTTTCTGTTTGCGATTCATCTTCGTCCAACAATGCTTGCAATTCCACATCTTCGTATTTTTTTGGCGGTTTTTCACGTTCCTTGTTTGCAACATCGAAGTCACCACTTTTGAAACGCTGAAACCATCATTCACACGTGTCTTGCGATGAAGCATGTTCACCATAAACTTCTCGAAGTAATCGGTATGATTCAACAGCAGTTTTCTTCAAATGAAAACAAAAAATTAATGCTGTACGCGAATGCTCTTTGTTCGGTATAAATTTCGACATATTGAACACAACAACACAACACTATGCACACACTTTTCCAATTTATCACTCGTGCGCGTCTGACACTTGTTGATGACCCAACAAAATGGCGCAGTGTCAAATCTTTATAGCACAAACTGCATTGGTACACCATCTGTTATCAGAAATCCGCATTTCATACTTGGTACACCTGGTAAGTATATGGGCAAGTCGAGTTTGGAGATATCTTTCGGAAAAAAGTTTGAACGCTGAAAAAATGCTCCAGATTTACAAGAAGGTACAGACTCCCACACGCTGGTTTGTCGATAAAAATGAGAAATTGATTCTTCAAGAGGATAACGACCCCAAACATCAGAGTAAAACGTGTAACCAGTAGAAAGAGAAATCGGATATCGTCACACTAGACTGGCCATCCCAGTCGCCCGATCGAGAACGTGTGGTCATACATCAAGCAGAAGCTTCATGGTAAAAAGGTGTACACAATGAAGCAGTTGTCACGGCGAATTTGGGCAACTTGGAAATCTTTGTCCCAAAAATACGCTGAAAATCTCGTCGAAAGTATACCGCGAAGATGCCAGGCGATCATCGACGCTGATGGGGACTGGACGAACTACTGAATCATTAGCATTTTAGCGGCAATCCTTCACTGTCGAATGTTGTAAAAAACTTTTAAATAAATACATTTTTTTTAATGAACAATGCGCCACACGTCCTTACTTCACCCCCTACACTGCACTAAAAAGTTCTGGTTATACGGAACAGTGTCATTTCGAATCCTCACTTCCATTTACGATGGTCGCTAGTTCAATTCCGGCAATCGGCTAGATGCTAGTGTAAAAATGCAATAACGCCCGTAATAGCACTACCGCGTTGTCGTAAAAGTGCCGTGAAATACAAATGTGTTTGTTTCGGCACCTGGGCAACGGTGACGGATATTATAACATCTCCGTTAATATATCTCCTTAGGAATATAGTAAGAAAAAAACGGGTAAAAATCTCTATAGTTGCGGGGAGATGAACTATAAAAAAGAAATTCCCATTATGCAAATTTCAGTGGTAGTTTAACGACAATAGATGGCGTCACGTTCTCGACCAATCAGTGTGCATAATTTAAATCGGTCTCGAGAGGCTCAACCCCCGTTTCAGGTGCAGCAAGTCAAATAAAGAAAGCAAAAGTTCATCGATCTATGATGTGTGACTTGAATTCTTCTTTAAGTTATATTGTAATTAAAATTACGTTCTAACTGTTTAAACTACCTACTAAAAATGTTTACTTGCTAACATATTGTGAAAAGTCCGGAGATTTTCCGAGAGATGGCAGCACAAACAGAAAAACATAATTTTCAGGTAGTGTCAACTCTCAGAAGATTCGTGTAAAATTTTCATATTTTGTCTAATAATTTAATTGTTACAGCTGTTTGAGTGACGCTACGTTTGATTTTTACAAAACGAAGGAACAAAAAGAATTTCTTGTGTTGATTAAACATTGTTTTTTAATGGAAAAAAATACAGCCAGAACCCAGGAATGGCTTGAGAAGTGTTATGGCACATCTGCTCCGTCGCAAGCAACTATATATCGTTGGTTTAGTGAACTTAAATGCGGTCATACAAGCACCGATAATGCACCACGTTTCGGACATCCTAATGAGGTCACTCCCAAAAACCCAAAAAAATCCACCATATTGTTCTGAATGACTGCAAAGTGAAGGTATCAACAGAACGCGTGAGGCATATTTTCTATGAATATTTGCATATAAAAAAAAACCTACGTGCCCACTACAGGCCTGAGTCCAACAGACATACCGCAGAGTGGCTGGAACCGCATGAGAGCCGACCGAAGCGTCCAAAAACACAAACATCAACTGGAAAGGTTTTGGAAAGTATCTTTTGGGATGCACATAGAATAATACTGATCACCGGTGGCTATTATGTTGGTTTATTGGTCCGTTGAATAGTGAAATCAAGAAACAAGGTGTTGTTTCACCAAGATGATTCACCAACTCACAACCCAACTCACAACTCCATAAAATCGATGGTCAAATTTGACCATCCATGAATTGTATCCTCATCCGCCGTATTTACCCGATCTGGCCCCTAGCAATTAATACATATTTCCAAGTTTGTACAAGTGACTGCAGGGAAAGAGATTTAGCTCAAATGAAGAAGTCGAATGGGAAACTGAATTCTTATTTTCAAAAGCTTGACAAATCCTACTATATGAATGGTATCCAAATGTTGCAAGATAGCTGGAATAAGTGTATCGCTCTTGAAGGAAATTATGTTGAAAAATAAAATCTTTTTTCGGCAAAATCATTATTTTTTCTTAAAAAGTCTCGGAACTTTTCATCCCATGCAGTATAAAAAAAAAATACTAGATTAGGGCTGTCGAAAGTGTTCAGGTTCTACATAATAGATGGCGTTACGTGACAGAGGTTCATCATATATACATAAGGGCTTACGCAGATACACACGCTAAGCTAACACGTAGGCTGAAAAGTTTTTGGTCTTTTAGAGGTACGCGAATAGATAATAGTCGCTAGGGGCCAAATCTGGAGAATACGATGGATCAGGAAGCAATTCGAACTTCAATTCATGCAATTTTACCATCGTAACCATTGACTTGTGACACGGTGCATTATCTGGATGAACGAACACTTTTTTCTTGTTCATTTGGGGCCGTTTCTTTGCGATTTCTACCTTCAAACGCACCAATAACTTTATATAATATTTGCTATTGTTGGTTTTTCCCTTCTTAGCATAGTCGATGAAAATTATCCCAGCGCATCCCAAAATACAGATGCCAAAACCTTCCCAGTCGACTGTTGTGTCTTTGGTCTCATTGGGCGGCTTTCACCGTCTGCTGTCCACTCAGCTGACTACCTATTTGATTCCGGTGTGTAGTGGTGGATCCATGTTTCATCCATTGCCACATATCGCATGAACAAATCCTTTTTATTGCCCTTAAACAGGTCCAAACAGCGCTCAGAATCATCAACACGTTGTTGTTTTTGGTCCCCTGTGAACAAACGCGGTACCCATTTCGAACAGAGCTTTCTCATGCCCAAATATTCATGCAAAATATGACCATCACATTATTTTGATATCCTTAGGGTGTTAGCTATTTCACGCAATTTCACTTTACGGTCATCCAAAACAATTTTGTGGATTTTCTTGATGTTTTCCGGTGTAACCACCTCATTTGGGCGTCCAGAGCATTCAGCATCAATTGTGTCTGCACGACTGCGTTTAAATTCAGCATACCAGTAAATGTTGAGGGATTTTCCAGGGGTAGAGTCCCCATAACACCTATCAAGCCATTGCTTTGCTTGAACGGTATTTTTTTACCATCAAAAAACAGTGTTTAATCAACACACGAAATTCGATTTTTTCAATTGTTTTGAAAATATCAAAAGTAGCGTCACTAAAACCAGTATAGCTTGTAAACTAATTGTCGAGGCGTCATGAAATTTTGATAGGTATCGTTTGAAGGTTGGTACTTCCTAAAAATAAATATGGATTTTTTTGAAAAGGGCGACATCTATGTGTTATATTAGATGAAGTTATGTACTTTAATTAATACTACTTAAAAAAAAAAATCCAACTTAAAAAACACCCTGAATTTTTCGCTTACCGAATTGATTTCCTAATATTTCTATTTTTAGTCGGAGGTTAAAACCATAGTGGATGTAGTTCCATCAAAAAAGAAAATAAATAATAACAGAGATTTTTATGGTATTTTCAATACGGGATTTCCAAAGCGACCGTGGGCCAGTAATAACAGACTTATTTTGAATACAAATCAAAAGTATACTATTAACTCTTATGTTATTAATATAGGTATGAACATACGAGGCGCGTTTCAAAATTAAGGGTCGATCGGTTATAAATAACGATATATAAACTGCACATTGTCGTGAGTTCATCTTTATTTACCTTTACATGACTATATGTAATAATGAATCGTGCCAGTTTTCAAGTACGATCAGTGGTGAAATTTCTGAACGCAAGAAATCATAACATGGGGAAATTCACTGTCAATTGTATCAAACTTATAGGCCTATCGCGATGAGTGAAGGAAAAAGAAGATAGTGGTGTTGTTAGTTTAGGCAACGTCGTTGAAAATCCCAATAGTACAAAACTAGTTGAAATACCTGGGGACGGAATTTTATGCTGAAAGTTTAACGAAGTTTCTTTCATGATATTAAAAGTGTTTGAAACGGAATCGTGTAAGAAAATAAAGTAACTATGTATGAATTGGAAACGATTAATAGTTTTATTTTTTCAATCGTTTTCATTTTATTACCGATCAGCCCTGATTTTTGGAACACGCCTCGTATTTTTGCAGAAAATTTTAAAACACACATACCAAAAATTGAAATTTATTGCATGCAACACCCGAGCCAATAAAACTTGCATGCAATGATATTTGTTTCGATTTTTATCTGCAGATACTGGCGACATAACCGAACTAGAATATAAAGATGGCAGTCAGCTAGTAGTAGACGTGAAAGATGACGTAATACTAGTTGTAAGACGGAACTTTTTCGTTCCTGATAAGTTAGCGATAGGTAAACTACCAGAATCTGGACAAGAAAACGCCGTAGAATGGACGGAAATAAGCTCCAGAATTGAAGTGCCCGAAGTACAAGGTTGTACTTACAAGTACTTTGACTTGAGTGTAACTGGGAGAAAGCGTCAGTAAGTTTAAAGTTATTTGATGGATCCAGTATCCCTACATTTGCTCTATATCTGCTATTATTATTATTCATTTGTCGGTTGTTGATTTAACAAATGTTTTCCTTGTTTAGGTGATTTTAACTCTATTTATTTGGGACCAAGTTCCGGTAATGCAAAAGAGGTACCGCTCATGGTATGGCCCCACGGTGGACCACACACTGCTTTTGCTAATTATTTCTTCTTAGAAGAAGCAACTTTCTTATCCCAAGGTATTTTTTTATTTTTATGTTATATTACTTTGTCTAAATAGGATAAATTTGGAATGTCTTGGGCATAGTTCAATTTAAACTATATATACAGTGGAGTCCGCTTAATACGACCTTGGATAAAACGACCAACTACGACCAAAGGACCGCCTATAGCAACTTAAGTATGAAGATTTGTTTGGTTTCTTATAAAATAGTATTACAATGAATTCGCTTATAACGACTCCGGATAAAGTAACCAACCGCTTGAATCGACGTAATTACGCTCTGATTTACCGATTATTACGACAGGTCAGAATTTTTTTACAAACGATAATTCTTTTTTCCTGAATTAAGCGGTACTTCCGCTGCTTTGTGCACTTGTTATCGCTCGTGTCCCGATTATTCGTAATCGTCACGCTATGCTAATTCTGGCAATTTACGCACACAAAGATGAGAACTCCTAAACGCCGAATATATTTCTCTATTGAAGAAAAGAGTGCAGTAATTCAACGTTTGAAAGCAGATGAATCAAATGTAACACTCGCGAAGGAGTTTAGCGTATCTCATTCCATCAATTTGACAAGAAGGAAGAGCAAAAGCACGATTAAAGACTTATTTAAGGCTGATATTGTTAGTTCTAAACGGATTAAGAAATCTACTCAGGAAAAAGGGGAACAAGCATTGTTACAATGCTTTGAAGTGTAACAAAATCGAGGAATACCAATAAATGGTCCTATTTTATATGAAAAAGCAGTTTAATTTTCCGAGTTTCACATGTACACCAAATTAGATCCACCGATTCCCACCTAGACACAATATTGTCGCCGGTAAAATAAGTAAAGAATCAATATATCGGTAAGACAAAATAATGTCAGTGACTGGTGCAAGATTTACAGATGATCAGATTTTTAATGCTGATGAGACAGCGTTGATTTATTGACTAACGCCAGATATAACTTTAAAATTCAAAAGAGAGACGTGTACTGGTGAAAAAAGAGGATAACTGTTATGGTTGCAGAGAACATGAGTGGCACGATTAAAAAAACATGTTGGTGATCGGTATATCTCGACACCCAAGATGTTTTCAGAGGTATGTAGTCATTACCAGTAGATTACGAGAATAATCGGAAAGCTTGGACATCCGATATTTTGACAAAATGAGAACATTCTTGGGATCGTGAGTTGACAGCGAAAACCTTGAAGCAAATACGAATGCCAGTAATAATGTTACTAAAATTACTTTACTCGACGCCATCCTGATTTATGATTAAACTTACACAAAGTATAATAAAGACTTATTTTAGACATGCCGGGTTTACAGCAGGAATCGAAGTTCCAACAACTCTTCTGTAGACTTCGACGGCATACCGCTTTCCGTTTGGGCAGCTGCCAATAACAAACCAAGAGTTTGAGCAATATTCGAATGTCGATAATAATGTTACCACATGTGAGGACCCCTCCGATGAATTCATTGTGCAGAATATTATCGCTGAAGGTCACGAAAATAGCGACTACGCCGATGGTGGGATCGAGAGATACAATCAAGTCCGATCATCGGCGAAGCCCTGAAAGCTGCAGAAATTCTAAAAGTTTGCGTACATTCTAATTACGAGGATGACAATATAAAAACTACAATGCCTAGTGTTTATAATTTAATACGTTATTTCTACTATAAATTAAAAGTAAACCAGAAACAAATCAAAATTACGAACTTTTTAAGCCGATAAACGTGCATTACATATGAAGTTTAAGAACTTTTCCATATCTGTTTAATTTGATGACACTTATAACGTCGTCCGGTTAGTCCGACGGCATATAGTTGTCCCTTCGCCGCCGGCTCTGTTATAAGAGAACTCCACTGTATTTTGTTATAAATATTTGACCACTGTATAAACATAGGGTGACTCAGATCAGTTTTCATATTTACCCCATATCTCTTTGAATAAACGTGAAATATTTGCTTTTTTTAATATAAATGAACTTAAATTTTTGTGTTTCCCTGGTACATAACCTCAATAGCTGTTATGATCCCCCAGCGAACTGTCGACAAAAAATCACTTAAGGTAGTACAGCATACTCCTAATATGAAAATTATTTGGTTAATGTGGAAACGTTTCCGCCTATAAATAGTGAGTTATTGTCGTATTTTCTAACAT
>CM032456.1:102901633-102905832 GCA_019049505.1 Pachyrhynchus sulphureomaculatus
ATTGTAGGTGATGGAAATTACCTTTTCCGGGCAGTTAGCTTACACTTATATGGCCACCAAAATCATCATGAGAAACTCCGAGAGGTTGCTCTAAGATACATACAACAAAACTGACCGGAACTTCACACAGTTTCATTAATTGAAGACGACGATATGAAAGACTTCAATAACTACCATAATTATATGAGGAAAAACGGCACCTATGGAACGAGCCTAGAGATACTTGCCCTCTCGGAAACCGAAAATAGAAACTTTCATATCTTCTCAAGACGACGAAAAACAAGAGATACAAAAATAACTTTTAGGGACAGACCAACGGTAATAGGCACAGGAAAACACACCGAAACTATTTACCTTCTACTAACAGGCAACCCAATGTCGGGACACTTTGAGCTTCTGACACCACAAAACACTGAAAACATCCCGAACATCAGTAGACTAATAAAAGAAGCATCGAGCGAGCGACGAAACGGTCGAGGACGTCGTGGAAATGGCAGCTCGACCAAAACGATGAAGACCGAGCAACCGAAAATGGACCTGCCAAAAGTGTTGTGCCGGCGAGTAAGCCGACACCCACCAAGACGGGAAAAACCAAGCAAAGCATGAGTTGCATCACAAGAATCAACGAACACGTCATGTGTTGCTATAATAATATCACAAAACCTGACAAAGACATCACTGAGTATAGAATCACTCGCCGCCTGGGTCCACCGCCATGAATTCCAAACGCAACCGACGCAGATACGGGACAAACACAATCACCAAAGCCAGGCCAAGCCGCATATGTTTTGCAAGGACAATATACAACTACCAAGGCTGGCAAACCAAGACAGCGGTTAAAGTGGACAGATGAAATGAACAGAGCAGTGATGCGCTGTTACTACACCGCCACCAAACTCGAAACAATAACATCGGGCTACAGACTGAAACTGCAAAGACTTTTCTTGACCTGAATATCCACATCTGCAATTACTTGTTACAGAACAGAGAGTAATAGACCAAAAAAGAGTTATTACCAAGAACAATCGCCTCACACCTTTCGAATTGCAAACCACCAAAGATACAGTAGCTGCTGAACTGAACACAGACCAACCAAACAATAGAAAGGGCAGAGCAGATACCGGACCAATCTCGCACACACAACCAGCCAGTCGAACACAACAGGAGCATAACTCAAAATAATATTACAAGGCAAATAGCGAGTACCGCACGCTACCATATCACAGACAACAAAATCAATCACTCACCACCCTCAACAACATCTACAGATCATCACCCCGAATCACCTCTCATACAACACTTAGAGCAAAAATGGAGTCACATCTAGCTCGATAGTCTGGCACCGACCCCACAACAAGAAATCCCATCCCTCGTTTAATCATCAAACAGAACACGCAACCAATCCTCAACACAATAAGCAAGCACATAATACCCCAGTACATAATAGACTTAGGTACAATCGAAGATATTCACACCATAATATATGCAGCAGCAGTCACCACTCTAACACAAAATAATCAAAAACTCCCGCAATGACAAAGAAATCCCAACAGCACAAGACCAAAATTCAAATGACAAATAAGAATAGAAAACAAAATCAACAACATCAGAAGTGATCTAGGACACATTACCCAGTTAATGAACAGGAACGCGTCCAAACGTATCACACTGGGTGTAGACAAGATCAAATCCAAGTCTCCCAACAGAACTCTGCCAGAAATCCTTGATACTTTGAAACAAAAACTATCCGTATATGCCGCAAGACTTCGAAGATACAAAGAATCAAACGAGAGGAAAGACACCAACAACCTCTTCCGAAGAAGCGGAAAACAGTTCTACTGAAAAACTATGTACAACGAGCAGACAGCAGTGACTGAACCACCAAACAAAAAAGAAAAAGTCATCATTTTCCCCCTCATTATATCAGCCACAGGCCTTACACCAATAACATTCACACCACACTTAGTACAATTAGGACTCAACACAAGCATACACAGAAATATTCAGAAGTCAGTGATTTTGAAAACATGTAATATTGTCAGGTCATCCCTTAATACACAATGGTAATAGTGTTTTTGCTAACTTGGCTTGGGCCCGTCAGCCAAACATGGTACCACATTGACTAAATGTGAGAAAGAAGAACTTTTTTGTATAATAATATGCTTTATTTTAAAAGAAAATCAAATTACAATGAACCTAGGTGCACAATTAATTCCGAGAATTTATGCGTTTATTTTAAAATTTACAATTTACATTCTTTTACATATACAACAATATATGAAACAAATTATAATCAAGTCAGATAACAAATCAATTCAACTATACCAAAGTCAAGAACAAGTCTTCCCTTAATTAAAGTAACCATGTAGTGACTTGCGTCTTTATTTTTGAAAATGGTTTAATTTAAAAGGATCGTGGCATGGCGTTATATATTCTAGGAGCTGTAAAAAGCAAGTTTTTCTTGTACTGAAGTAAATCTTACCCTAGCTGTACTTGTGGAAAGTTTTTCCCTAGATCTTGTGTTTATTGAGTATTCAACGATATTCTTCGCGATTTTGTTACTACAAAACAACCGTAGTACGGATTTTATATATAGCCTAGAAACGTTTAGAACTTGTGCTTCTTGAAGTAGAGTTTCTGTAGGAGACCATTTATGCCTGAACAAAGGTATTTTTAGGATTTTCTTTTGTGTTAACTGAAGAGGATTTAAGATGGTATCATAGGCAGCCCCCAAATACACACGCCATGATTAATAATAGATTCCACGAGAGCCTTATAGATATTTATGATAGATTTCTGTGATAAGCTTTGCCTTAATATGCTGAACTTATACATTAACTTTCTAATTTTATTTCAAACATAATCTATGTGAAAGTCTCACTTCAAATGTCTGTCAAAATAAACACCAAGATACTTCACTTTTTCCACAAAACTTATTTTTAGTTGGCAATCACACTTACTATAATTCTTACAATCATTATCATACACTTTGATGGCCTCCACATCAGCCATCCCCATCCTGGTCGTAGAATAGCAAATAAAATGAGACTTCTCGATATTTAATGAGAATAAGTTCTTCTCAAACCAAATTTTGGCAGTACTCATAATTTTCTCGGCTTCAACAGTGAGTTCCTTCAAGGTATCTCCTGATATGGTAATAGCTGTGTCATCAGCGTAACAGATCACACTGTGTCTAGGTAGGACTGAAAATATTCCATCTATATAAACACAAACAAGTATTGGCCCAAGGACCGAAACCTGTGGCACACCACACCTCACTGGCCGGGGTCCACTGAGTGTTTCGCCAATCTTAACTTGCTATGAACGGTTTTCCAAGTAAGACTGAAAAAGTTGTTTCGGTAAACCTCCGATTCCTTTTTCCTCTAGACAATCCAGCAAGATATGGTGCGACATGGTATCAAAAGCTTTTGCTAAGTCTAAAAATATTGATAGACATTTCTTTCGCGTGTTAAACATATCGACAATGCGATCTGTCACCCTAACTAGGGCATCCTCAGTACTGAAACACCACCGAAAGCCATACTGATTGGCCGCCAAAAGGTTATTCACTGTCAAGAAACTAACCGGCCTCCACAATCTTTGAAACATTATTAATGAGAGCAATGGGCCTCTAGTTCCGAGACTGGTCCGTAGATCCCACTTTATGAAGTGGGATTATAATAAGAGTTCTTTAGTGTGTCAGGGAATATTCCCGTTGCAAAAATCCTGTTAATTATATGCTGCAACGGTTGAGTTAAGTAATTACTAAAACTCTTTAAGAGATTATTCGAAATTCCGTCACCAGTGTTTGACTCACTGTTTTCTAAAGACTGTTTCCAGCTCTTGCTGTGCTATTGGGTGTAGAAAAATATTTTTATTACAATTGATGTTAATGTTATCCCTATTATTATTATTTATTGGTTTTATTATTTCCGCGGCAAGGGTTTCTCCAACCACACTAAAATACTCATTAAATTCTGATATTCCCCACTGACCGGAAACCACCATACTATCCCCGCGAACAACATTCACTATAGTCGGGGCCTAGCAACCTCATTAGTAGTCGGCTTTATAGTTTTCCATGATTCTTTGCCATGTATATATATATATATATATATATATATATATATATATATATATATATATATATAAATTCTTAAATGTGAAATTAAAACACCGCTGTACCCCAAGACTCCATA
>CM032456.1:102905932-102944891 GCA_019049505.1 Pachyrhynchus sulphureomaculatus
CTTATCCGATCCCTGTATGAGAACACAAATGGCAGAATTAAACTGAATAATTATTTTTTCAATCTTTTTAACCTAGAAGCCGGCGTTAGACAGGGCGGTATTCTGTCACCCTTACTTTTTAACATATATAGTGAACATATAATGAGATCTGTTTTGGATGGCTGGAGTGGGGGTGTGACAATCGGTGGAAAAAAGCTAAGTAACCTTAGATATGCGGATGATACTGTTATATTTGCAACTTCAATTCAAGACCTAGAATCAGTTATGGAGCGCCTGGAAATTACTAGCAAAAATTACGATAGTAATGATTCTTAGTCGTAATGAAGATCTGTCACATATAAATGAAATTGCTGGTTTCACTGTTGTAGACCATTTAACTATTTAGGATCCCTCATCACTAACAATCGTGGTTGTGAAGCGGAAGCAAGAAGACGCTTGGCTATGGCTAGAAACTCGACGATCAAACTCGTGCCGCTCCTGGAGCGCTTTAGAGACTTCCCTGCAGCACGTGTGCTAGACGCATAAAAAAAAAAACTAAGGTCTGGAAAGATTCGGCTGTCACAAAAAATACAAAGTTAAGATTGCTAGCCAGCCTTATTTTCCCATAGCAATTTACGCATCGGAAACATGGACCATTAAACAAGCTGACAAAAGACGAATCGATACGTTTAAGATGTGGGCATATCGAAGAATCCTCAGAGTATCATATACCGAACACCGTACTAATGTATCTATTCTTGAAGAGCTTAATATGAATGACTGACTTTCAAATAGAATTAATATACAGTAAAGTAAATCCCAAGATATAAGATTAAGGTTTTGTGCATAGTTGCCAGGTATAACGATAACCGTATTTTGATTTTACCTGCTTTGTATACCGCCCTCACTTGCACCTGCAATCATATTGGATCTATTTTTACCTATATATTTACTACCTGGCAACCCGGTTTGGAGCCCTTTAAGTATTTGATAATATAGGCCTAATGACCACAGGTCCCCATTAAGATTGAAAAGATACTTTTTATTATTTTTATTTTTAGTTTTACTTACAACTTACAACGTAATGGTTCTATTTTAATTATGTGGCGTCCATGGGAAAATTGCAATAGTGGCTATCGCAAGAGAAAACATTTATCACTTGACGCTAAACAAATAGTGAAAAATGTTTACGAAAGACGATCAGAGAATTGGCCAATAATTTACCTTGACGAAACATGATTCGATACCCATGACAAGGTGCAAAAAGGGTGGGTTGACAGCAGTACAAAATGTCAGACTAACGCACCTTCAAATAAAGGTAAACGAATAACCATTTTGCATGCTGGATCTGAAAAGGGCTGAGTTTCAAACTGTCTACTATTATCTGCAAAAAACATAAAAGATTCTAGTTTGGACTATCATGAAGACGCGACCGCAGAACTTTTTGAAAATTGGTTTCAAAATTACCTTTTGCCAAATGTTCCCGAACAGAGTATTATAGTTATGGACAATGGAAGTTACCATAGTCGCCTACTAAATAAGGTTCGTAACGCAGCCAAGACCAAATCGGAAATACAGGAATATATGTTAGAAAATGACATTTATTTTGACTTTAATTATAAAAAAGTGATCTTTTGGAAGACTATAAATTAAAAAAGAAATATGTTTGTGATAGTATAGCACACACCCTATTTTGCGGCGTCCTCCGTCGTTTTGTGTGTTTAAATCCAGTTGAACATATCTGGCATTAAGTTAAATCAAAAATAAGGGCACAAAATGTTTCGCCTACTTTAAGCGTGTCTGTGCTTGAATTAGTAAAAAAAGTTATAAATGATATACCTTGTGAAAGCTGGAAGAATTCCATTCAGCACGTTGTTAAAGTTGAAGATTCATATATTTATTTAAATAATATAAAACCACTGATAATTACCTCAGCTGATGACAGTGATAGTGAAACCGAATTAGGCTTAAGTTAAAATATATTTTTATTTATACAATACGTCCCATCTTGTAAACCCCATTCATTCAAACTGTATATTTATACTTCTTATCCATTTGTTTTTACATTCATCTATAAATAAACATCTCCAAAAACACCTATAATTTTATTTATTTACATTAATGAATAAAATTCTTAAGTCCGCCTCTGCAACTTATCATAAACAAAAGGTCAGAATTTTTATATTGCCCACTTAAAATTGCAAAAATCAGGATCTTATATTTTAGGACAGGCTATATAATAGTACAATAAATAAATAATATATAAAGTTGTAAACATTCAAATAAATCAAACTTGACAGTATTAAATATAGATCCGACGAAGCTGCATCGGCAGCGAAACGCGTCATCAAAAAATTTATAAATAAACCAGTAGAAATTGACTAAAAACAGTCTTTTATTATATATTTACAATTAATTTCCATTCCATTCCAAGTAGAAGCTACAACTATCCGAAAAAAGTCTGTATATTTTAAAAGAATTCTATATTACTTTTTTTTCTTAATAATTCTGAATCCTTTTTTATATTTCCTTTGCCTTTTCTGGATACTATATGGGAATCTATGTATCCAGTTTAAAAGCAACAGTTTTCCCTACGGACTGCCCAGTCGGTTTTCGAAATGAAATTTCGAAGTGTATGGGCGACGAAACGATAAAAATCACCATGACTGTCGTCACACCGTCAGTTTTTTAGTCGTTATTATTTACGTCAAAGGATAAAATTGTCGAGAATTTTTGATATACTATATATATATATATATATATATATATATATATATATATATATATATATATATATCCGTAAATTGTTGATAGATTAGCGGTTCCAAAAGAAACAATTATTCATGGCTGAATATGGCTTTTTTAAGAACCTTTTTTTCACATCTCAATATACAATTTTTTGCGGAAAAATTGGAAAAAAAACTCGCTAAATTGCCGTCAGTGTTTCAAAGTGTCAAAAATCAATTATTATAAGTTTATCTATGGGAATCATTAAAATTATTCATTATGAATCCTGATAACGTTTTCCTCATTATGTAATGGTCATTTTCGCCCATTTTTTTTATCCATTTTATATCTTTTAGTCAAATTAACGTCCAAGTACACTTTTCTTATGTTCTTTAACCTGCTGATTTCGAATTTTTATGTACCTTGTTGATATTAGGATATCGTTTCCAAGTTACGGTCAGAAAATAAAAGATCGTAATAAAAATATTTAAAATTTATTTTGTTTTTTATAATTATAAACCAAAATATACATTGGCTGTAAGATTAATATCGTTAAATACACCATTTTTGATTTATGGCTATTTCAGACCAAAAAGTGGCTAAGATCTGACCATAACTTGGAAACGATATCCTAATATCAACAAAGTACATAAAAATTTGAAGTCAGCTGGTCAAAGAATATAAGAAAAGTGTACCGGACGTTAATTTGACTACGAGATATAAAATGGGCAAAACTTTTTATCAAGAATAATTTTTTTGTAAGATATAAGATAAACTTTTTCTCTCTTTGTATAAAACTTTTTGGGACGTACTGTGTATATATATATATATATATATATATATATATATATATATATATATATATATATATATATATATATATATATATATATATATATATATATATATATATATATATATATATATATATATATATATATATATATATATATATATATATATATATATATATATATATATATATATATATATGTATATATATATATATATATATATATATATATATATATATATATATATATATATATATATATATATACACAGTACGTCCCAAAAAGTTTTATACAAAGAGAGAAAAAGTTTATCTTATATCTTACAAAAAAATTATTCTTGATAAAAAGTTTTGCCCATTTTATATCTCGTAGTCAAATTAACGTCCGGTACACTTTTCTTATATTCTTTGACCAGCTGACTTCAAATTTTTATGTACTTTGTTGATATTAGGATATCGTTTCCAAGTTATGGTCAGATCTTAGCCACTTTTTGGTCTGAAATAGCCATAAATCAAAAATGGTGTATTTAACGATATTAATCTTACAGCCAATGTATATTTTGGTTTATAATTATAAAAACAAAATAAATTTTAAATATTTTTATTACGATCTTTTATTTTCTGACCGTAACTTGGAAACGATATCCTAATATCAACAAGGTACATAAAAATTCGAAATCAGCAGGTTAAAGAACATAAGAAAAGTGTACTTGGACGTTAATTTGACTAAAAGATATAAAATGGATAAAAAAAATGGGCGAAAATGACCATTACATAATGAGGAAAACGTTATCAGGATTCATAATGAATAATTTTAATGATTCCCATAGATAAACTTATAATAATTGATTTTTGACACTTTGAAACACTGACGGCAATTTAGCGAGTTTTTCCAATTTTTCCGCAAAAAATTGTATAGTGAGATGTGAAAAAAAGGTTCTTAAAAAAGCCATATTCAGCCATGAATAATTGTTTCTTTTGGAACCGCTAATCTATCAACAATTTACGGATATATATATATATATATATATATATATATATATATATATATATATATTATATATATATATATATATATATAGTATATCAAAAATTCTCGACAATTTTATCCTTTGACGTAAATAATAACGACTAAAAAACTGACGGTTGTGACGACAGTCATTGGTGATTTTTATCGTTTCGTCGCCCATCCACTTCGAAATTTCATTTCGAAAACCGACTAGGCAGTCCGTAGAGAAAACTGTTGCTTTTAAACTGGATACATAGATTCCCATATAGTATCCAGAAAAGGCAAAGGAAATATAAAAAAGGATTCAGAATTATTAAGAAAAAAAAGTAATATAGAATTCTTTTAAAATATACAGACTTTTTTTCGGATAGTTGTAGCTTCTACTTGGAATGGAATGGAAATTAATTGTAAATATATAATAAAAGACTGTTTTTAGTCAATTTCTACTGGTTTATTTATAAATTTTTTGATGACGCGTTTCGCTGCCGATGCAGCTTCGTCGGATCTATATTTAATACTGTCAAGTTTGATTTATTTGAATGTTTACAACTTTATATATTATTTATTTATTGTACTATTATATAGCCTGTCCTAAAATATAAGATCCTGATTTTTGCAATTTTAAGTGGGCAATATAAAAATTCTGACCTTTTGTTTATGATAAGTTGCAGAGGCGGACTTAAGAATTTTATTCATTAATGTAAATAAATAAAATTATAGGTGTTTTTGGAGATGTTTATTTACAGATGAATGTAAAAACAAATGGATAAGAAGTATAAATATACAGTTTGAATGAATGGGGTTTACAAGATGGGACGTATTGTATAAATAAAAATATATTTTAACTTAAGCCTAATTCGGTTTCACTATCGCTGTCATCAGCTGAGGTAATTATCAGTGGTTTTATATTATTTAAATAAAATATACGAATCTTCAACTTTAACAACGTGCTGAATGGAATTCTTCCAGCTTTCACAAGGTATATCATTTATAACTTTTTTTACTAATTCAAGCACAGACAACGACGGAGGACGCCGCCGCAAAATAGGGTGTGTGCTATACTATCACAAACATATTTCTTTTTTAATTTATAGTCTTCCAAAAGATTACTTTTTTATAATTAAAGTCAAAATAAATGTCATTTTCTAACATATATTCCTGTATTTCCGATTTGGTCTTGGCTGCGTTACGAACCTTATTTAGTAAGCGACTATGGTAACTTCCATTGTCCATAACTATAATACTCTGTTCGGGAACATTTGGCAAAAGGTAATTTTGAAACCAATTTTCAAAAAGTTCTGCGGTCGCGTCTTCATGATAGTCCAAACTAGAATCTTTTATGTTTTTTGCAGATAATAGTAGACAGTTTGAAACTCAGCCCTTTTCAGATCCAGCATGCAAAATGGTTATTCGTTTACCTTTATTTGAAGGTGCGTTAGTCTGACATTTTGTACTGCTGTCAACCCACCCTTTTTGCACCTTGTCATGGGTATCGAATCATGTTTCGTCAAGGTAAATTATTGGCCAATTCTCTGATCGTCTTTCGTAAACATTTTTCACTATTTGTTTAGCGTCAAGTGATAAATGTTTTCTCTTGCGATAGCCACTATTGCAATTTTCCCATGGACGCCACATAATTAAAATAGAACCATTACGTAGTAAGTTGTAAGTCAATCTAAAAATAAAAATAATAAAAAGTATCTTTCCAATCTTAATGGGGACCTGTGGTCATTAGGCCTATATTATCAAATACTTAAAGGGCTCCAAACCGGGTTGCCAGGTAGTAAATATATAGGTAAAAATAGATCCAATATGATTGCAGGTGCAAGTGAGGGCGGTATACAAAGCAGGTAAAATCAAAATACGGTTATCGTTATACCTGGCAACTATGCACAAAACTTAATCTTATATCTTGGGATTTACTTTACTGTATATTAATTCTATTTGAAAAGTCAGTCATTCATATTAAGCTCTTCAAGAATAGATACATTAGTACGGTGTTCGGTATATGATACTCTGAGGATTCTTCGATATGCCCACATCTTAAACGTATCGATTCGTCTTTTGTCAGCTTGTTTAATGGTCCATGTTTCCGATGCGTAAATTGCTATGGGAAAATAAGGCTGGCTAGCAATCTTAACTTTGTATTTTTTGTGACAGCCGAATCTTTCCAGACCTTAGTTTTTTTTTTATGCGTCTAGCACACGTGCTGCAGGGAAGTCTCTAAAGCGCTCCAGGAGCGGCACGAGTTTGATCGTCGAGTTTCTAGCCATAGCCAAGCGTCTTCTTGCTTCCGCTTCACAACCACGATTGTTAGTGATGAGGGATCCTAAATAGTTGAAATGGTCTACAACAGTGAAACCAGCAATTTCATTTATATGTGACAGATCTTCATTACGACTAAGAATCATTACTATCGTAATTTTTGCTAGTAATTTCCAGGCGCTCCATAACTGATTCTAGGTCTTGAATTGAAGTTGCAAATATAACAGTATCATCCGCATATCTAAGGTTACTTAGCTTTTTTCCACCGATTGTCACACCCCCACTCCAGCCATCCAAAACAGATCTCATTATATGTTCACTATATATGTTAAAAAGTAAGGGTGACAGAATACCGCCCTGTCTAACGCCGGCTTCTAGGTTAAAAAGATTGAAAAAATAATTATTCAGTTTAATTCTGCCATTTGTGTTCTCATACAGGGATCGGATAAGGTTTACAACAGAGGTGTCACACTCAATTTTGCAGAGGGCCATATATTAAATTTAGAATGTGTAGGCGGGCCAGATTCAAATAAAAAAAATGTACTGAATTATTATAACATTTTATTTATTTAATTATATAGTATATAATATACGGTTGTTAAAAATTATATCAAAGTTATGAAAGAGGGTAATTATTTTGAGCTCGAGGATCCAGATACCTGACTTCTCTTGTTTTTGGCAAGCTCATTGATGTCAGGTATCATATTCGTTGTAGTTATTTTAAGAATTGATTGGAGATGTTCATGTTCAAAGCCTTGTGCGATGTTTGTTCTTATTTATTTTCATGACGGAAAACATCTGCTCACATAAATAGGTGCTACCAAACATGCAGAGAATGCGTGCTGCATGCTTTTTTAATTCCGGGTAGTTATCCAAACTCTTGAAATATTGTGTAATAAAATGTAAGAGCGTTAATCTCTTAAAATTTTTCTTTCAAAATACTGTCCGATTGAAGATCTATCAACTCCATTTGCAAATGAACTGGTGCCTGTGAAGCTTCAAAATTGAATGGATTGTTGAAAATTGGGAATTCCATTTCATTCATTTTGTGAAAGTCTTCAAAACGATTGTTGAATTCCGTGATCAAATTTTGCAGAAGTTGAGAATATTGATCCAATTTTTTTTGGTTCACTGTGCCAAATGATTTTAAATGAGGGAAATGATCCAAAGCGCCATCCGTAGTTGTGCTGCTAAGTATATTCCAGTCGAGTTCATATTCTGCTATCAAATGCTCAATTGCAGAATAAATATCATTTGCTGTTGTAGTACCTGTCAATGGAACGCACTTTAATAGTTCTTCAGTTATTTCAAAGTTACTGTTAATACCTCGTATAAAAACAGCAAGTTGAGCTGTATCAGTGCTCTCGTCAACAGCCAGTGAAAAGTTTGTAAATTCCTTAATTTTCTCCTTCAGTTGAAGAACCAAATTTTGAGATAAATCATTTATTCTTGAAGCAACAGTGTTTCTTGACAGCGAAATATTTTGAATTATTGACTTTTGAAATGGAAATGAAACATCGGCAACTTTCAACTTACAGTCTTTAATAAAATCACCATCAGTGAAAGGTTTTGATCTCTTCGCGATTTCTAATGCAATAATAAAACTTGATTTCAGGGCATCTTCGCTCTCAGTATTAGCTTTAGTAAACATCGATTGTTGACCTTGAAGTTTAGATTTTAAAGATGACAATGTGTCCATTCTTATTTTTTTCAGTGTAACAATCGAATTTTGATTTATGATTCGTATCATAGTGTCTCTTCAAGTTAAACTCCTTACAAACAGCAACTGTTTGATTGCAAATCAAACACAGTGGTTTACCTTTCCATTCTATGAAAAAATATGCAATTTCCCATTTAGACTGAAAAACTCTGCAGTCACTATCAACTTTACGTTTTTGTGACATTATGCCAAAATCGTAACAATTATGGAACTCGACACAACAATTATGGATATCGCACGCGCACGACACAAACAAATGCACAATACCTTCACAATCACTACTTCGCAGTACAACTAAAATCCTTCTCCGACCGTATCGCTTCGATTACTCGACTCACACTCAACTGACTCACGTCGCGCCGACGCACTCCTTTTATAATATCGATAAGGAAGGTTCTAGTCTAGACTCGAAGCGCGTGGAAGATTCTATTGTTCTCAACAAAAATAATAGGGTATTTCCGCTTGTTGCTAAGAGATGGCGTTACTGTCTATCTCTCTCGCTTGTCAAGGCACGCGCTGCCCTTGAAATTACTTATAAATGTAGTGTGCGCATTTTAAAACTTCCGTAGAGGAATCGAGTGAAGTCTAAAAGCTCTAAAAAACATGATTCTTCTTTCTGTGACACATTGCGATCGCGGGCCTTATTGATACGTCTCGGGGGCCGGATGCGGCCCGCGGGCCGTATCTTTGACATCCCTGGTTTACAAGATGTATAGGTATTCCCATGCTGATTAGAATCGACCAGAGTTTGTTCCATTGTATGCAGTCGAAAGCTTCAGAGTAGTCTTTAAAACAGATATAGGTTGTTATTTGGAATTCCCTGACTTTTTCTATTATCTGGCGTATGTTGAGAATTTGTTCTCTAGTGCCTCTTCCTGGAATGAAGCCTGTTTCTTCGGTAGATATTTGCGGTAGCAGAAAAGTTTTGAGTCTTTCATTTAGGATCCAGAGAAACACGTTGGCAGCGTGTGACACTAGAGCGATTGTTCTATAGTTGCTGCAATCCAAAGGGGATCCTTTCTTATGTAAGGGTATAAAAATGCAACTTGGCATCAGTCCTTCGGCCATCTTCCAGTCTTCCATACCACATTACACAGTTAATGTAGCATAGTCACGGCGGTTTCTCCCATTATCTTTATTATTTCCGCATTGATCTCGTCCGTACCTGCTGCTTTTCTATTCTTTAACCTCTGAATAGCCTTCCTGACTTCAGATTTAAGAATACATGGTTCTTGTTCTTCTGCGGCTTCGTTGTCGACACTGCAGTCACCCACTAATTGAGCCACAAAAAGTTCTTTACAGTGATTCTTCCAAACTCGATGATTCCAGGCATGTCGGTGACTGTTCTACCTTCCTTATCTCTGATTATTTGTGTTTTAGGTTTGAGTTCTTTCGATAGGTATTTTACCTTTTCATAAAGTTTTTGTGGTCGATTGTTCGTAACATGTTGTTCTAGCGCCTCATACATATTATTCAAGTATGCGTCGCTATAGTCCTTTTTACAAGTCACCTTGATTTCTTTATTGATTGATCTGATTATCTCCAATATGTTGTTTATTAAAATCATATTTCTTCTTGTTTCTATGAGCTTTAGGGTATCGTCAGTCATCCAATGTTTTTGAGGATGTTTTTGTATTTTTGCCGAGCATTGTGTAGCAGAATTTGTTATCCTCTTTTTAATATCTGTCCACGTTTTGTCTCTATCTTCTGTGACTTCCAGAATGTTATAGTTGATTATTGTTTAGAAAAAAGTACTCTCTGGTACTGTAATTCTCTTAGTTGTTGTTGTTTTTTTTTTAGGAATGGCTAGTTTTATTCTCATATGATAATTTGTGATTTGAACCACATACCGCGTCTGGGCGTGATCTTACATTCAATATAGATGATCTCTATCTAGAGCTGACCAGGATATAATCAATCTGATTTTTGTAGTACCCGTCCGGTGACACCCACGTGGAAAGTCGTCTTGGATGATGTTTGAAGGTGGTATTAGTGATAGTGAAGCTATTATTAATAGCAAACTGAAGTAGACGACCTCGGCGTTCGTTTCTAACATCAAGCCCAAATTTTGCTATCATATACCGACTCTGGTCATTGCCATTTGTAGCATTAAAGTCTCCAATCACCATTATGACCTCTTTTGATGGGATTCTTCAATCTTATTGTAGACTTCCTCAGTTGCTTCATCATCAGAGAGTGATGTTGGCATGTACACTTGTGTGATATGGAGGTTTATTGGTATGCCGTAACGCATACTTTAATCAGGCGATCTATACACTAACCCTTAATTTTCTATCGACGACGGTATATTGCTCCCATGTTTGGAGCTCTGCTACAACACGTACGCTGTATTTGTTGTATTGTATTCCGAGGAAATTCGTCTGGTTAGAGACCCAGAACTCACCAACAACCTTAATTACTTGAAACTTCGAAAAACGGTTATTGTCTTGAGTCTCATCTGCAAGTGCTTTCATGGAGAGGGCTCAATGGATATAGCCTGCTTAAGTGGTGCATGCTAGGAATACTCGTCGCGCTAAACAGGCATATCCATATGATGTTCAGCGTGTCACTCGTACTGTCCTTTCCAAGAGTTCTTTTATATGGAAACGCTTAATCCTTTGGAATGGTTTGCCGAGGGCGGATTTCTCGCCGAGTATAATTTACAGCGATTCAAGACGAACGTAAATCGCTTCTTTCCGCACACGCATGGGTCTGGAAGCGCTTTAGGGATTTCCCTGCAGCAAGTGTGGTATTTCCAAAAAAAATAATAATACTTGAAAATAACGCTCACGTATCCAAGGTTAAATTCCGGTTGTCCCTTAATAATGAATGGCGTGTTGCTTCTCGCTTCATAACCAATAGAAAGAACGGGCATACGGGACAAAGTAAACTAGCTAGCAAGTTGAAACTTGTCACGCAGCGTGGTTAAAGATGTATCAACCGCCACCTGTCGGCGTAACTCAATGCTATTTCGCCCCCTTAATATATAGCCTTAGTCTGGGAATCCTTGGAGCGCACCGCGTATATATTTTCTGGAACTCTACTTCTAAGACTTTCATTAGTATTTTCACAGCACCTTTACGTATATTTTGTCTAGCGAGATGACTAATTCAGACTGGTTTATAGCTAAGCCACGGTCTTTTTTAGAAATGAAACAACTGCGAATACGAGGTGTGGCTAGAAAAGAAATGGACTGATTTGGTTACGCCGACAATATTGGTGCCGTGCGGTTGGCCAGGTTGAGCTTAAGTACCCCTTCTATCTATTTCGCCATTTTGAAGATTGTACTATTTCCAGTGCGACTGCAGCGGTAAATCGTATCGTACATTTGCTCTGCGCCGAAAAAATACTTAGTGTCAATGTTGAGAAACGAGTTAACGTAAAATTTCTCGTTTAACTTGGAAAGCCTGCTGCTACGGAAATATTAAGTTTGCTGCGAGAAGTGTACGGTGATGATTGCTTATCATGAACTTCAATTTTCGAGTGGGCAAAACGATTAAAAGATAGCAAAAAGAGACGACAACATTGAAAAAGTCGGTAAGATTATTAGAGAAAATCGACATCTAAGTTAACAAATATTGAGTTCGGCAAATTTTGTGTATTCAAAGTACCTAAAATCCTTTCTCCAACGTGGCAAAAGAACACGCGGATGAGCAAATCAAAATTCAAAGCAATAATGATTGTATTTTTTGACATCCGTGGGATTATTCCCATTAATTGGGTGCCTGAAGGTCAAAATTGTAAATCAAGTTTACTATAAACAGGTTTTGACCACCCTTCGTGAACGTGTGAGAAGGAAAAGACCTGAATGTCTTGGATCCTTCAAAAAGACAACGCACCAGCACACAATGTTCTGTCAATCAACAAGATTTTGGCGAAACATGTTAGTGTATCCACCCTACTCACCTGACTTTGCTCTATGAGACATTTTTTTGTTTTTCAAAATGAAGAATGTATTGAAAGAAACCCGTTTTGAGTCCGTTGACGCAGTGAAGAAAAAAGCGAGGGAGGTCATGATAAACCTTTCAGCAATGGACAATTTGTATCGAGCGTTGTAGAGATCGAGAAGGAGTGTATATTGAAGGGAATTAGGGTTTTAGTGTGAAAGTTCAAAAATATAAAGACTTATAAATTCAATCAGGTTATTGTCTAGCCACACCTCGTATATGCCACATGGTCTCGAGATCACTGTATGTTTTAGATACTGGAGTGCATATATCTAGCAATAGTTAGGATTCTTGGTACCAGTCGTAAAAGTCATCCCTGAGTGTCGTTCTTCATTGGTACGGGTATAGTAAATCCCAACATATAAGATTTTGCTTTTTTGCTTTTTCAATGAGGCAATAAACGACCTAGGGTTTTGTGCATAGTTGCCAGGTATTATGATAAACGTATTTTTATTTTACCTGTTTTGTATACCGACTTCACTTGCACCTACAATCATATTGGATCAATTTTTACCTATATATTTACTACCTGGCAACCCGGTTTGAAGCCCTTTAAGTATTTGATAATATAGGCCTAATGACCACGGCTCCCCATTAAGATTCGAAAGATACTTTTTATTATTTTTATCAGTTTTACTTACAACTTACAACGTAACGGTTCTATTTTAATTATGTGGCGTCCGTGGGAAAATTGCAATAGTGGCTATCGCAAGAGAAAACATTTATCACTTGACGCTAAACAAATAGTGAAAAATGTTTACGACAGTTTGGTAAAAAGAAATTTAAATAAACAAGGTGCTTCGTAGGAAAACCATCACTCAGGAACAGGAAAAAACGGAAAGATTTTCAAACGCATCATGTAAGACGATTGTGAAAAAGACGTCATCAGGAGATAAATATATTCTATGTATAAAGAGCAGTTCGTGCCGACACTAGACCAAATAAAATTAAGACTGATGCAGGACGGGACCATTATATATTGTGGCCGATCGACCCTTCACAGAATTCTCTTAAGAATAGGATTCACGTTCCGAAAAATCAACAAAAGGCAAGTAGTGATGGAGTGATAAAGATTACGAATCTTGCGACATACTTATTTACAAGAAATTAAAAAGTATCGATCAGAGAATTGGCCAATAATTTACCTTGACGAAACATGGTTTGATGCCCATGACACTGTGCAAAAAGGGTGCGTTGACAGCAGTACAAAATGTCAGACTAACGCACCTTCAAATAAAGGTAAACGAATAACCATTTTGCATGCTGGATCTAAAAAGGGCTGGGTTTCAAACTGTCTAGTATTATCTGCAAAAAACATAAAAGATTCTAGTTTGGACTATCACGAAGACACGACCGCAGAACTTTTTGAAAATTGGTTTCAAAATTCCCTTTTGCCAAGTGTTCTCGAACAGAGTGTTGTAGTTATGGATAATGCAAATTACCATAGTCGCCTACTAAATAAGGTTCCTAATGCAGCCAACACCAAATCGGAAATATAGGAATACATGTTAGAAAATGACATTTATTTTGACTTTAGTTATAAAAAGGTGATCTTTTGGAAGTTGTGAAAGACTATAAATTAAAAAAGAAATATGTTTGTGATAGTATGGCTGAGAAAATGGGATACACTGTTTTGCGGCTTCCTCCGTATTATTGTGTGTTTAATTCAATTGAACATATTTGGCAACAAGTTATATCAAAAATAAGGGCAAAAAATGTTTCTCCTACTTTAAGCGTGTCAGTGGTTGAATTAGTAAAAAAAGTTATAAATGATATACCTTGTGAAAGCTGGAAGAATTCCATTCAGCACGTTGTTAAAGTTGAAGAGAAGTATGAGTTAGCTTCGAGCGGCAGCAGCATCATTTATGTAAATAATATAAAGCCACTGATAATTACCTTAGCTGATGACAGTGATAGTGAAACAGAATTAGGCTTAAGTTAAAATTTTTTTTTATTTATACAATATGTCCCTTCTTGTAAACCCCATTCATTCAAACTGTATATTTGTATTTCTTATCCATTTGTTTTTACATGCATCTATAAATAAACATCTCCAAAAACACTTATAATTTTATTTATTTGTATTAATGAATAAAATTCTTAAGTCCATCTCTGCAACCTATCATAAACAAAAGGTCAGAATTTTTATATTGCCCACTTAAAACGGCAAAAATCAGGATTTTATATTTTGGGACAAGCTATACTTCCGTTTCAATTCAAATGAGATGGGTGATCACGAGCATCTACCTCAATGTTCTAGTGGGTCTTATGATTTACTGGGGGGGGTATCACACTATCGTAACTTGACATTTTCGATACTAACTGAGCTACCAGAATGATTTAGGCTGATTTCTAAAAGCAAGAGAAATCAAATATAATATTATTGATTTGGTCACAAAATTCGACTAGCGCAAACGTTGACTCATCGCAAATATGTATAAATATCATATTAATGAACCTCTGAGGGGATAATTTTGTCGACGTTTTCTTGAGGGAGATGATTTAGAAGTTGTACGTGAAAAGATTCCAGGCTTGCAGCTTCTGTTGGTCTATTTGGTTAAAACAGCACGTTTCATGTTTCTTTATAATATTAGTATTTGTTGCTTTACGAGCGAATACATTTGAATTCAATTAAAAGTCAGTTGTTTGTAAAATTTTATTTCCATATTTTAATTAGAAAACTACGTTAATGGAAGACTTTCTTCATCAAACTAAAATGAAATACATTTAAAGTTTCTGTGCATTTAATATAAATAATAAGAGGTTCGTTCTTGTCCAAAAAAAACTTTTCCACTTAAACTTTCTACTTTAAAATAGAGCGACGATGTTAATTTAAACTATTTATTGGACCGCGAAGAAACTTTCTCGTACAAACTTCGAACTTGGTCATCTTGACATATCTCGATATAATTCTTTGTTTATTGTTCCAGTCTTCGTAAACTCGGAACAGTCTGAAATAGACGCGATTGCCGGGTTTGCTTCTGATAAATATTTGGCATCAAAATATCTTGAATGGAAATTTAAAAGTTAAATATTGGTGAACAATGAAAATATGACTCTCTTTATTAAAACTGGTGCTTATATTATCGCGGAAATATTCTACATAGAAAACTAAATAAATTGAATGTAGTTTTCTGACTTAAAATTTTAGTAAATTCAAGGTGATTTTGACTATTAAATTTAAATTGGCGATGCTTCATTGATTACTTTTTTCTCAATTCGGACATTTCTAAAGTTTAGCAAAAATCTCATTTTCAGGTCTTTTAACACTATATTTTCTTATAAGTATTTTTCAAAATATTTCTGATAAAAAGAAGATTAAGGTTTGAACATTAGGAGAATGCATGCGGTAATGTGTAGGATATCCCGTTATCGTCATGCGAAATATAAAACAGTGGGCACCCACGAATTGTAAGAAAAACCCGTAAAAGCGATACCAGAACGTTTTATTTATTAAACCGGCTATTTTATATTATAGTTTAGTAGGCAATATTTAAAAATTTAGTAATTATTTTATTGGTGTATGTGAAAAATTTCAGCTTTGGATAGTCAGTGCATGTTATTTTCTTTGGTAAACTTTTAAAGCAATATACTTCAAATATGGTTTGTTTTGGGTGGCTTCAGATGCTTTTCTAAACTGAAAAAGTAAAACCACCTAAACTTATTATAATATATATATATATATATATATATATATATATATATATATATATATATATATATATATATATATATATATACAGGGTTACAGGGAAAGTCCTAGATAATTAAGGACGTTATAGTTTAGGTCGTTTCTGACCGATTTGATTCTATGACATGATGTCCTAAACTTAACTGTTTTCGAGATATTGAAGTTTAAAGATTTTCTAAAAAAAACATGTTTTTTTTTGCTTTTATATCGATTTTTTTTTATTAGAGGTTCTCGAGTGCGATTTTTTGGTTATTTTTAGTTAGTCTGTATGTCAAGTATCAAAAATCATCAAAAAAATTTGAACTGGTTACTAACAGTTTCAAATGGCGGCTTGTTAATGTTTCTAAATTACGAATTTTTACCAAGTGTTTCCTACTTTAAATCAATAAAGAGAAAAAAAAATGTATGGAAGTTATTCTGCAAATTATTTTAAAAACTTTTACGTCTTTTTAGCTATCTAAAACGGTATAATATCTACTGGATGTATTGAAAATTCTAAGAAAATGAGATTTCAATAGGCCCAAATGTAGAGTAACATAATAATAGAATTTAGATACTACCAATTACCGGTTTACTACCTGCACCTTCAAACAATAAAAAGGGTTGGGTAAGCATTTTTTCCGGTCGGGGTACTCTCTGTGCGAGTGACATTTTCTGTTCACTAAACATTATTGAATGATTTTTAGTCTGCTCATGCGATTCGTCCGTGGTAGATGTGCTATACCGTGCTTTTCAAAAATATCTGTGTTTCATCTTCTGACTGTGTGAATTGGCTCGTAACTGGATTTTGATCTCTGCTTGTGAATATGGCAACGTATACCAACGAGGAATATGCTGACATCCTAATGTGTTACAGATTTTGCGAAGGAGTGTCGTCGCGTGCACGTGATGAATACATACTGCGATATCCTACTCGTCGTGTACCTGATGTTAGCGTATTTGATGGAACTTATCGAAGACTACGAGAAACTGGTTTCGTACAAAGACGGCGGACTGACATGGGACGACCACGTATCTTTGACGAAGACGAAGAAAACGAAATACGACGTTTCTTTGAGGTGGACCCAACCACATCTACAAATGTTGTCGCACAACAGCTTGGTATTTCGCAGTGGAAGGTATGGTTTGTAATGCATACTGTTGGGCAACACCCTTACCACTATAGGCCCGTGCAAGTCATTGAAGAAGGGGATCCGTTGCGACGATTAGAATTCTGCAGATTTATGCTCAATACCGATGTCGAAGATGCATCTTTTTTTAAGAAAATACTATGGACTGACGAATCGAAATTCGACAAAGACGGTCTTACAAACTACCACAATGCCCACTATTGGGCTTCTAAAGAGGAAGGCAACCCAAACAAAAAAAGAACGAAAGGATCACAAACAAGATTCAGCTTAAATGTGTGGATGGGTATAATTTCAAATTATTTGGTTCCTGCCAGATAATTTGAATGACGAGGAATACGACAATTTTTTGCGGAAGGATTTACCTAATTTGATGGAAGACCAACCTATTGGTTTGAGACAAAACATGTACTTTCAACACGATGGCTGCCCAGCTCACTACAGAGGAAGTGTTCGTGCATGGCTCAATGACAATTATCCCAACAAATGGATTGGAAGAGGCGGACCCATACCTTGGCCGGCGAGAAGCCCAGACCTAACACCGATGGATTTTTATGTGTGGGGTCACATGAAAAGTCTCGTATACGACCAGATGACTCCTATCGAAAACGTGGATGTCCTAAGACAAAAAATAATTGATGCGGCTGACGAAATGAGGCGGCACCTCACAACCAGCGTTGTAAAAAGTAATTTAAGAAAAAGAATGAGAATTTGTGTTAGAAATAGGGGCAACCATATAGAACATGAATTATAATTAATAAAAAATAATAAATTGCAAGGTTTTTTGTTTTATTTGTGTATTTTTCGTATTTTCACCTAGAACTAAAAATTTATCTTTTGCTACCCGAGCCCTCTTTAGGTGTCATTCTGTGTACAGTTTTCCTATTAAACTCCTAGTATTATACCTTTTTTGATAGCTAAAAAGACGTAAAAGTTTTTAAAATAATTTGCAGAATAACTTCCATAATTTTTTTTTCTCTTTATTGATTTAAAGTAGGAAACACTTGGTAAAAATTCGTAATTTAGAAACATTAACAAGCCGCCATTTGAAACTGTTAGTAACTAGTTCAAATTTTTTTGATGATTTTTGATACTTGACATACAGACTAACTAAAAATAACCAAAAAAATCGCACTCGAGAACCTCTAATAAAAAAAAATCGATATAAAAGCAAAAAAAACATGTTTTTTTTTAGAAAATCTTTAAACTTCAATATCTCGAAAACGGTTAAGTTTAGGACATCATGTCATAGAGTCAAATCGGTCAGAAAACGACCTAAACTATAACGTCCTTAATTATCTAGGACGACTTTCCCTGTAACCCTGTATATATATATATATATATATATATATATATATATATATATATATATATATATATATATATATATATATATATATATTATAATAAGTTTAGGTGGTTGTATATGTATGTATATGTATATATATATATGTATATGTATATATATATATATATATATATATATATATATATATATATATATATATATATATATATATATATATATATATGTATATATATATACCCCGTGGGGGGGCGGGATAGAATATCTCCCCCGGTATGTTCTGCCTGTCGTAGGAGGCGACTTAAAGAACAACCTAGATGGTAGATGCCCAGATCCCACCAGCATCACCCGGTGTGATACCATCGCATCGGCTTAGGCTGCGTGAAGTTGCTTAACGTTTCGTGGCTGTGCCGATGTCCCGGACTGTGGGACCAGATAGCATGATGAGGCACCTGGATACAAAAAATTCCGGAGGTAAAATAGCCCCCCGTTCGGATCTCCGGGTGGGGGCTGGTTCAGGGGCGTCGACATGCAGAGATCAGAATTTCAAAATGGATTTTTGCAACATACGAGGTTTAAACACGAACATAAATTCAGTGCACCAACACCTGCAATCAAATAAACCTCATGTACTCGCTCTCTGTGAAACTAAGGTCAGTTCATCGACCAGCACAGTAAACTATCTTTATCCTGGGTACGACTTCTATTCCCGATTTAGGCGTAACTTTGGAATCTGTCTTTATGTCAGAAGCGACCTCTCTTGCCAACGAGAAGAGACTCTGGAGCCCCCAAACTTTGATGTTATGTGGTTAAAAATAACGACTCAACCAACCACAAGGTTCATCTGTATCCTCTATCGACCACCAAGTGATACTAACTATAGAACACTTTTCGCTTCCCTTGCAGACACCATCGATCATTTACAAATTAACTATCCAAATGCCGAAATTGCCATCCTGGGCGACTTTAATGTCCACAACATCAACTGGCTTAAATATTCAAATACTACCGATGAACAAGGTCGTGAAGCCGAATCATTTTCAATCAGTTGTGGCTTAACTCAGCTTATTGACGAACCAACACGGATCCCTGATCGAGACGGAGAGTTTGCCAGTCTTCTTGATCTCTTTTTAACCACCAATCCGGAGATTTACACAGTCAGCGTAAATCCACCGTTAGGTTCTTCCGACCATAAACTACTTTCGACATCGAGTATTCTACCAATCAATGACAGAGAGGCGCCTAAACCGCGCAAGATTTGGCACTACAAGTCTGCTAAAATGGGAAGATCTCATGGAATATTTTCGAACTTTCCCTTGGTTGGACGTTTGTTTTCGATCCGACGACCCATCTGACTGCGCCAGGGAGGTTTCCGATGTTATTTTGGCCGGTATGGAGGCTTACATCCCTTTTTCGAAGAAATGCCCTTCCAACGGCAAGCCTTGGTTTGACCGAAAATGCAAAGAAGCTGTTGCTTCCAAACATCTTGCATACCGACAATGGCGCGAAAATCCTAACACCATAAATCGTAACACATTTGTTCGTGCCAGGAACAAATGCAAAGAAATTATCGACGAAACCAAGGAGGTACACAATCAACGGATTAGAAGCAAACTTCTCGCCTGTCCCGGCAATTCAAGGTCCTTTTGGTCGGTCGCTAAGGCAGTTGGTCGGAATTTCACCAGATCGACCATACCACCACTCACACGGCCAGATAATTCTATTGCATCGACACCTGTTGAGAAAGCGAACTTGTTGGCTGAACTCTTTGCTTCACATTCTACTGTCGATTTCCAAGGAAAAAACACCACCTACTATTCCCATAGTGCAGTCAAGGATGCCCGATGTTGTCTTCAGACAGCGTATTATAAAGCGTATTCTGATGAAGCTAGACACCAAAAAGGCTTCTGGCGCTGACGGAATACCTGCCTTAGTTCTTAAAATCTGTGCGAGGGAACTAACGCCAGTTTTCTGTAGACTTTTCAACCTATCCTACAGAAAGGGAATATTTCCTTCCTGCTGGAAATGCGCTACAGTTCAGCCGATACCTAAAAAAGGCAAGAAGACCTTGCCAAATAACTACCGACCAATCGCACTGCTTTCAATAATATCGAAAGGCCATCAATCAGCATCTTCTAAAATATCTTGAAGGATTCAACATTATTAGCGATCACCAATATGGCTTTCGTAAAAATAGATCAACAGGAGATCTTCTGACTTATGTAACACATGTTTGGAACAATGCAATTGAACACTTTGGAGAATCTCGAGCGGTTGCTCTGGACATATCCAAGGCATTCGATCGTGTTTGGCACGATGGGCTGTTGGCTAAGCTACGTTCTTATGGTATGTCTGAAAAGTTCTGTTTGTGGCTCTCATATTTCCACAGAGAGCGTTCTTTACGAGTGGCAGTCGACGGATTTCTTTCTAACACCTTCACTATCAACGCCGGTGTACCTCAAGGCTCCATATTGTCTCCTACTCTTTTTCTCATTTACATTAACGATCTGCTGGAAAAGACCGAGAATCCAATCTACAGCTTTGCAGATGACAGTACACTTATCTCTTCATTCACTTTGAACGCTCGGACATCGGCTACTCAGACGAATATCCGCAGACAGCAGGAAGTCGTTCAACTTAACAAAGACCTGGAAGAAATTCTATCTTGGGGTGACAGTAACCAAGTGGAATTTAACGCTACAAAAACCCAGGCGGCAGTTTTTTCTAAAAAAGTTAACGTTGCTGAACCCGACATAGTTATGTCGGGGCACTCCATTCTTCTAACATCGTCACTCAATTTGTTGGGCGTTAATTTGGGAGCAAATATGTCCTGGCATGAACATGTTGCAGGCATAGCAAGGAGAGCTTCTCAAAAGTTGGGAATATTATTTCGAACCAGAAAGCTTTACACTCCACAACAACTCTTAATTCTTTACAAAGCTCAAATTTGACCAACTATGGAATACTGCTCCCATGTTTGGAGCTCCGCTCCCAAACATACACTGCATTTGTTGGATTCTATTCAGAGAAGAGCTGTTCGTCTGACTGGAGACCCGGAACTGACCGTCGGCCTTGATTCGCTGGAACATCGAAGAACGGTTGGCGACTTGAGCCTATTCTACAAGTACTTTCATGAAAAGTGTTCGAAGGATGTGGCCCGCTCAATTCCTCCCAGAGCGGTGCATGTTAGAAGTACACGTCGCGCTAATTCTTCACATCCGTATGAGGTTCAGCTTGTTACTCCCCGTACAACACTTTTCAAGCAGTCTTTTATATGGAGAACATCATCCCTTTGGAATAATTTGCCCAGGACTGTGTTTCCCACCGAGTACAATCTACAGCGATTCAAGAACAACGTGAATCGCCTTCTCCGCACACGTGTCGCTCCTGTAGCGCTTTAGGGACTTCCCTGTAGCACGTGTGCTAGACCCATAAAAAAAAAAATATATATATATATATATATATATATATATATATATATATATATATATATATATATATATATATATACATATATATATATATATATATATATATATAAGTTGGATTGAATTCTTTCTTGAACCTTGGAATATTGAATATATATTTTTTCAATTTCTTGGGCTTTATGGTTCTTTTGTTTTAAGGATAGAGAAATTACATCATGTTCTAGTTAGAATTTATTGAAAACGTTTCGCCCGATTTTCAGGCTTCTTCAGTTCATCTAAAAATTGAATTTTCTGTTTTGGATGTTCAATAGGACGCACAAAATTTTTTTAATTATGAATATATAAAATTCTTAAACTTATAATACAATGTAGAAGGTGAAAATAATTATTTTCACCTTCTACATTGTATTATAAGTTTAAGAATTTTATATATTCATAATTAAAAAAATTTTGTGCGTCCTATTGAACATCCAAAACAGAAAATTCAATTTTTAGATGAACTGAAGAAGCCTGAAAATCGGGCGAAACGTTTTCAATAAATTCTAACTAGAACATGATGTAATTTCTCTATCCTTAAAACAAAAGAACCATAAAGCCCAAGAAATTGAAAAAATATATATATATATATATATATATATATATATATATATATATATATATATATATATTTCGGGATGGATTTGACGAATAAGAGGGCAGTGGGTAGACTGTATAGAACTACAAAACATACGCATCAATGTGAGCGGACGGAAACTGAACCATTTGAGATACGCAGATGATGTCGTTCTAATATCCAACAATAGAAATGACTTGGAGGATATGATGAATGACTTGATAGAGAAAACAAAAAAAACTGGAAATGAATATAACGAAGACTAAAACTATGACGCCGGGAGAATAACAAGAAATTCAAATATATATATATATATATATATATATATATATATATATATATATATATATATATATATATATATATATATATATGGGTCGTGCATTTCGCCTTGATGGAGATGATAGACAACAGGCTGAGATAAAAAGAAGAAGTAATCTGGGATGGTCGGTCTCTGGAAGGTTCAGTATTATACTAAAGTCGCAAAGCATTGTCCAACACCTAAAGACGAAGGTGTTTAATGAGTTTGTTTTGCCGGTCTTCTTAATATACGGTGCAGAAAAACTGTAATTTTACTAAAACTACAGCGGCTAACAGTCCCCCAAAGGGCCATGGAGAGAGCAATGCTCGGTTTCACATTAATGAATAGGAGACCAAACGCATCGATCCGCTTAAGAAAGAACGTCGTATTGGATATATACATACATATATATATATATATATATATATATATATATATATATATATATATATATATATATATATATATATATACGAGGCTGGTTTGAAAAGTCCGTGCAAAAATAAAAACTACTTATGTGTTTGGGGTAAACCTTTTTTATTTTTCGACATAGTCTCCTTTTAGACTTATACACTTCGTCCAACGATGTTCTAGTTTGTTGATCCCTTCCGAATAATAGGATTTGTCCAAGTCTGCAAAATATCCATTAGTGTCTGCAATCACCTCCTCGTTTGAATAGAATCTTTGTCCCGCCAGCCATTTCTTCAAATTGGGGAACAAATAGTAGTCCGAGGGAGCCAAGTCTGGAGAATAGGGGGGATGTGAAACGAGTTGGAATCCTATTTCCATTAATTTTGCGACCACAACTGCTGAGGTGTGTGCTGGTGCGTTGTCGTGATGGAAAAGGACTTTCTTGTGAGCCAATCGCGGGTGTTTTTCTTGCAGCTCGGTTTTCAAACGGTCCAATTACGATGAATAATATTCACCTGTAATAGTTTCACCCTTTTCCAGATAGTCGATGAGGATTATCCCTTGCGAATCCCAAAAGACAGTCGCCATAACCTTTCCGGCCGAAGGAACGGTCTTCGCGTTTTTTGGTGCAGATTCCCCCTTGGTAACCCATTGTTTAGATTGTTGTTTGGTCTCAGGAGTATAGTAATGTATCCACGTTTCATCCACAGTGACGAAACGACGCTTAAAGTCCTCCGGATTCTTCTGGAATAGCTGCAAACCATCCTTGCAACATTTCACACGATTCCGTTTTTGGTCAAGCGTGAGCAATCGCGGCACCCATCTTGCGGATAGCTTTCTCATGTCCAAATGTTTATGCAAAATATTATGTACCCGTTCAGTCGAGATGCCCACAGCACTAGCAATCTCACGCACCTTAACTCTTCTGTCATCCATCACCATATCATGGATTTGATCAATGATTTTTGGAGTCGTAACCTCCACAGGCCGTCCAGAACGTTCAGCGTCACTTGTGCCCATATGGCCAGTCCGAAAATTTTGAAACCACTTATAAACTGTTCTAATCGAAGGTGCAGAATCACCATAATGTTTATCAAGCTTCTCTTTAGTCTCCTGAGGCGTTTTGCCTTTCATAAAGTAATGTTTAATCACCGCACGAAATTCTTTTTCGTCCATTTCTTGAAAGTCACTCGACTTCCTTGATTCACACGAATGCCAAACACAAAGAAATAGACCAATATGGCTGAAACTTGGTGTGCGTTCATTCAAGAGATGCTACTAACTAAACGTGACCTCGATACGCGCCGGTGGTGCCATCTCTCGGACTTTCAAACCAGCCTCGTACATATTTAAATCTTCTGCTTTAATCTTGGGCATAAGGTTCGTTTAATTAAAATACTTGAGTTTTTGTTTCTTTAAAAGTCTTTTTTATTTGACCTTTCGCTCTATGCTTATGGGCATTCTCAAAAAATTTTTCTTTGGTATTTCTAAAAGTAAATTAAAAATTCAAACACAGTCAACATACGGATACAAGCAATAATTCAAGGCAAAAATATAAAAATATGAACACTTAAAATTTTGTCTTTTATATCAACAATTGGTTTAAAATTAACAATAAAAAATTAAAGTCATTAATCAATACATTTTATATTGTTCGTAGTTTGAAAATAAGTAAACCAGACCAATACATCTCGGTCTAAGACCAACGATGAGACTAGAGAAAACACTTTTGTATGGTTGCGGAATGCACCATTTTTTGTATGCTTTTATTTTTAGTTGGTTTTTATGCTAATTCATTTTTGAAAATATGTTTTTATTAATTTTATTAAAATTTTTCTTATTATTATTATTTTTTTAATATTAGTTTTAAGTACTTGATAGCTAATTAGGTAAGATGAGGTTATATATTAAGCTTAAGTCCTTAATATAAGTTCTGTAATTCACTGCGTTTTTTTTTTATCTTATTTCTATCATTTCTTTAATTACTAATTTATGGTAGTTGCGGTCTTGGTTTAAGATTTTAGTTTCTTTATAATTAAATGTGTGATTTGTTTCGTTTTCGTGTTTATTAAGTGCAGTTGTGGCATTCTTTATGTATTCGTGGCCATTCAATCTATCTTTTAGTTATTGGCTAGTCGTATCTATGTATTTTTTGGACAATTTTCACATGGAATAGAGTATATTACGTTAGAGTTTTTTGTTATTGGGATGTTATTTTTTAGTTTCGTTGATAGGGAATTCAGCTCCTTATAAGATTTGTGGCAAACAGTTATGTCATATTTGTTTAGTGTGTTTTTAGTTTTTTAGATAGGTCTTTTATATACGGTAATGCTATGGATTTTTTTGTGTTTAGTTGTTTGAGTTAGGTTTTGTGATTTTTTTGTATTGTTGTAGAATCGATAAGTGCGTTTTTTTATTATTTGTTTTATATCATTTATTATAAAACCGATTGATGACAGAACTTCTTTTACTTTTTTAAGCATAATAGATACAAATTGTGGAGAAGCTAATGAGACAGCACGATCGGTTAAATCTATGATTACACTAATTTTTTGGGATTTTGAATGGTTTGAGTGGTAGTTCAGGTATCTACTTGACCATGTTGGTTTAGCGTACGAGTTTGTTTGGATTTTGTGATTCTCCTTTCCACGTACAGGTGTCATGTCTAGAAAATTTATTTCTTCGTTTTTATTTCCGGGGGTGAATTGGATTGTGTGATGGAGACCATTGAATCTTTTGTGAACTTCGTCGATTTTATCTCTGGGTACTGATACAATGCTGCGTCGACAAGGCCTTTGAAGAATACGATTTTGAAATTTAGTTCCTCTATTACTCTTTCTTCTAAGTATTCCATGGTGAGTTATAAGTGATCTCATAGCACAACTATCCAGTTGTTTGTAGAAAAAGTCAGTCAAATTGAATATATATATATATATATATATATATATATATATATATATATATATATATATATATATATATATATATATATATATATATATATATATATATATATATATATATATATATATATATATATATATATATATATATATATATATATATATATACATAAAACAGTTCTACTGGAAAACTATGCACAACAAACAGACAGCAGTGACCGAACCACCAAACAAACAGATCATTGGAAAAGTATTTGGTCAGAAAGCAAATACAAACATGTGACCGAACAGGAAAATTCCACATTAACTACTTTGGGACCAAAGAGCGTGATGAGGCGCCTCGATGCAAAAAGTTCCGGAGGTGGAATGGCCCCCGTTCGGTTGTCCGGGTGGGGGCTGGTTCGGGGGCGTCGACATGCAGTCATCATAATTTTAAAATAGATTTTTGCAACATACGAGGTTTAAACTCGAACATAAATTCAGTGCATCAACAGCTGCAATCAAATAAACCTCATGTACTTACTCTATGTGAAACCAAGGTCAGTCCATTGACCAGCACGGTCAACTATCTTTATCCTGGGTACGACCTCTATTTCCGATTTAGGCGTAACTTTGGAATCTGTCTTTTTGTCAGAAGCGACCTCTCTTGTCAACGAGAAGGGGCTCTGGAGCCCCGAAACTTTGATGTTATGTGGTTAAAAATAACGACTTAACAAACCACAAGGTTCATCTGTATCCTGTATATCGACCACCAAGTGATACCAATTTTCGAACACTTTTCGATTCTCTTGCAGATATCATCGATCATTTACAAATTAACTATCCAAGTGCCGAGATTGTCATCCTGGGCGACTTTAATGTCCACAATATCAACTGGCTCAAATATTCAAATACTGCCGTCGTAAAGCTGAATCATTCTCAATCAGTTGTGGCTTAACTCGGCTTATTGACGAACCAACACGGATCCCTGATCGAGACGGGGAGTTAGCTAGTCTTCTCGATCTGTTTTTTTTTTATGGGCCTAGCATACGTGCTGCAGGGAAGAAGTCCCTAAAGCGCTACAGGACCGACACGTGTGCGGAAAAAGCGATTCACGTTGTTCTTGAATCGCTGTAAATTGTACTCGGTGGGAAACACAGTCCTGGGTAAATTATTCCAACTGGATGATGTTCTCCATACAAAAGACTGCTTGAAAAGCGTTGTACGAGGAGTAACAAGCTGAACCTCATACGGATGTGAAGTATTAGCGCGACGTGTACTTCTAACATGCACCGCTCTGGGAGGAATTAAGCGGGCCACATCCTTCGAACACTTTCCATGAAAATACTTGTAGAATAGGCTCAGTCACCAACCGTTCTTCGATGTTCCAGCAAATCAAGGCCGCCGGTCAGTTCCAGGTCTCCAATCAGACGAACAGCTCTTCTCTGAATAGAATCCAACAAATGTAGTGTATGTTTGGGAGCGGAGCCCCAAACATGGGAGCAGTATTCCATAGTTGGTCGAATTTAAGCTCTGTAAAGAATTAACAGTTGTTGTGCAGTGTATAGCTTTCTGGTTCGAAATAATATTCCCAACTTTTGAGAAGCTCTCCTTGCTATACCTGCAACATGTTCATGCCAGGACATATTTGCTCCCAAATTAACGCCCAACAAATTGAGTGACGATGTTAGAGGAATGGAGTCCCCGACATAAATATGTCGGGTTCAGCAACGTTAGTTTTTTAGAAAAAACTGCTTCCTGGGTTTTTGTAGCGTTAAATTCCACTTGGTTACTGTCACCCCAAGATAAAATTTCTTCCAGGTCTTTGTTAAGTAGAATGACTTCCTGCTGTCTGCGGATATTCGTCTGAGTAGCCGGTGTCCGAGTGTTCAAAGTGAATGAAGAGATAAGCGTACTGTCATCTGCAAAGCTGTAGATTGAATTTTCGGTCTTTTCCAGCAGATCGTTAATGTAAATGAGAAAAAGAGTAGGAGACAGTATAGAGCCTTTAGGTACACTGGCGTTGATAGCGAAGGTGTTAGAAAGAAATCCGTCGACTGCCACTCGTAAAGAACGCTCTCTGAGGAAACATGAGAGCCACAAACAGAACTTTTCAGACATACCATAAGAGCGTAGCTTAGCCAACAGTCCATCGTGCCAAACACGGTCGAATGCCTTGGATATGACAAGAGCAACCGCTCGAGATTCTCCAAAGTGTTCAATTGCGTTGTTCCAAACGTGTGTTACATAAGTCAGAAGATCTCCTGTTGAAGCCATATTGATGATCCCTAATAATTTTGAATCCTTCAAGATATTTTAGAAGATGCTGATTGATAGCCATTTCCATGACTTTCAATATTATTGAAAGCAGTGCGATTGGTTGGTAGTTATTTGGCAAGGTCTTCTTGCCTTTTTTAGGTATCGGCTGAACTGTGGCACATTTCTAGCAGGAAGGAAATATTCCCTTTCTGTAGGATAGGTTGAAAATTCTACAGAAAACTGGTGTTAGTTCCCTCGCACAGTTTTTGATAGCTATAGCAGGTATTCCGTCAGCGCCAGAAGCTTTTTTGGTGTCTAGCTTCATTAAAATACGTTTTATGATACGCTGTCTGAAGACAACATCGGGCATCCTTGACTGCAATATGGGAATAGTAGGTGGTGTTTTTCCTTGGAAATCGACAGTAAAATGAGAAGCAAAGAGTTCAGCCAACAAGTTCACTTTCTCAACAGGTGTCATTGCAATAGAATTATCTGGCCGTGTGGGTGGTGGTATGGTGGATTTGGTGAAATTTTGACTGACTGCCTTAGCGACTGACCGAAAAGACCTGGAATTGTTGGGACAAGCGAGAAGTTTGTTTCTAATTTGTTGATTGTGTGCCTCCTTGGTTTCGTCAATAATTTCTTTGCATCTGTTCCTGACACGAACAAAGGTGTTACGGTTTATGGTGTTAGGATTTTCACGCCATTGTCGGTAGGCAAGATGTTTAGAAGCAACAGTTTCTTTGCGTTTTCGGTCAAACCAAGGCTTGTCGTTAGAACGGCATTTCTTCGAAAAAGGGATGTAAGCCTCCATACCGGCCAAAATAACATCGGAAACGTCCCTGACGCAGTCAGATAGGTCGTCGGATCGAGAACAAACGTCTAACCAAGGAAAAGTTCGAAAATATTCCATGAGATCTTCCCATTTAGCAGATTTGTAGTGCCAAATCTTGCGCGGTTTAGGCGCCTCTCTGTCTCAATCCGGAGATTTACACGGTCACCGTGAATCCGCCGTTAGGTTCTTTCGGCCATAAACTGCTTTCGACATCGAGTATCCTGCCAATCAGAGGTATATATGAAAGATTCTGTTTGTGGCTCTCATGTTTCCTCAGAGAACGTTCTTTACGAGTGGCGGTTGACGGATTTCTTTCTAACACCTTCACTATCAACGCCGGTGTGCCCCAGGGCTCCATACTGTCTCATACTCTCTTTCTCATTTACATTAACGATCTGCTGGAAAAGACCGGGAATCCAATCTACAGCTTTGCAGATGACAGTACGCTTGTCTCTTCATTCACTTTGAACGCTCGGACATCAACTGCTCAGACGAATATCCGCAGACAGCAGTAGGTCGTTTAACTTAACAAAGACTTGGAAGAAATTCTATCTTGGGGTGACAGTAACCAAGTGGAATTTAACGCTACAAAAACCCAGGCGGCAATTTTTTCTAAAAAGCTTGGCGTTGCTGAACCCGACATAGTTATGTCGAGTCACTCCATTTCCTTAGCATCGTCGCTCAATTTGTTGGGCGTTAGTTTGGGAGCAAATATGTCCTGGCATGAACATGTTGCAGGCATATCAAAGAGAGCTTCTCAAAAGTTGGGAATATTATTTCGAACCAGAAAGTTTTACACCTCACAGCAACTGTTAATTCTTTACAAAGCTCAAATTCGACCAACTATGGAATACTGTTCCCATGTTTGGGGCTCCGCTCCCAAACATACACTGTATTTGTTGGATTTTATTCAAAGAAGAGCTGTCCGTCTGATCGGAAACCTGGAAATGACCGGCGGCCTTGATTCGCTGGAACATCGAAGAACGGTTGGCGACTTGAGTCTGTTCTACAAGTATGTCAGGAATACACGTCGCGCTGGTGCTTCACATCCGTATGAGGTTCAGCTTGTTACTCCACGTACAACGCTTTTCAAGCAGTCTTTTGTATGGAGAACATCATCCCTTTGGAATAATTTGCCCAGCGCTGTGTTTCCCACCGAGTACAATTTTACAGCGATTCAAGAACAAAGTGAATCGCTTTTTTTTTGCCGCACACATGCTGCTCCTGGAGCGCTTTAGGGACTTCCCTGCAGCGCGTGTGCTAGACCCATAATATATATATATATATATATATATATATATATATATATATATATATATATATATATATATCTGTAGTATAGCTAAGGTGGCCTAAGGGAGAAGGGTATTACATGTACTTTTTGGTATTATTTGCTCATTTTCCGTACGGTTTAAAACTTCGATATTTTGTTTTCTCGAATAACTATACGACGATACAGTATTAGAGTATTTTGTTTGTGTTGTTTGTTGATTATTAACTTACAAAACTCTTAATTAAATCTGGTTATTTCTGTAAAAATATTTTAGACCGTAGGGTTGCTTTATTCTCACAAGCGTTCGTGTTATAAATTATTAAATTCTTTAAAAAATTTCTTCAAAATAAAAATTAATAAATGAAAATAAATTAAAAATTATAGTAAATAAAAAATATCTTATCAGTAAACAACCCGTTTTAAAGGAATATAAAAAATATCTTAAATTTCTAATTCTTCATCGGATCATCATAATTATTATTTAAGTAATATCTCTTAAAATAAAAAAAAAAAAACCGTTGAGTTGGTTGTTTAAGTAATATCTCTTTAAATAAAAAATCTTCTTCTTTTGTGAATTATATTTTGTTTTATTAGTAGGTAGGTACTAATGTTTTAAGAAAGAAAAGATATTATTTTTACTTTCTACTACTTTTGTAAGTCAGATTATTTATTCTTAATTTTATTTTTTTTTGATATTACAAGGACTATAGTTTGATATACAATAAAAGTTTTCTTCTATTTATCCATTTGTTGTAATTTAAAATCAAACTTTTTTATGGTCTTGTGGTTTATACAGGGTACTTTAAAAAAGTGTGGAGGATATAACATATGTTTTTTTTTTTAAATGAAACATCCTATTTTCTAATTTATTTCTAAATTCTACGTAAAATTTTATAACTTTTTTTTATGCATATACCTATTTCTAATAGTTTTCGATTTATTTTGAATTTTTCAATTTTTACCCTTGTTTTTAATCCACTTACGCTATTGTGAAAACATAAACAAATAGTTAATAATAATTTTTAATATACTTTAACTTATCTAATGTTTAATTATTAGGACGTAATAAATGTTCAAAAATATGCCCGTCTAGTTGAATACATAGTTTAGTCGTTTTACTATATTTTCCTTCACTTTCCTTAGCATAAAGGGCATTATTGTCCTGCACGTATCCCGTATCCTATATTCCATTATTAATAAAAAAGTTATAAAATTTTACGTAGAATTTAAAAATAAATTAGAAAATAGGATGTTCCATTTAAAAAAAACATGTTATATCGTCCACACTTTTTTGAAGTACCCTGTATACTCAAAAATAATTTTAAACTATGCACCTTAACATTCCCTAAAACTATTGTATTTAACATTTTTTCGTTATTCCCGAAACAAATGAGATGATGAACTTTACTCTATTGTTCACTCACCCTGTACTTTCATATACTTTTCGCAAAAGAAATCAAGTTATTCCTATTATGAAACGACGAAGTCAAATATTAAACGTGTATTACAGTTTGAGTGCAAATATTGTGTTACTCTTTAAAAATCAATATTGCTTTGCAGAAATATCTTCGAATAGGAAAGTTCAAACCAAAAAGGGTGAACATGACAACAATTTCGAAGTTTAAAAATTATAATTGTACAGGGGAACTTTTAGAGTAGAAGAGAAAAAAAATGTACTACACGCTAGCTGTATACTCAAAAATATTTTCAAAACAATGGAGAAAATCGAATTTCGTGGGTTGATTAAACACTATTTTTTGATGGGAAAAAATACCATTCAAGCAAAGCAATGGTTTGATAAGTATTAAGGGGACTCTGCCCCTGGAAAGTCACTCATCATTTACTGGTATGCTGAATTTAAACGCGGTCGCACAGACATAAATGATGCTGAACGCTCTGGACGCCCAAATGAAGCGAAAAACATCAACAAAATTGTTTTGGATGACCGTAAAGTGAAATTGCGTGAGATAGCTGACACCGTAAAGATATCAAAAAAATTAGTTGGTCATATTTTGCAAGAACATTTGGTCATGAGAAAGCTCTGTTCGAAATGGTTACCGCGTTTGCTCACTGTGGACCAAAAACAACAACGTCTTGATGATTCTGAGCGCTGTTTGGACCTGTTTCAGCGCAATAAAAAGGGTTTTTTCATGCGATATGTGACAATGTATGAAACATGGATCCACCACTAAAGACCGGAATCAAATCGGCAGTCAGCTGTGTGGATAGCAGGTGGTGAAAGCACCCCGAAGCGATCAAAAACACAACAGTCGGCTGGGAAGGGTTTGGCCTCTGTATTTTCTTTCTAATTTTCATCAACTATGCTGAGAAGGGAAAAACCATCAATAGCGAATATTATATAAAGTTACTGGTGCGTTTGAAAACAGAAATCGCAAAGAAACGGCCCCAAAGAACCAGAAAAAAGTGCTCTTTCATCAAGACAATTTACCGTGTCACAAGTCAATGGTTACGATGGCAAAATTGCATGAATTGAAGTTCAAGTTGCTTCCTCATCCACTGTATTCTCCAGATTTGCCCTTAGTGACTGTTACCTATTCGCAGACCTCAAAAAAATTCTCGCGGGAAAGAGATTTGCCTCCAGTGGAGAAGTTATCGTCGAAACTGGGGTCAATTTTGAAGGCTCCTTCTACAAGAATGGTATAAAAATGTTAGAAAAACGTTGGACTGATTGTATCGCTCTTGAAAGAGACTATGTTGATGAATAAAGTTCAAATTCAACTTTATTTATCAACATAATGAATAAAGTATAATTTTGCAAAAAAAAAATATTTTAAGTAGTTAGACCAAAAACTTTTCAGCCCTCGTGTTAAACTCAAAAAAATCCAGTAAATTAATACTTGAAAAATCAAGAAAATATTTAAAATTTCGATTAGACGCTTGAAAAGTTTAAAAAATACTTAATTTTAAGTAAATACGGTACGAATTTTTGTAGAACCTATAATAACGTCAATACTATCAGAATATCGATCTTTTTTTAAACTTTGAAAATGCCTTGGCTTGTTCGGGTACAAGCGAGGGGTCTACCCTCGTGATATATTATTAATTAAGGCCTAAATTTTCCAAAAACAACTTGGGTAAGCGCGTAGGACCCAAAACTTGGGACTTACGATCTTATTTATTCAAAAACTTGCAAAACGACCGTTTTTGACTGGACCATTTTTGAATGTAGCATTTTGGGCCTTAGCTGGACATGCCAAGGCACGGGGGCCACAAAATCAACGTTAAAGGCTTTTATTCGACTCGCCTGATAGAATGAACAACTAGGCAGACGGTTAGTCGATAGGTCAAAATCTCAAGTCGCCCTCTTGGTCTATAATTAACATGTAAAAAAGCATTTGCTACAAGGCTACAATTGTATGTTTGTGAAGCATCAATACATATTTTGCCAAACTTATTAAAAATTGCTTGTTACTTGCAAACTTGTAGTTTTGTGACATAAGCTCCTTGTTTTAGCGAAACTACCAAATTTCAGTATCTTCAAACCGAACGATATTCTTCGCTAGGAATATGCAAGAAATTTTTATACCAGGTATCAAAGCTACCGTCTTAGAACACACCAAGCACAAATGCTTTTAAATTTGCAGCCTAAGTGTGTAATTTTCGTTTTAAATATTTTTCCATATAACTTGACTCTTGCCGTACAGGGTGAGTCAACGATAGAGTAAATTTCATTATCTCATTTGTTTCGGGAATGACGAAAAAATGTTAAATACAATAGTTTTAAGGAATGTTAAGGTGCATAGTTTAAAATTATTTTTGAGTATACAGGGTGCTTCAAAAAGGTGTGGCCGATATAACATATGTTTTTTTGAATGGAACATTCCTATTGAACTTATATTTTCTAATTTATTTTTAAATTCTGCGTAAAATTTTATAACTTTTTTATTAATATTGTTGTATACATAAACCTAGTAGTTTTTCTAATATTTCATTTTTTTAAAAACAAATACTAGTTTTCAGTTTTGAAAAAAATTGCCAGTAGCGCCATTATTTCTGAAGGTGGAATACTCATAATTAGTCCGAGCATTCTATAGAGATGAAAAAAAAATAAATATGTAAAGAAATTTGAGTTAGATTTGTTCAAAATAAATTTATACATTTCGACTATTTTAAATTGAAAAATCTCAAATTGTTTAAATGGCACACCCTGTATATGATTATTCTTTCTGATATATTTTACAAAACCCTCCAACTTTTAGTAAGTATGTCATATACCTATTTCTAATAGTTTTCGATTTATTTTGAAATTTTCAATTTTTACCCTTGTTTTTAATACACTTACGCTATTGTGAAAACATAAACATATAGTTAATAATAATTTTAATATAGTTTAACTTATCTAATGATTAATTATTAGGACGTAATAAATGTTCAAAAAATATGCCCGTCTAGTTGAATACATAGTTTAGTCGTTATACTATATTTTCCTTCACTTTCCTTAGCATAAAGGGCATTATTGTCCTGCACGTATCCCGTATCCTAAGTTCAATAGGATGTTCCATTCAAAAAAAACATATGTTATATCGTCCACACTTTTTTGAAGTACCCTGTATACTCAAAAATAATTTTAAACTATGCACCTTAACATTCCCTAAAATTATTGTATTTAACATTTTTTTCGTTATTCCCGAAACAAATGAGATGATGAACTTTACTCTATCGTTCACTCACCCTGTACTTTCATATATTTTTTGCAAAAGAAATCAAGTTATTTCTATTATGAAACGACGAAGTCAAATATTAAACGTGTATTACAGTTTGAGTGCAAATATTGTGTTACTGTTTTAAAAAAAGGGGGGGGGGGGGGGGGGGGGGGGGGGGGGGGGGGAAAAGGGGGGGGGGTTTAAAAATCAATATTGCTTTGCAGAAATATCTTCGAATAGGAAAGTTCAAACCAAAAAGGGTGAACATGACAACAATTTCGAAGTTAAAAATTATAATTGTACTGGGTACTTTTAGAGTAGAAGAGAAAAAAAAAATGTACTACACGCTAGCGAGTCCGAAAAATATTGGAAAAACACCAGAAAAAACGAAAAAAAAGCGTTTTTTTTTTTTTTTTTTTTTTTTTTTTTTTTTTTCAAATATAGCTGAAACGGTTCCGATTTCCGAAAATATACGTAAAAATAAAGTTGTAGTACACAAAATTCTTTACAAAAAAGCAATATGCAATTTTTTAGTAACATTAACATTAAATCAGATAATTACAAAACAAACTTTGTTCTAGCAAGTTAAAGTCCAATTACAACTGATTTTCACGTCTTCGACAAATAATACAAACTCTAGCCTTCATAAAATTAGTAAAGCAGGTATAGTAAATAATTTTAAATATATATGGACGAAATTTATTTTTTTACAACACTAACCTGCGCACGAAAAAAACGGAGAAGCCGAAACAACCGAACGACGTCAAAACTAGAAATTCTGTGTAGAATTTATACTCTGCTCATTCTTTCCAGAATTAAATGTATTTATATATATATATATATATATATATATTATATATATATATATATATATATATATATACAGTTTAACCTCGTAACTCGAGTTAGCTTCGAGCGGCAGCAGCAGCAGCAGCAAGATCACATTATGAGTAACACCAGCAGCAGGAGCACCTGAAAATGCCAAACGAGATTTTTGGCGAAACGTCGTGCAAATTCATTGTTAGACGAACTGATCGAAACCCGAAATTTTAATGTATTATATATATATTTATGTATATATATATATATATATATATATATATATATATATATATATATATATATATATATATATATAACCATTATGCTCATTGGATCGGGGGTATTTAAGTATGAATACCGACATTGATTGTCGAGTTAGAATATATAGGCAGTAAAAAATAGTGTATGATTGTGTTCAAACGAGCGGTGTCCCCAAGAATATATATGTATACAGAATTTTCCCTATAATAATGAAAATGTTCACAACTGTCGATAAGGGAAATTAAAAAACCAAGTTTCAAGCATTAAAATCACTAATTAATCATTGAATAAACTATATTATTCGCGTAGTTCTTCCCTGATTAAGTACAGTTTAAGGAAATATATCCCTTAGTTTCAATTTCCATTGTTAAATATAACGATGATAGTACATATATATATATATATATATATATATATATATATATATATATATATATATATATATCCATATATATATCCATATATATATATATATATATATATATATATATATATATATATGTATATATTTATATTGGAAATTATGTACCCCTTAAGAAATATGTCAAAAAAAAGCCTTTTTTCGAAGTTTCTGGTAATTTTCCTGTATTTTCCAGGCTAGCTAATTTGCAGAATAAATTTTCCTTTTTTTTAGTCTAAAAATACTACCCACAACAAAAATTTCTGACTTCGAAATAATTGCCATCTGAAAATTCCCCGCAATTCGTCCATCAGTAAAAAATTTTTCTATTTTTCTTTTTATCATATGCATAATCAAAAAAAAAAAGAAACATTTACATTTGCAGAATAGATAAGGAAAACATTATTTCAGTTTTCAAAATTTTTTTTTTTTTCTAAAATTGAAAATGAAAATTAATATAAACATGATTAAAGGACTTTAAATGACCAAATATGTACCTTGCTACTGAAAAAATAATATTATTGTTATAGGACGAGGACTATAGCGACTGTTGTCGCCTTCCTAGACCCGATTGTAGTTTATTCTTCCAGTCTTCTTTTTGAAGATTTTTATCGGACATTTCGGTCTTCCTCTGCGTCTTTTTTTTTTGGGGGGGATCGATTTCATAATTTTCTTTAATAGCCGTTATTTCGTTTATCCTGTCCATGTGACCGTGCCATATTAATTGTTTTCGCCGTATTTTCTCCATTACTGTAACAAACAAGTAGTTTGATGTCGTTATTTCGCATCCTGTTCATTATACCTAGACGTTCGGGCACACTGTCTTAGGAAATCCATTTTAATAGACATTATAACCACCTTTTTCATTCTCTTACTAACCTTCCACTTCTCACAGCCATAAGTCAAAGTGCTTTGAATTATCGATTAGTATATATGTATTTTGGTCTTTCTTATAGCACCCTATATTTTTACTGACTAAGCTTTGTTCTTCTAACATGTTTGAAACGTTTTTTGCCCAACTCTTGAGTTTCGTCAATCTTTTTTATGGAGAGCCTCATCAATTTGAAATAAACTGATAAGGACTGCATTTTCCATCGAGTAGAATGAGCAGGAATAACTAAGGCTCCGCTTGTTTTACATCTAAACGCAATCCAAGATTAAACAGTGGACTCAAGAAAGTGCAACTGGAAACGAGAAGTTACTAGATTGAATGTCAGTGTTGTCAGATTTCTAATATTTAAAATATTCAGCGGTTCATTGGTTTTTACTATATTATTAAAAGTCTAAAATAATGAAGTAAAATTATTGTGCATAGTTTTCGCTAATAGAGAAGAAAGTATTTATATTATTATATTTATAAGAAAGAGCTAAATATTTTCTAAATTTGAACTGTACTAAGTTGTATATAACCACATATAACTTGCTATTAGAATTAACAAATATAAGTGACAACATAGGTGCGTATTCACATCCGGTTTTACTAGCAGAATACGTGAGATCATTCTGGTTTTTTGTATAAGACACCGTTGAAATTTCGTCATGTATTTTCTACTTATCCTTCCCGCACTCATTATAATTGTAAGGGTTTATTTAATTTATTTAAAGAAATATATTCTTAATAATTTATCACTCTGTATAATAATTGGAGAATTATAAAATATAAGGGAGTAATAAGGTCAAGGAAAACACATGGGACTAAAAACGTAACATTCCCTTTGTTAGTAATATATTAAAACTCGGGAAAAATATACAACCCATAAAAATTTAAAGACTTGAAAGTTTTAGAGTTCAATATTGGCCGGAAATTTATAAAATATATAAATATATAATAAACATAAATTTATAAGAAATATACAATAAAACTTTACCCTGAAACGGACATTTTTACGACCCAGCACATGCTGACGACCACCTTAAACCGTGAGAAATATACCTCTGTGATATATACGTTACTTTTGCTATAGATGTAAAGAGAACCTCGAAGGTATTTTTCTTCCTTTATCCCACCAAAGATTGAGAAAGGAACAGAGGAAAGAAGAAAATGGGAAAGAATGAGATTTGGATTCTAGATGTATTGTGTGAGACAGTTTCTAATGGATCATTGATTTGCCGGGACACGATGTTGTGAACGGCATACGCTGTCTATTTTGTGTCTGGGGGAATAACCCTGTAGCGTGTGTGCTGCATCCATAATAAAAAAGGCACTTAATTGACTACATATTAAGAGGTCGTAACGCTCTCCACAT
>CM032456.1:102944991-102988365 GCA_019049505.1 Pachyrhynchus sulphureomaculatus
CTTGTAATAAATAGAAAAAAATCTATACAGCTTTTGCAAAAGTTGGAAATATACACTTAAGCATTTCAGTTAAAATCAAAGCTAAAAAACCTATTCATCTCAAACAAAAAAAAAAACGGTTTAAAATTCCGACAAACATATTTTACCAAAAGTTCTAAGTCACTGAAATGGGCGTCTTATCATGCTCGCTCCCATATAATACTTGAGAAAAAACATTAAACTTTGCAAAGAAAATTTATGCCAGTCTGTAAACTCGAAACATATAACCTAAACAAAAATAACTTCTTAAAATTTACATAATTTTTATTAAAACGGCTGGGAAAAAAACAGCGGAGAGCGAAAAGCTTGATAAATGTTTTAGTCCGTTATAAGTTCAAGTCGTTTTAGTTTTTAGCTGTCAAAAACAAAATATAGATTAAGGAAATATTCTTATTTTTAAAAAAGAACAGAAAGCCTTTCTTATGGTGAAGAACGAGATCGCTAAAGAGATACTTTTTTTCGGATAATTATACGGGTCAACAAAATCAAACTTTTTTTGGCAACATAAAAACTTATACTGTATTCTGTTAGAGACAACATTATTTAAGAAAGACATGATATCAAATAAATTCAGAAAAATAGTTTTGTAGTTACAGAAAATTTTTATTCTTAAAAAACAAGAATTCATAGAAATAATGATTTATATAATATAAAAGTTATTATGTTAAGATTTTTTTTTTTACATTCTGCTTCTTTCTTAGTGCCCAGCAATAATTCGCATGCACATACATGGATCCACTTGCCCTAGCATCGTTTTTCAATTGCCGAAATGTCCTGGTGGAACCTTTCTCCATGCTAATCGCTGACGGTCTCCAAATTTGAAGGAAAAAGAGACCGAGCGGAAATGTAAAAAAATGTATTTTTAAGCACATATTACAACCCAAAGCCTTATAAGCTATTAAGAGCTAGTCAACTATGGTTTTATAGTTTTCTGATCAGTGATTGTCTCAAAAATTTGAGGTCACATTTTTGAAAGATCTCCAAGCAGATTGTTCAAGACAGTTTAGTTTTTCATTAAATATTTCGTCTCTTATTTGAGAACCTAAAAGTATGCCCCTTTGCTCTTAGCGTCACTGATTTTCGGAAATTTTTCTTTTAAATATAAAAATCCTGTATCATCCCTATACAAGTCCAAGTTTAGATGTGTAGAGGTGGTAAAAATAAATCATTAGGTTTCATTCATAGGAGTATTTTTGACATTTTTCTGCCCTGGAAGAAGGGATTCTCTTTTTTGGGCCAATCCTCCCATCCCATCTGTACTGTTCCATTCACGAATAAAACCATCCAAGCTGTAACGCTAAGAAAAAAGCAATGGCATTTAAATCTCCACAAATCTTCCATCATCATCATATTGAATCTTCTTCAAAAGATATCTCATATTTTCATATGACTTTTGCGTTGGAAGCATGTGTTTGGTATAGAGGGACGTTTATTTCCGTTATTTAACTGTCCGGCCCTTAAACTAACTTTTGACGGGTCAATAAGTAAACGCCAACCTTTCGAATTGTATTCCAGATTCAGTATATTCATTATGGCATTAATATCATTCCAAAATACTAGATTATTCTCCTGTGAGAAGATACTTTTTAGTTCTTCGTCACGAGGCCGAAAATAACATATTCTTGTTTTTGGTTGTAACAAATTCCAACCCTCAATAGATATCTTAGAAGTTCTGCCTCTTGTTTTGGAAAATTTAAATTGCATACTAAATTATTATATCTTCTTGTGTTAGTAAATGTGGTTCATTTGATAAGGGAGTTGCTTGAAAGTTAGGATTAACCGCGAACTAGTCTACTTGGATAGATTCAACACTTACATAGGTCGAAGATTTGAGGTGATTCTGGTACAGATAATTCTTCGCTATAAGGAATTGGTTTTTTTTCGGAAGGTAGGTCCGGAGACGTAACTTTATTTTTAGTCTTAATAGGGATTCCTCTTCTATCGGTTAGGCAAAAATAACTGTTCGATGAATGGTCTCTGGGTTCCCTCCAAATTATGGGAATTCCGAAAGGCATATGTCGAGACCTTTTTGCCGATCCAGTAAGACAGTCTACACATGTTTTGAAGAGATGTGAAGAGTCCGCGCTTTCTCCTATTGCCCCACAGGAGAGCCAAAATAACTTTGACACAAATTTTTCGCTAATGGTGTAAAATGTCTTCGTTGACTTTTAAAAGTTAATTCTCTACAAATATAACAAAACCGGTTAGGGCAATGTTTACATTTTCTAGACATACTTTAAAATTATTATCAGCACTAATGCCAAAACACAACTATTTCACAAGTAACCAAGTCACAATAATTCAATAAAACGGTCAATAGCCAGGATAGGTAGTAACTGTAACACAAGAACAAGACCCGAACGAATCAAAATAAATTCGATTTTATAATGAGGGTAGGATTAGATGTTAAAATTAACAAGCAGTTTTCTTGTTACAAAACTTTGTTGACCAGTGGTACTAATGATGAGACCAGACGATCTATTCATATAACACGCAGGCTGAAAAGTTTTTGGTCTAGCTACTTAAAACACATTTTTTTTTTTTGCAAAATTCGACTTTATTCATCAATATAGTCTCCTTCAAGAGCTATACAATCAGTCCAATGCTTTTCTAACATCTCTATACCTTCTTTGTAGAAGAATTTGTCTTTACCTTTAAAATAGATCTCAGCTTCGGCGAGAACTTCTTCATTGGAGCCAAATCTCTTTCCCGCGAGCATTTTTTTGAGGTCTGCGAATAGATAATAGTCGCTGGGGGCCAAATCTGGAGAATACGGTGGATGAGGAAGCAATTCGCACTTCAATTAATGCAATGTTATAATCGTAACCATTAACTTGTGACACGGTGCATTATCTTCCTGAAAGAGCACTTCTTTCTTGTTCATTTCGGACCATTTCTTTGCGATTTCTGCCTTCAAATGCACTAATAACTTTATATAATATTCGCTGTTGATGGTTTTTCCCTTCTCAGCATAGCCGATGGAAATTATTCCATGCGCATCCCAAAATACAGAGGCCAAAACCTTCCCAGGGGACTGTTGTATCTTTGGTCACCTCAGAGGCTTTCACCAGTTGCTGTTCACTCAGCTCACTGCCCATTTGGTTCCGGTGTTTAGTGGTGGATCCATGTTTCAGCCATTATCACATATCGCATAAAAAAAAAATCCTTTTGATTGCGCTTAAACAGGTCCAAATAGTGCTCAGAATCATCAACACGTTGTTGTTTTTGGTCCACTGTGAGCAAACGCGGTACCCATTTCGAGCAGAGCTTTCTTATGCCCAAATATTCATGCAAAATATGACCAACACGTTCTTTTGATCTCACGCAATTTTACTTTAGGGTTATCCAAAACAGTTTTGTGGATTTTTTTATGTTTTCCGATATAACCACCTCATTTGGGCGTCCAGAGCGTTCAACATTATTTGTATCTGTAAGACCGCGTTTTAAATTCAGCATACCAGTAAATGATGAGTGATTTTCCAGGGGTAGAGTCTCCGTAATATTTATCAAGTCATTGCTTTGTTTGAACGGTATTTTTTCCCATCAAAAACAGCGTTTAATTAACACACGAAATTTGATTTTTTCTATTGTTTTGAAACTATCAAAAGTAGCTTCACTAAAACCACTGTAATTTGTAAACTATCATCGAAATGTCATGAAATTTTGACATGTATCGTTTGAAGGTTGACACTTCCTAAAAATCATATGGATTTTTTGAACAGGGCGACATCTATGTGTCAGACCAAAGATTTCAGCATACATGTTAACTTTAAAATAACTCTACATTTACGTGAATATGTGCAAAACGTGATCCAGTTGCTTGGATATATATATATATATATATATATATATATATATATATATATATATATATATATATATATATATATATATATATATATGAGCATTTTCATAGATTGTTGATATGTTGGTTCAAAAAAAAGAGATTTCTTTTTGAAAGTGACGCTCATTAGACTCGATTTAAATCATTCCTTGGACCCCCAGATAAATCCTGATTAATTATTAATCAGGATTGAACACGATTTTTTTAAGAACCTTTTTTTTACAGCTTATTATGCAAATTTTTGCGGAAAAAAAATTGAAAAGCTTGTTGAATTGCCATAAAAAGCGAAAAAAAAAATCAATATATAATGTACAGCTTTATAAGCTTATCCATGCGATTTATTGAAATTATTCATCGTGAATCATGATAACGTTTTCCTCTTTTATACGAGAATAATGGCCATTTTTGCCCATTTTATATTTTTTAGTCAAATTAACGTCCAGGTACACTAAGTTCTTTACCGGCAGACTTTGAATTTTTATGTAACTTGTTGATATTAGGATATCGTTTCCAAGATTAATATCTTTAAATACACCATTTTTAAGTCACTGCCATTTCTGACCAAAAAATGGCTAAAGTCTGACCATAACTTGAAAATAATAGAGTAATATCAACAAGATACATAAAAATTCGAAGTAAGCACGTCAAAGAACATCAGAAAAGTGTACCTAGACGTTAATTTGACTAAAAGATATGAAATGGCAAAAAATGGGCAGAAATGGCCATTATATAAAAGATGAAAACGTTATCAGGATTCACAATGAAGAATTTCAATAAATTGCATGGACAAACTTATACGGTACATTATACATTGATGTTTGACCCTTTTTACGACAATTTAGCGAGTCTTTCCATTTTTTTCGCAAAAATTGGCATATTGAGCTGTAAAAAAGGGTTCCTAAAAAAGTCGTGTTCAGCCGTGAATAATTGTTTCTGGAGGTGCAAGGAACGATTTAAATCGATTCTAATGAGTGTCACTTTAAAAAAAAAATGTTTTCTCTCATTTTTGAACTGCTAACATACCAACAATTTACAGAAATGCTCATATGTACATATATATATATATATATATATATATATATATATATATATATATATATATATATATATATATCAAGGATTTTCTACAGCTGACGCTGTCTTCCTTCTCTCAGCCTTTGATTCCATCCGGTTTTATCTTCCCAGTCTCCATCTGTTAGACCCCTGTCCTCCATAGCCTCGTCCACACCGTCTCTCCACGATCGTCTGGGTCTTCCCCTTTTTCTTCTCCCTATAGGGCTCCACTCCGTTATTTTCTTTATCCACCTAGTATCTTCACTCCGTCTTATGTGTCCATACCATTTTAATCGTTTTTCATCAATGGTGTTTATTGGGTTCTCTTTGATGTTCATTCTGCTTCGTATTTCTTCATTTGGTATTCTCCCCATACGTGTCACTCTACAGCGTCTTCTCCAATACTCCATCTCTACCGCGTTAATTTTAGATTTATTTCTTTTGTTGATCGTCTATGTTTCTGACCCATATGTCGTTATGCTTTATATTATTGATTTGTATATGCGTGTTTTGTTTCTCTTTATAATGTGTTTTGTCCCACAGGATCGAATTTAATTGTCTTATGCATGTCCGCGTTTGTCCTAATCTAGCTTTGATCTCTTCTTCTGATGTAGCGCTTTTTGAAATGATGGTTCCTAAATATTTGAATCTATTGGATCCTTTGATTGTTGTTTCGTTATCGACTTCTAGATTCTCCAAATTTCCCTCTTTTGTTGTTAGATATTCCGTTTTATCAAAGTTTATTACTAATCCTGCTTTAGTGTATCCTTCTTTCAGTTTTCTTACCATATAACTGAGGTCTTCCTCATCTTGCACTATGATTACTTCCTGTTCTCCCATTCAGATCTCCCATTATTATTAATTCTTGGTTTTCTTTACTTTTTGTGTTTCTATTTCTAGTGTTTCCATGAAATTTTCTTTTTCTCTTATAGTGCTGTCTTTTGTTGGGCCGTATACTTCTAATATTACAGTATCTCTTCCTAGCATTGTTATATTTAGTTTTATGATTCTTTCATTGATGGGTTCCCAAGATGTTATTTTCCTTTTCCACTTCTTTTTTACTAATATTCCAACTCCGGCCTTTGCTCTTTCTTCCTTCTTTACTCCACTCCAACAATGCATCACTTCATCTATTTCTTCTATTCTATTCTATATATATATATATATATATATATATATATATATATATATATATATATATATATATATAAAATAAAGAGAGAGAAAGCAAAAGTTGCCGTATCTAACAAAATCCTAAATTATGAAACTAGTTGAGGGACTCGGCAAAACGGGCATCAGCAGATGTTCATACTATATTGATTTAGCCAATATTTCGGTCCTAGGTTGGGACCTTCATCAGGGCACAAACTGAAAAAGAGATAACGAAGCAACCAATAAAGAAAATTAGGCATAGAGACTTGATGTTATGAAGTTAAGTTTTTTAAAATTATTAATTTTAATTATTAATTTCTAATTTGATTTTAATCTTACAATTATTCATATGTAACTATTTTAATTCAACAGTATTATTGTTCTAAACAATCACAAATTATTATTATTATTATGGAAAAATGTCAACAAAACTCACTTGTAGCATGAAAATTAATCTAACAAGAATGACCATCAAAAACAATCGCCATAGTAAAAAACCAACACTGAATTAAAACAACCACTATTCACTAACAGTTTAACATAAAAACATGGCATTTACAGCAGGGATGCCATTGATAACGTTGGATGCTGAAATTCAAAACTAATTAACCACCTGCCATCTTAAAGAAAAATGAATGAAAAGTGACAACTTTGACAGGGCGCTGACAAAGGACGACCACGTGACAGATGTAAGGGATCACTCAAAAAGAATAAAAGGAAAGGTCAAACGACCAGGAAAGGACCGGTTTAGGTACGAAATTAAGTGCTACGTCATATAATAAAATTAAAATTTTGGTATAAGAGGAAAGGAAATCCAATGGGAAGGCAAATTTACGCTGTTATGACCATTGAAAGACATATAAAGGAACCAATTTTTATTTCATCTGGGGGAAGTAGAGCATAACTGGAAAGGATTTTTCATTAATTGGGAGCATATTATTCATTTTATTATTATAATTATTATTATATCAATGTTATCTAAATAGGAATGTAAATTATGAAGAAATTGAGGGGAACCAAGAAAAACATATACTTAAACAAGATGGTACCCAGAGGGGAACATGCAAAAGGACAGAGTTTTCAAATACCAAAAAAACGAAAGTTATTATGGGGAGTATGACGACCCAGAGACGTTATGCAAGGGATGACGGTCACAAGAGAGAAGATAGCTGTATATGCTGCTCAAGCCATCAAGATCAGTTCTTTTATTGATATTTTGGGGGTTCTCGTTGATATAGCACATCTCAAGGAATTCTCTTTTAAGAAGGTTTTTTTGGATATGAAGGATTTTTGGTTCTCTGAAATTAAAGGAATGTCCATTATCAACAGAATGAGTTGCCAGTGCACATCTTTGTGGATGGCATCTGGTGTCGCTTTTATGTAATGCGATGCGACGGTTGAGACATTGTGATGTCTGGCCAATATATACAGCAGGACAGTCAAGACAGGAAACGGAATAGACTACATCTGACATGGAAAGAATAGGTAGAGAAGATTTCAATTTACTGAAAATGCGCTTATTTTTATAGAAATAATACTTGGCAATCTTAACATTGGGAATGACGCGCAAAATATGAACCAATTTTGAAGTAAGACCAGGTATAAATGGCAAAGAGAGCAAGGAAGGACTTATTTCCGTATGGCTAGCAGGGGGTAACTGGGGTGGAAGGGGGGGAGGGGATAAGTGTAAAGGGGGAGGTTCTGGTAAAATGTCATTAGAAAGGAAGAGCTTGTCGACTTCATCCTTGGTCTTGAGCAGGAACCTCTTGTTGTACCCATTTTCCATAAAGAGACTGGTAAGTAGTGTTTGTGCTTGTGGAAGATAATCTGGGTGAGCTATATTTCTAATTCTTCGATATAGACCTTTTATGACGTTAATTTTAACTTTCCAATCATGGCCAGAATTGGCATGTATATATCTGCCTGATGAAGTTGGCTTTCTATACCAGTCCAGTCTGATCACACCATCGGGACATCTAATGACTCTTGTGTCCAGGAAGGGAACGGAATTGTTTGACTCTTCTTCCATAGTAAACTGTAGATGTTGATCAAAAGAATTGAAGACATGAAGGATTTCTTCTTTACCATTCTCTGGTATGGACAGAATAAGATCATCCACATATTGAAAGAGAAAAGGGGGTCTGAAGGATAACCTTTCAATGCAATTTTTCAAAAGGAAGGACATGACTATTGCTGCGAGAGTGGGGCTTAAATTACTGCCCATAGGGCAACCAAAGGTTTGTCGGTAGAAATGTTCTTTGTACTTGAAAAAGGTAGATTGGAAGAAAAACTCAATGACAGAGAGGAAGAAGGATTTATCTAATTTTGTGTTGGGCGAAATTAGTGCCCATTCGGAATCAATAATATGTTTGGTTAGCTGCCATGAAATGTTGGTAAAGAGACTGACTACATCTAGAGAAATAATGACATGATTCTCAGGTAATAGGAAATTATTAACTTCTGCACTGAAGGCAAAGGAGTCCTTAACAGCATATCGATGGTAATTTTGGAAGGATATGCTGTTAAGGACTCCTTTGCCTTTAGTGCAGAAGTTAATAATTTCCTATTACCTGAGAATCATGTCATTATTTCTCTAGATGTAGTCAGTCTCTTTACCAACATTTCATGGCAGCTAACCAAACATATTATTGATTCCGAATGGGCACTAATTTCGCCCAACACAAAATTAGATAAATCCTTCTTCCTCTCTGTCATTGAGTTTTTCTTCCAATCTACCTTTTTCAAGTACAAAGAACATTTCTACCGACAAACCTTTGGTTGCCCTATGGGCAGTAATTTAAGCCCCACTCTCGCAGCAATAGTCATGTCCTTCCTTTTGAAAAATTGCATTGAAAGGTTATCCTTCAGACCCCCTTTTCTCTTTCAATATGTGGATGATCTTATTCTGTCCATACCAGAGAATGGTAAAGAAGAAATCCTTCATGTCTTCAATTCTTTTGATCAACATCTACAGTTTACTATGGAAGAAGAGTCAAACAATTCCGTTCCCTTCCTGGACACAAGAGTCATTAGATGTCCCGATGGTGTGATCAGACTGGACTGGTATAGAAAGCCAACTTCATCAGGCAGATATATACATGCCAATTCTGGCCATGATTGGAAAGTTAAAATTAACGTCATAAAAGGTCTATATCGAAGAATTAGAAATATAGCTCACCCAGATTATCTTCCACAAGCACAAACACTACTTACCAGTCTCTTTATGGAAAATGGGTACAACAAGAGGTTCCTGCTCAAGACCAAGGATGAAGTCGACAAGCTCTTCCTTTCTAATGACATTTTACCAGAACCTCCCCCTTTACACTTATCCCCTCCCCCCCTTCCACCCCAGTTACCCCCTGCTAGCCATACGGAAATAAGTCCTTCCTTGCTCTCTTTGCCATTTATACCTGGTCTTACTTCAAAATTGGTTCATATTTTGCGCGTCATTCCCAATGTTAAGATTGCCAAGTATTATTTCTATAAAAATAAGCGCATTTTCAGTAAATTGAAATCTTCTCTACCTATTCTTTCCATGTCAGATGTAGTCTATTCCGTTTCCTGTCTTGACTGTCCTGCTGTATATATTGGCCAGACATCACAATGTCTCAACCGTCGCATCGCATTACATAAAAGCGACACCAGATGCCATCCACAAAGATGTGCACTGGCAACTCATTCTGTTGATAATGGACATTCCTTTAATTTCAGAGAACCAAAAATCCTTCATATCCAAAAAAACCTTCTTAAAAGAGAATTCCTTGAGATGTGCTATATCAACGAGAACCCCCAAAATATCAATAAAAGAACTGATCTTGATGGCTTGAGCAGCATATACAGCTATCTTCTCTCTTGTGACCGTCATCCCTTGCATAACGTCTCTGGGTCGTCATACTCCCCATAATAACTTTCGTTTTTTGGTATTTGAAAACTCTGTCCTTTTGCATGTTCCCCTCTGGGTACCATCTTGTTTAAGTATATGTTTTTCTTGGTTCCCCTCAATTTCTTCATAATTTACATTCCTATTTAGATAACATTGATATAATAATAATTATAATAATAAAATGAATAATATGCTCCCAATTAATGAAAAATCCTTTCCAGTTATGCTCTACTTCCCCAGATGAAATAAAAATTGGTTCCTTTATATGTCTTTCAATGGTCATAACAGCGTAAATTTGCCTTCCCATTGGATTTCCTTTCCTCTTATACCAAAATTTTAATTTTATTATATGACGTAGCACTTAATTTCGTACCTAAACCGGTCCTTTCCTGGTCGTTTGACCTTTCCTTTTATTCTTTTTGAGTGATCCCTTACATCTGTCACGTGGTCGTCCTTTGTCAGCGCCCTGTCAAAGTTGTCACTTTTCATTCATTTTTCTTTAAGATGGCAGGTGGTTAATTAGTTTTGAATTTCAGCATCCAACGTTATCAATGGCATCCCTGCTGTAAATGCCATGTTTTTATGTTAAACTGTTAGTGAATAGTGGTTGTTTTAATTCAGTGTTGGTTTTTTACTATGGCGATTGTTTTTGATGGTCATTCTTGTTAGATTAATTTTCATGCTACAAGTGAGTTTTGTTGACATTTTTCCATAATAATAATAATAATTTGTGATTGTTTAGAACAATAATACTGTTGAATTAAAATAGTTACATATGAATAATTGTAAGATTAAAATCAAATTAGAAATTAATAATTAAAATTAATAATTTTAAAAAACTTAACTTCATAACATCAAGTCTCTATGCCTAATTTTCTTTATTGGTTGCTTCGTTATCTCTTTTTCAGTTTGTGCCCTGATGAAGGTCCCAACCTAGGACCGAAATATTGGCTAAATCAATATAGTATGAACATCTGCTGATGCCCGTTTTGCCGAGTCCCTCAACTAGTTTCATAATTTATATATATATATATATATATATATATATATATATATATATATATATATATATATATATATATATATTTAAGTGAAACAATGGTAGTGTCACAAGTACAGTATTCACCAGAAATGCCACCGGAGGCGTTTTTCTGTTTTCTAAGCTAAAATTAATATTCCATGGACATCGTTTTGAATCTATAGAAGCTATCAAAGAGAGTTCGCTGGACGGCTTGGAAGCAATAGCCGAGATCAAGTATAACCAGTGTAATGCAGATTGGAAAAAACGTTAGCATAAGTGTGTTGTAGTGGGAGAATTGTTTTGAAGGGGATCATTTCCCAATAGCGCGTATGCGGTGCAGTAAGAAAATTAAGCAGTAAAATTCAGTAAGGTCTGAATAACTTCATATTAAATTCACAGTGAATAGTGATTAATCGTTCCTAAATCATAGAGATATCGGACAGAATATTCAAAGGTCCGTGGATATTTTCCAGGTACCGAAACGTACACTTATAACTCACGACAGGTTTTAAATAACGCTATACTCCTAATAAGGTCATCATTGTGTTCCTGTACTAACTACTATCTACATATGAGCTGCTTCTTGTCACCACAGTATACAGATCCTCAAGCACGTTAAGTGCTTGTTGCCAAGTGGAAAAAGCTATGCTTGATTTTTAAAATGTTTATCACTCCGCTTTATTTCACAGACGCGGCTATTATGCCTGTCCTAGATTAGCTATGTAACTTCACAAGACGGTGGTCCACGTGTCTTAAGAAGCTATATATTTTTTAATATAATAATAATCTTCCCCAAAGGTTAATCATAAGAAGGATCATCTAATGGAGATATAGATTGTTTACCTAATTTAAGAATGTTTACGTGACTTATTTAATTAATATTCTGAAAAAAAGCTTTTCAGACATCGCGAAAAACGTTTTTCATGTCTCTTCCCTCATTTTTTAGTTGAATATATAATTCAGGCTTACAGAAATTAGCTGGTACGATCTAATTATTTTGGGTGGTATTTAATTCTTTTTTGAGGCTATTGTTCGAATTTAATTTTGCTTACGGGTTTTTTTTTTGGTACGGGAGTCAAGATTAAATTTAATTATAAATTTGATTGTGTAATTTTACAAGAAGGATAAAAATAGAATAATGTAGGCGGTATAGAGCTGGGATCGGCAGTTTTCCCGTTTATATTGATATTTATTTCTTAGAGTTACCGCTAAATATCCAATAGCATTTAGGAATATGCCTTTTAAATCTCTCCTGGCGATACCGGGTATTTGCGAATTGCTTCTTCACCTAGGCTGGCTGAGGAGCTGTCACATAGAGCGAAACCCGTATGCCATAGGTTGGGCGATTGATTGATGGCATGCCCGGGTGGCTACTTTCACATATATATATATATATATATATATATATATATATATATATATATATATAATACATATATATATATATATATATATATATATATATATATATATATATATATATATATATATATATATAAAATATATATACATATATATATATATATATTATATATATATATATATATATATATATATATATATATATATATATATATACTAATATATATATATATATATATATATATATATATATTATATATATATATATATATATATATATATATAAATATATATATATATATATATATATATAATATATATAAATAATATAATATAAATATATATATATATATATATATATATATATATATATATATATATATATATATATATATATATACGACGTTTCGCCAAAATCTCATTTGGCATTTTTAAGTGCTTGATACTGTGATCTTGCTGCTGCTGCCGCTCGAAGCTAAGTGAGAAACCGAAGTGCGCTTGCCGTCTTTTATGGATCAACGTCTACACAGATTGTAGGTGGACGGATCGAGAGTGTTCGTCCGGGCATCGGTGTTTGTCGGCCAGATGCTCGTATCAGTGGTGATTACGGGTGCCAGCGCTATACTGATTGTTGCGTTTTCGATGTTTTGGTTATTTCTTCATTTAGCTAGTAGACCCTTCCATGTATTGGAGATATTAATTGCATCTTCCCGCTTATTTCATTCTTTTCGATTTCCAGGCTTCTCTGACTATGCATGTTTTATAATGTGAACTAGAGGCTTTTTGTTTAGATCTCTCAAAATTGATGTTGTGACCAGTAACGTGATGATTCTGAAAAAGAGCTGAAGTTATTTTATGTTCTTGGATCCAGGTGGAGATTCATCTGTTTGTTTGCCCTATGTACAGTTTGTCGCAGTCTCCACATGGAATACTGTAAAGTCCATGATTTTCCAGTTTTCTTTTGTCCTTAGGGTTTCCCAGGATGTCTGCCAGAGTGTTTTGTGGTTTGTATGTTGTGCCTATATTGTGTTTTCTTAGGACTCTTCTAATCTTATCTGTAACTCCTTTTACTTACGGTAATAGGTTGGTGGAGGTCCCGTTCTTCTGTCCTTGTCTGTGAATGGCGCTGCCTTGCAAATGCTCTCTATATGGACTGATTTTGATATCCGTTTTGCTTAAGGGCCCTAGTGATTTGTGTAATTTCTTGCTGTCTCGTGTCGGTTCGGTGAGTTGGTATGATCTCGATACGAGGGTGTTGGCTACCAACTGAATTTGTGATGGATAGTGGTGTGAGCCAGCGTTTAAATATCTGTTGGTGTGGATGGGCTTCCGGTAGACTGAGTATTGAAGTTGACAGTTGTTTTTTCGAGTTATGAGTACATCAAAGAAAGGGAGGCTTTTTTCTTCTTCTATTTTCAAAGTGAACTATATCCGGTGGTGGATTCTGTTTAAATAGATCAGGAAGGTGTCTAATTCGTTTCGTCCATGGTGCCAAATTATGAACATGTCATCAACATATCGTTTTCAGAGTTTCAGTTTGAGTGGTGAGTTTTTGAGGGCCTCTGTTTCAAAATACATCATATAGAGGTTGGCTATTACTCGTGAAAGGGAAGATTCCATGGGTGCTCTGATTGTTTGTATATCTGCCTGACAAAATAGATATTTTTTAGACAGTATTCCGATAATTTTACAATGTGAGCTGGAAAATCCTCGTCCATTGCTATTTTGTCTAGTGCTTTATCCACTGGAAGACTGGGATAAAGTGAAACAATATCTAGACTTGCCAGAATGTCATTTTCCTCTAGTCGAATGTCTCTGATTATGTTTGTGAATTGTTCGGAGTTTTTGATGTATGAATCAGCACTTTTAAGGGTTGGTTGCATGATCTTTGACAGATATTTTTGTGTAGGTGAGGCCACTGTGCTAACAAAGGGTATAAGGGGGCTCGTGTATCTTTGGTAGGCCATACAACTTTGGGCATCGACTTGATTTCTCTCTTGGAAATATGAGTCTTTCAACCTCTGATCCCAACTTTGCAGCTTTTGCAGTTTTTTTCCAGGTATGTTATAGGGTGTCTGGTAACGGGCTTGTAGGTATCGTCTGGTAGAATGCTTTCCATTTTTGTCATGTAGTCTTCGGTATTTAACACCACCAATGCCCTTGTCTGCTGATAGTATGGCGATGTTCCTATTTTTCTTGAGCGCTTGTATACATATATATATATATATATATATATATATATATATACATATATATATATATATATATATATATATATATATATATATATATATATATATATATATATATATATATATATATATATATATATATATATATATATATATATATATATATATATATATATATATATATATATATATATATATATATATATATATATATATATATATATATATATATATATATATATATATATATATATATATATACATACATATATATACATATATATATATATATATATATATATATATATATATATATATATATATATATATATATATATATATATATATATATATATATATATATATATATATACAGGGTACCCCATATGTATGGAATAATGATTCCACAGCATTTATTAATCAGTGTATCAAAAAAATCTTTAAATAAAAGTTATAGGGTGTTATACGGCCCATATGCTGACGTGGACAAGAAAATGTTTTGAACTGTCTGTTCGAAGAAATTACACTATCTTGATTTTTTTAAATGGAAAGCCCCAATTATTTTATTTTTGAGTCCTACTAAAAAATTCTAGATGTTATTTGTCTAACATACCATATGTCTAAATTGAACTGTTTTTGAATTATTGTCATTTAAAACTTAAAATAAAAAAAGACAAAAAAACTATTAATAAATACTTTAGGTTTATTTCTAAGGTAACAGTTGCTCAAAATGTCTACCGTTAACAGCGAGGAAATGACCCAATCTGTCATAAAACAGACTGAAGAGAGTTTTGCAGAGAATCCGGAGTGATCTGTGCTAATTCTTATTGAATTCTATGTTGTAGATCTTCTACAGTTTCAAGTCGACCTCGGTAAACTATGGTTTTCAAATGACCCCATTTGTGGACGTCATATCATTGGTCCCTTTTTTATCGATGGAAATCTTACAGGACAGCATTACTTACAGTTAATCCAAGAGCAAGTTATCCCAACTTGTGCAGGTCTTTTTCCCGATGAAAATAATTTGGATACCCCTAACAGGAATCTGTGGTATCAACAGGACGGAGCTCCTCCTCACTAGAAAATCAATGTTCGTAAATATTTGGATGCAATGGATACGCAGAAGAGGTGCTGTAGAATGGCCTTCAAGGAGTCCCGACCTTACGCCACTCGATTTTTTTTTATTGGGTCATTTGAAAACCAAAGCTTATTGAAGTCGACCTGAAACTGTAGAAGATTTACAACAAAGAATTCAATATGAAGTAGCACAGATCACCCGAGATTCTCTGCAAAACTCTTTTCAGGCCGTTTATGACACATTGGGTCATTGTTTCGCTGGTAACGGTAGACATTTTGAGCAATTGTTACCTTCAAAATAAACCTAGAGTATTTATTAATAGTTATTTTGTCTTTTTTTATTTTAAATTTCAAATGACAATAATTCCAAAATAATTCATTTTAGACATATGGTATGTTAGACAAATAATATCTAGAATTTTTAGTAGGACTCAAAAATAAAATAATATATAGGGCTTCCCACTAAAAAAAAATCAAGATGGCGCAATTTCGTTGAACTGATATTTCAAAATATATTATTGTCAACGTCAGCATGTGCATCGTATAACACCCTACAACTTCTATTTAAATATTTTTTTGATACACTGATTAATAAATGCTGTGGACTCATTATTTCATATATATGGGGCACCCTGTATATATATACAGTAATACCCCGCTTTACGCGAGGGATACGTTCCGAAAAAAATCGCGTTAACTGAAATTCGCGTATATCGAGGTTTATGATTAAACATAGTCAAAATTTAATACAAAAAAATACAAATCATTTTAATCAATCACTTTAATTCTAAGAACACTTTATGCAATACATACTCTTATTTTTTACGGAAAAATACATCTATTGTCTTTTGGGTAACGTTTTGTTTACGTTCTTGTAAAATACGTTCATAACACCCAACACTGTTTTTAATTGTTTGACACACGGTCAAGACACGGTCATCATTATTGTCTATACTCTGCAATATGTCCAAACCTGAATAAATTTTTGAAAGTGCATTTTGTATTTCCCCTGAAGATAAAACTTTCTCTTCTACTTGTTCTTCCTCATCGTAGATAGGATTATTCTGTAACTCGATCAGATCTTCATTGCTAATAGGATCGTCGTGCGTTGCTACAAGTTCTACGAGATCTTCTACCGTGACATCTTCAAGTTCAGACCCCTCAATCATTGCAGCAATGTCTTCAAGCACTTGTCTCTGCATCTGGACAATTCTTCTAGGTGCTTCCACTACATCTGGCCAAAGATTACGCCACACCCCATTCATACAACTCATTTTAACTTCCTTCCAAGCCTCTTCTATGTTGTGAATAGACTTCATAATGTTGTATGACTTCCACCACTCTCGCATAGACTGTCTTCCTTCCCCGTCAGTTTCATGAATTAGTTGGCTAAAAGTGCGGCGATGGTAATAAGCTTTGAAGTTTGCTATTGCTCCCTGGTCCATAGGTTGTAATATTGACGTAGTGTTTGGTGGAAGGAACTTTACGTACACTTTTAAGTCTCTGGGCGTATCAAGTGAGGTTGGATGTCCTGGGGCATTGTCTAAGAGTAATATAACTTTAGGTTCAAGCCCATTTCTGTCACAGTATGATTTGACTGATGGGCAAAAACTATTAGAATACCATTCTTGAAAAATTTCCCGTGTAACCCACGCCTTTCTGTTTGATCGCCACACAACTGGTAGACTTGTCTTGTCTGTGCCTCGCATTGCACGGGGTGTTTCTGAATGGTACACTAGTAAAGGTTTCAGTTTGAAATCACCAGTGGCATTACCACCCAGCAGAAGTGTTAGTCGATCTTTCGCAGCTTTGAAACCACTGGCTTGACGTTCTTCCTTAGAAATGAATGTTCGAGATGGCATTTTTTTCCAGTAAAGTGCGGTCTCATCAACATTGAAGATGAGACAAGCAGGAATTTTCTCTCGTCTAACGAAGTCTTGAAACTTGTCTGGAAACTCAGCTGCAGCTTGAATGTCCGCGCTGGCCGCCTCGCCTGTTATGTGGATATTGTGAAGATTAGAACGCTGCTTGAACCGATGGAACCAGCCTCTGCTGGCAGCAAAAGTCGGAGTGGCACTCCCTTCTCCTTCTTTTGTTTTCAGCATCTCATACAAAGATTTTGCTTTTGTGCATATGAGATCTTGACTTAGTGGTGTGTTCTTCTTATTCAAATCTTCGATCCAGACTGACAGTAATTTCTCCATTCTTTCTAAGATAGATGATCTCGAACGAGAAAGTTTTGTTGCACTTATAGGTGTTGAACCTTCGCTGGAGATTTTAATTTTTTCCCGATTTTTATAAATCGTTCTCACAGTCGATTCTGAGAGTCCAAAATCTCTCCCAACAATTGTTGCTTTGCCTCCATTTTCCATTCTTCTTAACACTTTCATCTTCAATTCCAAAGTGACGCTTTTACGCTCTTTTTTCTTTACAGGCGGCATTTTTAACGTAGGGTTAAATTATGTATGTATGTATCTCCAATAAATATTAAAACAAAACTGCCAGCCGACCGAACTAACATTACGGAACAAATGAACACACGAAACGAACGAGGAAATCCCCATAGAACAAAGTCGAAGGACAGGGAATTCCCAATTCTTCAAAGAGAATATTCAGAGAAAGCGGGGATCCCCCCGCGACCATAGAGAAGTTAATGACTACATGAGCGCGAAATTTGAAATTCGCGTTATAGTGAAACCGCGCGTAACGGGGTCGCGCTAAGCGGGGTATTACTGTATATATATATATATATATATATATATATATATATATATATATATATATATATATATATATATATATATATGTGAGAGAACAGTGAGTAGTCTGGTGAAACATGGACTCTGTTCATTAACTATTATTTTTTTTATAACACAAAAGTAACAGTTTAAAATTTTTTTTATAAAATTTGTTATGAAACTTCTAGTTAAACCACGGCAACATTGTATATCCTATTTGTGTTGTTTACCAGTGGCAGAATGAAAACGATCCTTTCATTTCATTCGTTTCAACATTACTTTATGGTGGAATTTTTCCATAATAAAACAGAACGACTATTTTTTAAAAGTATTCACCAGTTTCAGTATACTATACGATTTTTGTAACATCCTATTTATATATGGATTCAATTTAGAAATATATATTCAATTTACTGGTGTTTTAGGTAGCTGTTAGTAGATGTAAATAAATACCAATATATATTTTATTTATAAATTTATTATAAAGTTCATATCCAATAGAATTTATTTAAATGAAAAATATCAAAGTTCAATTTACAAATGCCATTCAAAATGTATTTAAAAATCCATTTGTTTAATCCTGCTTCAGGTAGCAGTATAAAATGTAAAATAAAAACCACAAAACTTTTTTAAAAAATAAATTTCTGGGGAATTTAAAACTAATGGAAATAGGGATTAGGGCCTTATACGGTGATCTGTCTTTTATAGATTATTTTTCCATTTTTTATGTAAAGCCACCGGATTTTCTTGAAAATTACACTGAATATAAAGAATACCAACTTGTATTATGTTGTAGATAAATTAAAATTATAAATGTGCGTTATATAGGTCTTAATGAATTTTTTGAAAACTTTTTAAAACCAAATTCCTAAATGGTTTTTTCTATACTCAAGTTTCTTATTTTTAGCATTATATATATACATATATATATATATATATATATATATATATATATATATATATATATATATATATATATATATATACATAGTATGTCCCAAAAAGTTTTATACAAAGAGAGAAAAAAAGTTTATCTTATATATTACAAAAAAATTATTCTTGATAAAAAGTTTTGCCCATTTTATATCTTGTAGTCAAATTAACGTCCGGTACACTTTTCTTATATTCTTTGACCAGCTGACTTCAAATTTTAATGTACTTTGTTGATATTAGGATATCGTTTCCAAGTTATGGTCAGATCTTAGCCACTTTTTGGTCTGAAATAGCCATAAAGCAAAAATGGTGTATTTAACGATACTAATCTTACAGCCAATGTATATTTTAGTTTATAATTATAAAAATAACATAAATTTTAAATATTTTTATTACGATCTTTTATTTTTCTGACCGTAACTTGGAAACGATATCCTAATAACAATAAGGTTCATAAAAATTCGAAATCAGCAGGTCAAAGAACATAAGAAAAGTGTACTTGGACGTTAATTTGACTAAAAGATATAAAATGGATAAAAAATGGGCGAAAATGACCATTACATAATGAGGAAAACGTTATCAGGATTCATAATGAATAATTTTAATGACTCCCGTAGATAAACTTATAATAATTGATTTTTGACACTTTTTACGGCAACTTAGCGAGTTTTTCCAATTTTTCCGCAAAAATTTGTATATTGAGATGTGAAAAAAAAGGTTCTTAAAAAAAGCCGTATTCAGCTATGAATAATTGTTTCTTTTGGAACCGCTAATCTATCAACAATTTACGGAAATATATATATATATATATATATATATATATATATATATATATATATATATATATATATATATAGTATATCAAAAATTCTCGACAATTTTATCCTTTGACGTAAATAATAACGACTAAAAAACAGACGGTGTGTGACGACAGTCATTGGTGATTTTTATCGTTTCGTCGCCCATCCACTTCGAAATTTCATTTCGAAAACCGACTGGGCAGTCCGTAGGGAAAACTGTTGCTTTTAAACTGGATACATAGATTCCCATATAGTATCCAGAAAAGGCAAAGGAAATATAAAAAAGGATTCAGAATTATTAAGAAAAAAAAGTAATATAGAATTCTTTCAAAATATACAGACTTTTTTCGGATAGTTGTAGATTCTACTTGAAATGGAATGGAAATTAATTGTAAATATATAATAAAAGACTGTTTTTAATCAATTTCTACTGGTTTATTTATAAAATTTTTTGATGAGGCGTTTCGCTGCCGATGCAGCTTCGTCTGATCTATATTTAATACTGTCAAGTTTGATTTATTTGAATGTTTACAACTTTATATAATATTTATTTATTATACTATTATATAGCCTGTCTCAAAATATAAGATCCTGATTTTTGCAGTTTTAAGTGGGCAATATAAAAATTCTGACCTTTTGTTTATGATAAGTTGCAGAGGCGGACCTAAGAATTTTATTCATTAATGTAAATAAATAAAATTATAAGTGTTTTTGGAGATGTTTATTTATAGATGAATGTAAAAACAAATGGATAAGAAGCATAAATATACAGTTTGAATGAATGGGGCTTACAAGAGGGGACGTATTGTATAAATAAAAATATATTTTAACTTAAGCCTAATTCGGTTTCACTATCACTGTCATCAGCTGAGGTAATTATCAGTGGATTTATATTATTTACATAAATATATGAATTTTCAACATTAACAACGTGCGGAATGGAATTCTTCCAGCTTTCACAAGGTATATCATTTATAACTTTTTTTACTAATTCAACCACAGACACGCTTAAAGTAGGCGTAATATTTTGTGCCCTTATTTTTCATTTAACTTAATGCCAGATATGTTCAACTGGATTAAACACACAAAAATACGGGGGACGCCGCAAAACAGGGTGTCCCATTTTCTCAGCTATACTATCACAAACATATTTCTTTTTTAATTTATAGTCTTCCAAAAGATCACTTTTTTTATAATTAAAGTCAAAATAAATGTCATTTTCTAACATATATTCCTGTATTTCCGATTTGGTCTTGGCTACATTAGGAACCTTATTTAGTAGGCGACTATGGTAACTTGCATTGTCCATAACTATAACACTCTGTTCGGGAACTTTTGGCAAAAGGTAATTTTGAAACCAATTTTCAAAAAGTTCTGCAGTCGCGTCTTCGTGATAGTCTAAACTAGAATCTTTTATGTTTTTTGCAGATAATAGTAGACAGTTTGAAACTCAGCCCTTTTCAGATCCAGCATGCAAAATGGTTATTCGTTTACCTTTATTTGAAGGTGCGTTAGTCTGACATTTTGTACTGCTGTCAACCCACCCTTTTTGCACCGTGTCATGGGTATCGAATCATGTTTCGTCAAGGTAAATTATTGGCCAATTCTCTGATCGTCTTTCGTAAACATTTTTCACTATTTGTTTAGCGTCAAGTGATAAATGTTTTCTCTTGCGATAGCCACTATTGCAATTTTCCCACGGACGCCACATAATTAAAATAGAACCATTACGTTGTAAGTTGTAAGTAAAACTAAAAATAAAAATAATAAAAAGTATCTTTCCAATCTTAATGAGGACCTGTGGTCATTAGGCCTATGTTATCAAATACTTAAAGGGCTCCAAACCGGGTTGCCAGGTAGTAAATATATAGGTAAAAATAGATCCAATATGATTGCAGGTGCAAGTGAGGGCGGTATACAAAGCAGGTAAAATCAAAATACGGTTATCGTTATACCTGGCAACTATGCACAAAACCTTAATCTTATATCTTGGGATTTACTTTACTGTCTATTAATTCTATTTGAAAGTCAGTCATTCATATTAAGCTCTTCAAGAATAGATACATTAATACGGTGTTCGGTATATGATACTCTGAGGATTCTTCGATATGCCCACATCTTAAACGCATCGATTCGTCTTTTGTCAGCTTGTTTAATGGTCCATGTTTCCGATGCGTAAGTTGCTATGGGAAAATAAGGCTGGCTAGCAATCTTAACTTTGTATTTTTTGTGACAGCCGAATCTTTCCAGACCTTAGTTTTTTTTTATGCGTCTAGCACACGTGCTGCAGGGAAGTCTCTAAAGCGCTCCAGGAGCGGCACGAGTTTGATCGTCGAGTTTCTAGCCATAGCCAAGCGTCTCCTTGCTTCCGCTTCACAACCACGATTGTTAGTGATGAGGGATCCTAAATAGTTGAAATGGTCTACAACAGTGAAACCAGCAATTTCATTTATGTGTGACAGATCTTCATTACGACTAACAATCATTACTATCATAATTTTTGCTAGTAATTTCCGGGCGCTCCATAACTGATTCTAGGTCTTGAATTTAAATTGCAAATATAACAGTATCATCCGCATATCTAAGGTTACTTAGCTTTTTTCCACCGATTGTCACACCCCCACTCCAGCCATCCAAAACAGATCTCATTATATGTTCACTATATATGTTAAAAAGTAAGGGTGACAGAATACCGCCCTGTCTAACGCCGGCTTCTAGGTTAAAAGGATTGAAAAAATAATTATTCAGTTTAATTCTGCCATTTGTGTTCTCATACAGGGATCGGATAAGGTTTACAAGATGTATAGGTATTTCCATGCTGATTAGAATCGACCAGAGTTTGTTCCATTGTATGCAGTCGAAAGCTTCAGAGTAGTCTTTAAAACAGATATAGGTTGTTATTTGGAATTCCCTGACTTTTTCTATTATCTGGCGTATGTTGAGAATTTGTTCTCTAGTGCCTCTTCCTGGAATGAAGCCTGTTTCTTCGGTAGATATTTGCGGTAGCAGAAAAGTTTTGAGTCTTTCATTTAGGATCCAGAGAAACACGTTGGCAGCGTGTGACACTAGAGCGATTGTTCTATAGTTGCTGCAATCCAAAGGGGATCCTTTCTTATGTAAGGGTATAAATGCAACTTGGCATCAGTCCTTCGGCCATCTTCCATACCACATTACACAGTTAATGTAGCGTAGTCACGGCGGTTTCTCCCATTATCTTTATTATTTCCGCATTGATCTCGTCCGTACCTGCTGCTTTTCTATTCTTTAACCTCTGAATAGCCTTCCTGACTTCAGATTTAAGAATACATGGCTCTTGTTCTTCTGCGGCTTCGTTGTCGACACTGCAGTCACCCACTAATTGAGCCACAAAAAGTTCTTTACAGTGATTCTTCCAAACGTCGATGATTCCAGGCATGTCGGTAACTGTTCTACCTTCCTTATCTCTGATTATTTGTGTTTTAGGTTTGAGTTCTTTCGATAGATATTTTACCTTTTCATAAAGTTTTTGTGGTCGATTGTTCGTAGCATGTTGTTCTAGCTCCTCACACATATTATTCAAGTATGCGTCGCTATAGTCCTTTTTACAAGCCACCTTGATTTCTTTATTGATTGATCTGGTTATCTCCAATATGTTGTTTATTAAAATCATATTTCTTCTTGTTTCTATGAGCTTTAAAGTATCGTCGGTCATCCAATGTTTTTGTTTTTTTGCCGAGCACTGTGTAGCAGAATTTGTTATCCACTTCTTAATATCTGTACACGTTTTGTCTGTATCTTCTGTGACTTCCGGAATGTTATAGTTGATTATTGTTTGGAAAAAAGTACTGTCTGGTACTGTAATTCTCTTGTTTGGTGTTGTTTTTTTAGGAGTGGCTAGTTTTATTCTCATATGAGACTTTAATAACTTGTGATTTAAACCACATACCCCGTCTGGGCTCTATCTAGAGCTGACCAGAATATAATCAATCTGATTTTTGTAGTACCCGTCCGGTGACACCCACGTGGAAAGTCGTCTTGGATGATGTTTAAAGGTGGTATTAGTGATAGTGAAGCTATTATTAATAGCAAACTGAAGTAGACGATCTCCGCGTTCGTTTCTAACACCAAGCCCAATTTTTTCTATGATATACCGACTCTGGTTATTGTCATTTGTAGCATTAAAGTCTCCAATCACCATTATGACCTCTTTTGATGGGATTTTTGTATAAATTTCTTCAATCTTATTGTAGACTTCCTCAGTTGCTTCATCATCAGAGAGTGATGTTGGTATGTACACTTGTATGATATGCAAGTTTACTGGTATGCCGTAACGCATATTTTAATCAAGCGATCTATACACTAATCCTTAATTTTCTATCGACGACGGTATATTGCTCCCATGTTTGGGGCTCTGCTATAAAAAGTACGCTGTATTTGTTGTATTGTATTCCGAGGAAATTCGTCTGATTAGAGACCCAGAAATCACCAACAACCTTAATTACTTGAAACTTCGAAAAAACGGTTATTGACTTGAGTCTCATCTACAAGTGCTTTCATGGAGAGGGCTCAATGGATATAGCCTGCTTAAGTGGTGCATGCTAGGAATACTCGTCGCGCTAAATAGGCATATCCGTATGATGTTCAGCGTGTCACTCGTACTGTCCTTTCCAAGAGTTCTTTTATATGGAAACGCTTAATCCTTTGGAATGGTTTGCCGAGGGCGGATTTCTCGTCGAGTATAATTTACAGCGATTCAAGACGAACGTAAATCGCTTCTTCCGCACACGCATGGGTCTGGTAGCGCTTTAGGGATTTCCCTGCAGCAAGTGTGGTATTTCCAAAAAAAAAAATAATAATACTTGAAAATAACGCTCACGTATCCAAGGTTAAATTCGGGTTGTCCCTTAATAATGAATGGCGTGTTGCTTCTCGCTTCATAACCAATAGAAAGAACGGGCATACGGGACAAAGTAAACTAGCTAGCAAGTTGAAACTTGTCACGCAGCGTGGTTAAAGATGTCTCAACCGCCACCTGTCGGCGTAACTCAATGCTATTTCGCCCTCTTAATATATAGCCTTAGTCTGGGAATTCTTGGAGCGCACCGCGTATTAATTTTCTGGAACTCTACTTCTAAGACTTTCATTAGTATTTTCACAGCACCTTTACGTATATTTTGTTAGCGAAGTCTAACATCTTTGTCTAGCGAGATGACTAATTCAGACTGGTTTATAGCTAAGCCACGGTCTTTTTTTAGAAATGAAACAACTGCGAATATGAGGTGTGGCTAGAAAATAAATGGACTGATTTGGTTACGCCGACAATATTGGTGCCGTGCGGTTGGCCATGGTGACACGTTGAGCTTAAGTACCCCTTCTATCTATTTCGCCATTTTGAAGATTATACTATTTCCAGTGCGGCTGCAGCGGTAAATCGTATCGTACATTTGCTCTGCGCCGAAAAAATAATTAGTGTCAATGTTGAGAAACGAGTTAACGTAAAATTTTTCGTTTAACTTGGAAAGCCTGCTGCTACGGAAATATTAAGTTTGCTGCGAGAAGTGTACGGTGATGATTGCTTATCATGAACTTAAATTTTCGAGTGGGCAAAACGATTAAAAGATAGCAAAAAGAGACGACAACATTGAAAAAGTCGGTAAGATCATTAAAGAAAATCGACATCTAAGTTAACAAATATTGAGTTCGGCAAATTTTGTGTATTCAAAGTACCGAAAATCCTTTCTCCAACGTGGCAAAAGAACGTGCGGATGAGCAAAGCAAAATTCAAACAATAATGGTTGTATTTTTTGACATCCGTGAGATTGTTCCCATTAATTGGGTACCTGAAGGTCAAATTGTAAATCAAGTTTACTATAAACAGGTTTTGACTACCCTTCGTGAACGTGTGAACAGGAAAAGATCTGAATGTCTTGGATCCTTCAAAAAGACAACGCACCAGCACACAATGTTCTGTCAATCAACGAGATTTTGGCGAAACATGTTAGTGTATCCACCCTACTCTATGAGACATTTTTTTGTTTTTCAAAATGAAGAATGCATTGAAAGAAACCTGTTTTGAGTCCGTTGACGCAGTGAATACAAAAGCGAGGGAGGTCATGATAAACCTGTTAGAAAATGATCTACAGCACTGCTTTCAGCAATGGACAATTTGTATCGAGCGATGTAGAGATCGAGAAGGAGTGTATATTGAAGGGAATTGGGGTTTTAGTGTCAAAGTTCAAAAATACAAAGACTTATAAATTCAATCCGGTTATTGTCTAGCAACACCTCGTATATGCCACATGGTCTCGAGATCACTGTATGTTTTAGATACTGGAGTGCATAGATCTAGCAATAGTTAGGATTCTTGGCACCAGTCGTAAAAGTCATCCCTGAGTGTCGTTCTTCATTAGTACGGGTATAGTAAATCCCAACATATAAAATCCTGTCTTTTTGCTTTTTCAATGAGGCAATAAACGACCCTATTAAAGGTTTTGTGTAGAGTTGCCAGGTATTACGATAAACGTATTTTTATTTTACCTGCTTTGTATACCGCCTTCACTTGCACCTGCAATCATATTGGATCTATTTTTACGTATATATTTACTACCTGGCAACCCGGTTTAGAGCCCTTTAAGTATTTGATAATATAGGCCTAATGACCACAGGTCCTCATTAAGATTCGAAAGATACTTTTTATTATTTTTATTAGTTTTACTTACAACTTACAACGTAACGGTTCTATTTTAATTATGTGGCGTCCGTGGGAAAATTGCAATAGTGGCTATCGCAAGAGAAAACATTTATCACTTGACGCTAAACAAATAGTGAAAAATGTTTACGACAGTTTGGTAAAAAGAAATTTGAATAAAAAAGGTGCTTTGTAGGAAAACCATCACTCAGGAACAGGAAAAAACGGAAAGATTTTCAAACGAATCATGTAAGACGATTGTGAAAAAGACGTCATCAGGAGATAAATATATTCTATGTATAAAGAGCAGTTGGTGCCAACACTAGACAAAATAAAATTGAGACTGGTGCAGGACGGGACCAATATATATTGTGGCCGATCAACCCTTCAAAGAATTCTCTTAAAAATAGGATTCATGTTCCGAAAAATCAATAAAAGGTAAGTAGTGATAGAGTCACAAAGATTACGAATCTTGCGACATACTTATTTACAAGAAATTAAAAAGTATCGATCAGAGAATTGGCCAATAATTTACCTTGACGAAACATGGTTTGATGCCCATGACACTGTGCAAAAAAGGTGGGTTGACAGCAGTACAAAATGTCAGACTAACGCACCTTCAAATAAAGATAAACGAATAACCATTTTGCATGCTGGATCTGAAAAGGGCTGGGTTTCAAATTGTCTACTATTATCTGCAAAAGACATAAAAAATTCTAGTTTGGACTATCACGAAGACACGACCGCAGAACTTTTTGAAAATTGGTTTCAAAATTCCCTTTTGCCAAATGTTCCCGAACAGAGTGTTGTAGTTATGGACAATGCAAGTTACCATAGTCGCCTACTAAATAAGGTTCCTAATGCAGCCAACACCAAATCGGAAATATAAGAATATATGCTAGAAAATGACATTTATTTTCACTTTAGTTATAAAAAGGTGATATTTTGGAAGTTTTGAAAGACTATAGATTAAAAAAGAAATATGTTTGTGATAGTATGGCTGAGAAAATGGGATACACTGTTTTGCGGCTTCCTCCGTATTATTGTGTGTTTAATCCAATTGAACATATTTGGCATCAAGTTATATCAAAAATAAGGGCACACAATGTTTCTCCTACTTTAAGCGTGTCAGTGGTTGAATTCGTAAAAAAAGTTATAAATGATATACCTTGTGAAAGCTGGAAGAATTCCATTCAGCACGTTGTTAAAGTTGAAGAGAAGTATGAGTTAGCTTCGAGCGGCAGCAGCATCATTTATGTAAATAATATAAAACCACTGATAATTACCTTAGCTGATGACAGTGATAGTGAAACAGAATTAGGCTTAAGTTAAAATATATTTTTATTTATACAATATGTCCCCTCTTGTAAACCCCATTCATTCAAACTGTATATTTGTATTTCTTATCCATTTGTTTTTTACATGCATCTATAAATAAACATCTCCAAAAACACTTATAATTTTATTTATTTGCATTCATGAATAAAATTCTTAAGTCCATCTCTGCAACCTATCATAAACAAAAGGTCACAATTTTTATATTGCCCACTTAAAACGGCAAAAATTAGGATTTTATATTTTGGGACAAGCTATACTTCCGTTTCAATTCAAATGAGATGGGTGATCACGAGTATCTACCTCACTGTTCTAGTGGGTCTTATGATTTACCGATGGGGTATCACGCTATCGTAACTTGACGATACTAACTGAGCTACCAGAATGATTTAGGCTGATTTCTAAAAGCAAGAGAAATCGAATATAATATTATTGATTTGGTCACAAAATTCGACTAGCGCAAACGTTGACTCATCGCAAATATGTATAAATATCATATTAATGAACCTCTGAGGGGATAATTTTGTCGACGTTTTCTTGAGGGAGATGATTTAGATGTTGTACGTGAAAAGATTCCAGGCTTGCAGCTTCTGTTGGCCTGTTTGGTTAAAACAGCACGTTTTATGTTCCTTTATAATATTAGTATTTGTTGCTTTACGAGCGAATACATTTTAATTCAATTAAAAGTCAGTTGTTTGTAAAATTTTATTTCCATATTTTAATTAGAAAACTACGTTAATGGAAGATTTTCTTCGTCAAACTAAAATGAAATACATTTAAAGTTTCTATGCATTTAATATAAATAATAAGAGGTTCGTTCTTGTCCAAAAACTTTTCCACTTAAACTTTCTACTTTAAAATAGAGCGACGATGTTAATTTAAACTATTTATTGGACCGCGAAGAAACTTTCTCGTACAAACTTCGAACTTGGTCATCTTGACATATCTCGATATAATTCTTTGTTTATTGTTCCAGTCTTCGTAAAGTCGGAACAGTCTGAAATAGACGCGATTGCCGGGTTTGCTTCTGATAAATATTTGGCATCGAAATATCTTAAATGGAAATTTAAAAGTTAAATATTAGTGAACAATGAAAATATGACTCTCTTTATTAAACTGATGCTTATACTATCGCGGAAATATTCTACATAGAAAACTAAATAAATTGAATGTAGTTTTCTGATTTAAAATTTTAGTAAATTCAAGGTGATTTTGACTATTAAATTTAAATGGGCGATGCTTCATTGATTACTTTTTTTCTCAATTCGGACATTTCTAAAGTTTAGCAAAAATCTCATTTTCAGGTCTTTTAACACAATGTTGCCAAATATATTTTTTTAGACCACTGGGTTTTCAAGCAAAAAACAACAAAAACAACGTTGTTAAATAAATCTACAGTGGCAAACTATATTTCCTTATAAGTATTTTTGAAAATATTTCTGATAAAAAGAAGATTAAGGTTTGAACAAAATCAATACATTAGGAGAATGCATGCGGTAATGTGTAGGATATCCCGTTATCATCATGCGAAATAGAAAACGGTGGGCACCCACGAATTGTAAGAAAAACCCGTAAAAGCAATACCAGAACGTTTTATTTATTAAACCGGCTATTTTATATTATAGTTTAGTAGGCAATATTTAAAAATTTAGTAATTATTTTATTGGTGTATGTGAAAAAATTTCAGCTTTGGATAGTCAGTGCATGTTATTTTCTTTGGTAAACTTTTAAAGCAATATACTTCAAATATGGTTTGTTTTGGGTGGCTTCAGATGCTTTTCTAAACTGAAAAGGTAAAACCACCTAAACTTATTATAATATACATATATTTATATATATATATATATATATATATATATATATATATATTATATATATATATATGTATATATATATATATATATATATATATATATATATATATATATAAGTATATATATATATATATATATATATATATATATATATATATATATATATATATATATATGTATATATATATATATATATATATATATATATATATATATATATATGTATATATATATATATATATATATATATATATATATATATATATATATATATATATATATATATATATATATATTTCGGGAGGGATTTGACGAATAAGAGGGCAGTGGGTAGACTGTATAGAACTACAAAGCATACGCATCAATGTGAGCGGAAGGAAACTGAACCATTTGAGATACGCAGATGATGTGGTTCTAATATCTAACAATAGAAATGACTTGGAGTATATGATGAATGACTTAACAGAGAAAAAAAAAAAAAACTGGAAATGAATATAACGAAGACTAAAACTATGACGCCGGGAGAATAACAAGAAATTCAAATATACAATAAAGCCATCGACAGTATCACAGAATATATATATATATATATATATATATATATATATATATATATATATATATATATATATATATATATATAGATATGGGTCGAGCATTTCGCCTTGATCGAGATGATGGACAACAGGCTGAGATAAAAAGAAGAAGTAATCTGGGATGGTCGGTCTTTGGAAGGTTCAGTATTATACTAAAGTCGCAAAGCATTGCCCAACACCTAAAGACGAAGGTGTTTAATGAGTTTGTTTTGCCGGTTTTCTTAATATACGGTGCAGAAAACTGTAATTTTACTAAAACTACAGCGGCTAACAGTCCCCCCAAAGGGCCATGGAGAGAGCAATGCTCGGTTTCACATTAATGAATAGGAGACCAAACGCATCGATCCGCCTAAGAAAGAACGTCGTATTGGATATAAGGTAACGGTCCACGTTATGAGACGAAGTACGTCTTTATGAGACATTGAATGAAAAATACTATTTAAAAAAAGTAAGAGCATGTAACTCTTGAAAAAAAAAATATGATAATATTATTCAGGAAATATTATAATAAATTAATTAGTTTTAATATTGATTTTAACCAAACTTATCGAAAAAAAAAAATATAAAAGTTCGTGTCTCGTTGTTTGAGACTCAAGCTACGGTCAGATGGAGTGAAATGACGACTTAAATGGATCGCTTTATATTGTTTTATTGGACAATTTATACTATTTTTTAGTATAAATTATATATTATTTGAAGGCTTTTGAGCTGCAGATTTTATTTTTGCACATATTTTATCAATTTTCATAACGATAATAGTTTTAATTTGAGTGTCTCGATAGACCTGCATTTATGAATTCGGACGTACCCCCGTATGAGACGCTATGTTCAGTGAACTGTACGACGCGGACATGTGATCTTCGCTTGTACCACTTCGATGAGACAGTGCATATTTACAAATTTTGAGACATATATATAATATTTATTGTTTAAATCGTGTTATTATAGCATAAAAACTATATTTTATTTGCGAGATTCAAATTATAAGCTGTAAGTATGTGCAATATTGTTTAATTATAAACCTAACCTAAAAGTATATTAATGTTAACATTGATTATGTATGCTTATATTATACTTACAATTTTTACTAAATGTTTTAAAAAAGTTTTGAACTTGCTAACGTGTGAATTCACTTATTATTTGTTTCAGAAAATAATAGCTACACTTAATAATGGGCAAATTCAAGAATAATATAAGAATAGATGGAGCAAAAAAAAAACAGACAGTAAACTCAAATTATTGAAAAGAAATGTGGTCCAAGTTAATTCGAGTGATGATAATAAGAAGAAGATTAAAAGATTAACCTATTGCCCTGAAAGCATGAAGAATGCTTTAAAAACAATGCAGGAGAGTGGACTTTCTGTCAGAAAAGCTGCTGCTGCCTAAGGTGTACCTGCATCGACGTTACACAGAAAAAAACATCTTGATCCTGAAAGATAGAGAAAAAAATCAGGAACAGGAACAGTTATCCCACTGAAAGAAGAGGATGATATTGTCAATTGGGTGCTGTATAGATCACAAGCAGGAGCACCTGTCTCAAAATCGGAATTATTTGATTGTGTACAAAACTGAGTTGAAACTATGAAAATAAAGACTCCCTTCATAAACGACCGTCCAAGTCGACACTGGTACGAAGGGTTCAAAAAGCGCCATCCAAACTTGTGTATTAGAAGACCAGAGCATTTAAGTTGCAGTAGAGCAACTGTAACTCGTGAAGAGCTACAAGAGTGATTTAGAGAAATAGGAAAGTATTTAGAAGATAGAAACTTGTTAGATATTTCTTCTAATAGATATTTTAATTGTGATGAAAGTAGTATAATGCTATGTCCTGATGCTGAAAGAGTACTGGCTGAAAAAGGGTCTCGTACAGTATATAAAATAGTCGATGGTGGGAGAGAAGCCTTAACAGTTCTATTCATGTTTAGTGCTGATGGCACACGTGCTCCACCGATGATCATGTACCCTTTTAAAAAAGATTTACCATAGAAATTGTGAATAATACTCCTACAGGCTGGGGTATTGGTGTATCCGACAGTAGCTGGATGACAACAGAGACATTCTACGAATACATTACTAATATATTCTATCTATGGCTAGTGAAAGAAAATATTGAATTTCCTGTTGTTGTTTTCATGGATAACCACTCGTCTCACTTGAATTTTACCACTGGTAACTTTTTGCAGAGAAAAGCAAATAGAATTGATCATGTTGGCTCCCAATTCCACTCACATCATTCAACCTTTGGATATAGCATTTTTTCATCCCTTTAAAGTGGTATGGAAAAAATGTGTGCCTAAATGGAAAAGTCAACAAAGCATCATGCGTATAAAAAAAAAGATTTCCCTCATGTGCTGAAATTTTACTCTCGACAGCATGAGAGATGAAAGAAATATCATCATAAGTGGATTTAGAGCATCAGGACTTTATCCATTTAATCCTAAAATGATGGACTTTGATGTCTTAAGAAAAGGGAAAAAGACGAAACATATTGTTGAAGAAAAGAATGATTATAATTTAGAGATTGAAGACCAAAAGCAATTCTTGCAAACAATTGAAAAAAAGTTACCAGCAGATAAGCTTTCTAAATTCACAGAAGCAGCAATAAGTGGATCATGGACCGGTGAATGGAAGATGGAAATTGTTTAATTTCTGGTTTGAGGAACATAAGAAATCTACAGGTATTTTATATATAAAATAATATAATTTTAATTCACAATTATTAACCATGCACATATAAAGTTTATACTCTTATTTAAAATTATATAATTTAAAATTTTCAGTCAATCCAATTAATCGAAAGCCAGTAATCAAGCAAATTGAAAATTCTGATAATCATAAGATTATTATTGTTCCACAAAATAATATTGCTGATTTGAATACTTCTTTTTCTGCGGATCTTGTCTCTTCAAATGACCAAGAAGTTTTTCCTTTATATATTGAGCCGATTGATCTGATAAATAATGAAGAAATATTTGAAGCTACAATTTTAGTCGATAATACTTCAAATATTGTTAGCGAAGTAGCTCATCTTGATGAATTAGAATCACAAGATCATGAGAATAATAAGGATTTATCATATAATGATGCAACTGGTACGTAGATATAAAATTCAATATTTTTGTTCGATGACAGCCAATCTAATTTTCACATCTTTTCAGAACCTACAGAGACAAATTACAATAGACAAGAGCACATCCATTTAATTGCTTCAAATCAAGAAAATAATCAAAATCAAGCAAGTAATGAAACTGCCGAAAATATTGACAAAGGTAAAGTAGAATTCTCTTAATATGTAATTTTTTATCAAATAATTACTTAAATAAGATAACAAATGATTTTTATTTTTAGCTGCTAGTCTACAAAATTTACCTTTAAAAGAAATATATACACTGCCAACTGAATTCCTGCCAAAGAAGAAGAAAATGAAAGTTGAAAAATCAGGAAAACCCAAGTTACCATCTGTGGGGATATCAGAGGCATGGTTGAAGCTTCAAATGGATAAAGAAAATATTAAAAAAATCAAAGAAGAAAAGCAAAAAAATATCAAAAAAATGCAAGAAGACAAAAAAAAACTAATGGAGGAAGTAAAAGAGCTCCAAAAGAAAATAAAACAAGAAAAATAGGTTATGATGTTTATTTATACTGTATTTTTGTTTAATTTATGAAAAATTTATTACTTTATCTTGAAAAATGTTATTAATTACATGTTCTATGTTTAAAGTATCTTTACAATAAAGAAAACTTATTAAAAAAATAATTTTCATGATTTTTTAACTGTCTCATAAGAGGGACATATTGTAACATTCATTTTTTCCTAGATTTTAAGACCATGTAATGTTACTGATTTTTCCATTTCAAATTGTATTTATTTTTATTTTAAAATATCGACCGGTATATTAAACAGAAGTTTTAGGACATACGGTATATACTATATAGTTTATTGTGCGGGCTTTCGGACCGAATCTTTCGCCAGGCCACGATTGGTCAAATGTTTGACACGGAGTTCAGATTGGAGCGACGTGATATGACCGGCAAAGGTCGCACGATTATTTAAACGTCCGAGAACCAGCCGGCAGGACTTTTTCCATCGAAGTCGCCAGGCAGGGGAGTTCCATCGAGCCGCAGACCAGTGAGCGGTTTTGATCTAGCTGCCGACCATGTCGGTCGTCGTTTCCATCTAGCGCAACCAGGCAGTACCGTCTAGCCGAAGTAGGCTAATCTTCACCAGAGTCGCTAAGTTTCGACAATAAAAGCTGTAGTGAGCTTTCTAAGTGCTAAAAAAAAAAAAAAAGTGAAATCGGTCAAAGTCCATCACAGACAGGAACGAAACACTGTAAGTCAACCAAATCCCTTATATAGACTTATCCCGGAGAGTGCATTAACTACAATGTAACACCGACAAAAAAGTGAAGTGTAAGGCACGATACCTCGCCTTCGGGGATTTATAAGAATATAAAATTTTAATGTAACAACTACTGTTTAGGCTAGAATTTTTTGGTAAACTGCAAAGGTTAGAACTTTTATTATTTTTAAAAAAACATGAATAAATTTTCTTTTTGATTAAAGCTAAGTGTATCACTGAATATTTATTTTCCTTTTCAGGATCAGTTGTACTAGACTAATTCCTTTTAGTAATATCCATAAAACACTTCAGTTTTTTCTCATTTTCTTAGCTGAAGTTAAATCCTTTCTATTTTAAAATGAGTGGTGCCCTTAAAAAACAAAAAGTCGTACAACTGAGGTTTCTTAAAAAAAAATAGAAAATAATTTCCAAAAAGACGTATAAAAAACTATCTCTTACCCATATTTCTCTACCAAGGAAAACTGAGCTAGTGTTTCTTTAATTTCTTTAGTTCTTTTAATATCAGGTTTCACTCAATTCATTATCAGAAATTAAAGCGGGGCATAGGCTGCAAGAAAATTGTGCTCAAGCTTGGGGCGTCCAGTATTTAAAAATGTTACAAAAAGACGCAGTCTACATGGAGCAAAAAAAAAAAAAAAAAGAATAGCAAAAGGAAAAGTTACAAAATGGCGCCCAACGTGGGGCTTTTGGAATTTTATTTTTTAAAAGGGTTCAGTGTACTAGCTTTCGAACAAAATAAAAGCTCTAACTTTGCAGATATTTTTATTACACAATATTTATTAAAACGAAGCTACACTATAGCAATAAGACAAAAGCAGGAAATTTGTAGAATTTTTTATTTCAATTTATCTGATATAGATATTTGAATTTTGTTGTTGACTCTAAGATAAGAGATCCCTGTTTTTTTTCTTAAAAGCTAACATTATCTTTCAGATTAGCAGATGTGCTGGTTTACTTTAATTTTTAGTGATAGATTTATTTTACGGATAACCGAACAAAAAACTGTTGTTTTTTTCTCACCGAGGTTTTGCATGAATATTAAAAATACTTAGCGGATATACGAAACGATATTTGGAGATTTTTTTGTTGAAAATTCTTAAGTTATCTTAGTAAAGGAATTTTAATACAAGGCGATACTTAGAAATTTTTTTTGAAATTGTCGAAGATTTTTTTTTTTAAATGTTTAGTAAAGAGGTTTACATATTTTAAGTGCCTTTATATGATTTTATTTAGACTATTGGGAGCACAGGAGAAATATTTTTACGATTTTTTAACAATTCTTTTAAATTTTATAGTATTCATTTATCATGGAAGCCTTCAATTTTAAAGTCAATCACCTACTAGAATATGAATTAGACTATGAACTGAAAATCCGTCGTACTTTCTCAGAACGTCCGGTCGCGGATAAAAGAAAGATTCTAACGAGGATCTTAAGTAAAGAAATTAATGAGCCCGGAAAAACGATAAAAATAGGGGATGACACCCTGTCTTTTAAAGAAGAAACGGCTGGTATCGAAAAGAGTTTAAATTCTATCCAAAACTTAATCGATAGTTATGACGGCGATCCAAATGATTCACTTGTACACCGGGTTAGGTCACGCTTATCGCATGTAGCGGGTCGCGTACAAAGAATTCCCATGCCGGATGACGAAGAGGAAGCGTCGAAATTTTCCAAATATGTTCAAGAAACAATAGCTACGTGTGTGTACTCATGGAAGCAAATCTTGCCGAAAAGATAGCTCCTGGCCATGAGTTACCACAGCTGCCTATTACAACCCCAGTCATTAACGTACCAGCTCCAATCGTGAATTGCGCAGCCAGAAATATTCCTGTCAGCGAATGGCAATTGAAATTTAATGGAGACTCAAGGAGACTCTATCCTTTTTTGGAGAGGCTAACTGAAATAGCTCAAGCTAGGAAAGTATCGGAAGATGAACTTTTCAGCTCTGCTGTTGAATTTTTCACTGGCGATGCCTTCATTTGGTATAGAAGTATAAAATCAAGTGTCAACGACTGGCATTCCTTGGTAGATAGGCTAAAGAAGGACTTCTTGCACTGTGATGATGATGAAGAATTGTGGTCAGAAATAAAGAAGAGGCGACAAAAGAGGGATGAGTCCACTGTGATTTTTATTGCCCACATGGAATCTTTATTTTGTAGGTTGTCCATCAAGCCTTTGGAATGTACCAAAGTTAAATTTATACGTAGGAATATTCTGCCTAGTTTCGTCAATCGGTTAGCTCTACTAGATATAAATTCGGTAGCCGAACTCGCCGGGTTATGTAGAAAACTTGAAGAGTCCGATTATTTGTTAGAAAAGAGCAGACCAAAAAGCGAAACTAATATACATCAAGTAAGGTATAATCCAAATGGCCGAAGTGGAGTCTCGACAAATAAAGTTGGGAATGTAAATCGGAACCCTAGGGGTAACCAGAAAACGGGTAAAGGAAAAGATAATGACTCTAAAATTAGCGACACTGCAGCTAAAGTGAACGACAAGCCGGTTTCACCTAAGGCAACTTTCACGTGTTGGAATTGCACAGGCCCGAATCACACTTACCAAAATTGTACAGCACCAAAGAGGGTATTTTGTTTCAAATGTGGAACAACAGGTGTGAGGCTAACATCATGCCCCAAATGTACAAAAAACGAGTAAGGACGGTATATTACCGAGGCGGATATCCTAAGTCCAACAAAAAAGCCTCTAATCATTCGGCTAAGTCACAAGCTCATGTTCGCAGTAAAGCCCCTAATCCAAAACGTTCTAGAAACACGGACGAACAAAAATATTCCAGTAGATCAGATTGGACTAAATGGTTACAAAAAGTTTCTGATTTTTTTAAGTCTAATAAAAATTCTCCTTCTCAAGTTAAAACTCCTGCTTCTCCAAATGGTCACATGTCTCCTCTATTCGTGCATAAATATTTAGATAACAGACCGCATATCAAGATAAATCTATTAGGTGCCCATTTTTCGGCTTTACTTGACTCTGGTGCAAATGCCTCCGTTTTAGGTCAGAATGGTATTAAAATTTTAAGTCGTTTAAGTATAAAAATATGCCACGTCAAAAATAGAAGTGTTACCACTGCAGATGGCAGCCGTCTAAAAGTTTTAGGTACGGTTGAGTTGCCGCTAGTCTGCAATGGTCATTGTTTAGTAATTTCTGCTTTAGTAGTACCTTCTCTATCACATACTTTGGTTTTTAGGATGTGATTTTGCACAAAAATTCGGAATTCTAGTAAATTTTAAAAATAATTCGTGGTATCCACAGTCCCCTAGAAGTCAATTCTCAGACAAGTTTTAAAGATTGTTATTCAGAAAGTTCTTTTGAAAACCTTTTCTCGCGTCTATGTACTCTAGATGATCTCTCGCGGACGGAACGCTTAAAAGCAGAAAAAGTAATAAGCTCTTTCAATGAAATAAGTAGTAAAGATAGGTTAGGCCGAACGAATAAAATCAAGATGTCTATAGATACGGCTGATGCCAGTCCTGTAAAGACAAGGCCCTTCGCCATGTCTCCTTATATGTCAAAAGTATTAAATAAAGAGTTAGACGAAATGTTGAAACTCGGAGTGATTGAAGAATCAAACAGTCCTTGGTGTTCTCCAATCTTATTGGTAAAAAAGGCCGATGGACAGTATCGTCTATGCTTTGACGGAAGAAAGCTCAACGAGGTCAGCAAATTTGATAACTACCCATTACCGAACATCGACAGAATTTTTGACATCACTCAGGAATGCTAAGTATGTATCTTCGATAGACCTTAGAAAGGCTTTCTGGCAAATTCCTTTAGACAAATCCTCTAAAGAAAAGACCGCTTTTGCAGTAGTAGGCCGAGGTCTATTTCAGTTCGTCACTATGCCGTTTGGTCTTAAGAACGCTGCTCAAACTCAGCAACGTTTAGTGGACGCCATATTTGGTCCGAAATATGAGCCACATATTTTTACCTATCTCGATGATATTTTAGTAACATCGGAAGACTTCGAATCGCATATTCGCTTACTTAAGGAAGTAAAAGATAAATTGAAAGAGGCCGGACTGACGATAAATTTGAGCAAATGTGATTTTTTCAAAACTTCTCTAAAGTTTTTAGGCTATATTGTAGGCTCAAATTCCTTGCGTACCGATCCGGATAAGGTAGCAAGCATGGTTAATTATGCAAGACCTACTAATACTACAGAAGTTAAGCGCTTCGTAGGAATGTGTTCATGGTACAGACGTTTTATCGAGAATTTTTCTACCCTGTTGTCGCCTATTAATGATCTTTTGAAAGGACGAAAAAAAGGACAATCGATAGATTGGACAAAGGCAGCCGAAGAATCTTTTATAAAGATTAAAGAGCTATTGGTTTCAGCTCCCATTTTATCCCAACCAGACTTTTCCCAACAGTTTTATATTTCTAGTGATGCTTCTAATACTGGTTTAGGGGGGCGTCCTAACACAGAAAATCAATGGTGAGGAAAGGGTGATAGCGTATGCCAGTAGAACTTTATCAAAGGCTGAACGTAACTATTCGGTTGTTGAAAAAGAATGTTTAGCAGTACTCTTTAACATCGAAAAGTTTCGACCCTACATAGAAGGTGTTCCTTTCACGGTCATAACAGATCATTATAGCTTATTGTGGCTTAATTCTATTAAAAAACCCTAGTGGCAAACTAGCGCGTTGGGCGATTAGGCTGAGACAACATACATTTAATTTAATTCATAGAAAAGGAGTCCACAATGTTATTCCTGACGCTTTGTCAAGAATCCCAGATAATACAGCGGACGAAAACAGTCTTAATGCACAGTTTGGCGTAAGAATTGATACAGTTGATGTAGATCGCATTGATCCATGGTACGACAATTTACGGCAGCAAATTAAAGAATTTCCCCAAAATTTTCCGCAGTGGAAGGTGGAAAATGATTTCGTGTACAAATTTATCCCAAACCAGTTGCCTTTAAAAGTTAATGTACCCGAGTGGAAAATACTAGTTCCTAAACCACAGAGAGAGGAAGTTATAGACATGTGTCACACTCCTCCTACTTCTGGTCATTTTGGCTTTTATAAAACTCTTCACAGGGTTCAGGAACAGTATTATTGGCCAAAAATGCGTTTTGACATCGTAAAGTTTGTGAGGACTTGTGAAGTATGTGGAGCGCAGAAATCTCCTAATGCACTACCTATGGGACTGATGGGAAAAGAGAAAACGGTTAATTACCCTTTTCAAGTCATAGCAGCTGATCTAGTAGGCCCATTCCCACGTTCAAAAAAGGGAAATAAATGGCTTCTCGTGGTTTCTTGCTGGTTTACAAAGTATACCATGCTATTTCCTTTGAAAAGCTCTAAGGCTGGATATATAGAGAGAATTTTGGAAAATAATGTCTTTCTAATCCACGGTGTTCCATCGCTCTTGATATGCGATAACGGTACTCAGTTTACCTCTAAGAGTTTTAAGAGCTTAAGTGAAACATATGGTTTTAACATCCGTTTTAATCCCGTGTACTCTCCCCAATGTAATTTTGTGGAACGTAATAACCGAACAGTCGGGACCGCTTTAAGAAGTTACGTGGATTCGCATGACACTTGGGATAGCAATATTTCAAAAATCCAACAAGCGATAAATACCGCAAGACACGAAGTAACAGGGTTCACACCGTCTTTCTTAGTTTACGGCAGACATATACCTCTATCTGGATCGTATTATAAAAATTTAGATTTGGATGTCAATGTTGACAGCGAAATTATTCCGGGTAACAGGGGTGCGTACGCCGAAAATTTAAAGGGTTTAAAAGATATTTTCACCGACGTGCGTAGTAGGATACATAAGGCTTATGAACGGAACAGTAAGTCTTACAATCTTAGGAAAAGGGATTTTGCCTTTAATATAGGTGATCACGTTTGGCGAAAAAATAAAATTCTTTCCAGTGCAGCTGATAAATTCACATCTAAGTTGGTACCTAAGTATGTGCATTGCGTGATTAGAGAAAAGATTTCGGATTTAGTTTATGGTTTAGTTAATTTAGATGGGACTAAAGTAGGACGATGGCATATTAAAGACTTAAAACCATTCAATGAACCTAACCCTAATGAAAGTTTGTCAGAAGAAGAATAATTTATATTTACACTATCTTAATTGCTTTAGTTTATTTTTTTTGATGTTGCTCTGTAGAGGTAACGACCTCGTCTTTTTTGACTGTTATAAAAGTTGAGCTGAGGATAGCTTACTTTTATAGTTTTTGCTAAGGTTTTGGGTACTGATCACATCCAAACTTAGGTTGATTGTAGTTGATGTTTAGCATCGACTCAGCTGTTGCGAGCTTGCGAGGGAGTCACGCTCAGGATATCATAAGGCTGGTATGTCGGTGGTCGCGGGATTTGATTTGCTTATGACCCCAAATAATATCCAGTTCTTGACACTTGGAAGCGAAATTTTGATTAGAGGCAATCCAAGGTGATCTTGAGTTTAGACAGGCGCAAGATGTAGCTCGTGTAGTATGATGTTGAGTCAAAAAATTTAATGAGCAATTTCAAAGCTTGTTACCCGAGTGGGTGTATTTTTATTACCTTAGAGGTATATTTTGGGTGCAATTAAGAGTAAATTGATTTTGGTTTATCCAGTAAGTCTAAGACTTGGATTATTTTGATTTAGATCTTCTTCTGAATTGACAAACTAAGGGTATTTTCTTTTTTTCAGAGCCGTTTAAACGTTACCTTTGAGTCACAAATTTTTTTTAAAAATTTTTTTTGCATAGGCTCATAGGCGTCTGATGAGTTTTTTCGGTTCACTATCAGATTGATGGAAAACTGAAGTTCTGCAGGAGAACTAAAGGCTGATCATTTACAGGAGATGAGAGCAGAGTAAGACAGTCGTTTCACAAAGAAATGATCAAAATCTGATACCGAGATGAGAACCTTATCAAGAGAGGCTAAGCGCAGTGAAGGAAGATTCCTAACCGAATTTTTAGATTTCCAAGAGGTAATCTAGAAGTTTGGGCTGACAGAAAACGGTTATGCCTGATACCTGTAGCAGTTTCTTCTAGAGGCTATTGTTTAGGGAGACGATTAACACCATGATCGAATATTTTAGCTGTCAACGATGTTTTCTTCTTGTTTCTGATTAAGCTGGGAAAGCTCTTGTCGTCTTCAAAAGTTTTGTTGCGTTGCCACCGGAAAATTGAGCAATTTTTGCTTCATGTAGCCTTTTTAAGCTCATTTTCGTTTTTTAAAATTTCGTTAGAAGCTTGGTTAAGTCAACCTTGTAAACCTTTTAGGTTGTATCCCATGAGTTATCTGTTTTTACAGGCTGTGATGCACCGGGTGCTAACAGATGCCGTTACGACGTTTGGCAGGGAGTTAGTCTTCCTGAGGAACAGACTGATTGGAAGGGTAGTCTATGGGGGGTGAACGTTTGACCTTTGGGACCTTTAAAGGTTTTGTTACCCAATGGTTATTTCTATTTGAACCAAAGGAGAGCCTAACTACTGTAGTCGACCTCAGCTCCAATTAGCCTATTAGTGGTGACAGGCTGTTGGCAGTAGTGTATTTCGGAACACCCTATTGATTAATTTTTTTTTGACTTATGGTGGTGTGGTAGACACCGTTTTAGTTTAGTGGATGCTATAATCTACTCCCTTTTGTTGGTGGACTCCAGGGTCACCAATTCTGTATTTTTTTTGTCTCCACCTTTCAGTATATCGTGGTGAAGTGTTTGTCTCCTGTTATGTGGGATGGATTGAATGTTTTTCGTTGTTGTTCTAGGGCGAGACCAGTACACGAGGGTTCTTCATGCAACTTGAAGAGGCGCAATGCTGGTTAAGTTTTATTTCTCTGTGTAGCCACCCTGAAGAATGACGGAGAGCGTTTTTTTTCTGGCTCGTGTTTCTAGGCAGATTTTGTCACTTTGGTGCGATGTGCCGAAGATTTGATTAGCTTTTGCTAAGAGCTTTCACCAAGCTCAGTATGGAGTTGTCATAACCAAAGGTTTGGGACTTGAACTCCTGTATATATTTCTGTATATATTACTGTACATATTTCTGTATATATTTCGGTGTATGTTGGTTGCCTGAGGGCATGTGCTCAAAATGCAAGATTTTGAGTCGTTTTGCTTATGGATTCCTATATAGGATTATGACTTTAGGGGAGGTCCTATTTCGAGACTTGCCGTCTCATATAGTTATGTTGGGAATGTTTCCTAGAATGTTAGTTGCGCGCGGACTAATCATTCTGTTCTTAGTGAACATTGCTTTTTGAAGCAGGATCATTCAGTTTAGTGAATTTTAGCTTTTATAGCTATTCACGGTGTTTAGAGTGAATTTTAGCTTTTATAGCTATTCACTGTGTTAAGAGTGAATTTTAGCTTTTGTAGCTATTCACTGCGCTTATAGTGATTTAGTTAGCTTTTATAGCTGCTCACTATGATAATGGCGAGTTTTTCTGGCGATATACCAGAGTGTTTTTCTTGGCGAGGAGCCGAGGCTTTTTTCTGGCGATATACCAGAGTGTTCTCTTTGGCGAGGAGCCGA
>CM032456.1:102988465-103022062 GCA_019049505.1 Pachyrhynchus sulphureomaculatus
CAAAGAGCATAAAATTTCACATATTTAAAAAAAGAGATTCCTACGACCTTTTGCCTACAAGAAAAATCCATAAGATTTAGACGACAATGCGAATTTTGACGAATCCTCTTGATATTTTTAAATAAATTTGGCACATTTTTGGTTAATATAAGAGCTATACTTTCCTATAATTTGAAGCCATAATATCGAATTGAATAGAAGTTTCCCGTAAAAAACTATTTTTCTATTTGTCGTAGTAAATACTTTTTTTAGGTTTTGTACTTAATATTTTTTCTTCTTCTTCTTCTTCTTCTTCTTCTACTGCCATACGTTATGCAGCGTGTAGGCGTTCATTTGCCTCTTCAATTTAGTATGTGAAGCTCTCCCCTTCTCGCCGTAACAAAGATGTCTCTCACACTTCGTAAGTTCGCACCAGTTCCTGATATTACGCAGGCATGAGTGTTTCTTGCGGCCAGGACCTCTTCTTCCCCCTATCTTTTCCATTAGAATCAACATCAGCATGCCATACTTGTCGCCTCGGAGAATATGCCCTAGATAAGAGACTTTGCGATTTTTATAATTTGCAGTAGTTCGCGTTCAGTCCCGGCTCTTCGTAGTACTTCCTCATTTGTTACGTGATCAACCCAGGAAACTCTCAGCAGTTTACGGATGGTCCACATCTAGAACATTTCAATACGGTTCAATGGCTTCATTTTGAGTGACCATGTTTCAGCTCCGTATTGTAATATGGGCCATACATAACATTTTATCATCCGGAGTCTCAGACAGGTATTTCTCTTCGACATAGGTACTTCTGGAATTTGACGAAAGCTGTTCTTGCCATTGCTGTTCTTATTTTAATTTCTTCATCATTATCTAGTTTATCATTTATATCACAACCAAGATACTTGAATCTGTTGACTCTTTCTATGTGTTGTTTATCAATTGTTATTTGGGCCTGATTGTGTTGTTGTCTGCTGATGGCCATAAGCTTTGTTTTTGTGATGTTGATTGTTAGACCGAATTGACTGCCTATTCTATTGATAGTGTTGAGTATATCTTGTAAGCCTTCTAGTTTGTATGTTAGAACTGCTATGTTATCAGCATATCTGATATTATTTATAGCCACTCCATTTACTTTTATTCCTTTATCTTGGTCATGCAGTGCTACCTGAAAGATCTTTTCCACATACACATTGAAAAGCAAGGGTACTCCCGTTGTAATTTGTATCTCTTGAATTGATAATGAGTGATTGATACGCAGTTTTGTCTACTGATTCCAATATAGATTTTGTATAATTCTGAGATTTTTCGCGTTCAGTTCAATTTGTTGTAAAATCTCCATCATTGGTTGATGTTTTATACTATCAAAAGCCTTTTGGTAGTCTATAAAGGCTATAAATACGTCTTTTTGATGGTCATAATATTTCTGTGTGAGCGACTGCATACAGTATAAAGTCTCTCTGGTGCCCATTGCGTTTCTAAAACCTAACTGGGTGTTACCACTAGATTCTTCACATTTTGTGTATACTCTTGTGTGAATAATGCGCAAGAATACTTTCAAGGCATGGCTCATTAGACTAATAAGTCTGTGGTTGCCGCCATCATAAACGTTATTCTTTTTTGGTAAGGCTATAAATGTAGATGTAAGCCATTCAGATGGTATAATTTCACTATCGTATATTTGGTTGAACAATCGACATAGATATTTTGGGTTCATCAACTTCAATACTTCGGCGTGGATATTGTCTTCTCCCGAAGCTTTTCCATTTTTTAGATTTTTATCGCATATTCCATTTCTGATATTAGTATTGCTGGTCCTGTATAATTATTGCGTTACCCTAGATCTGATGCTGCTGGTCGTTCACCTTGGTACAAGGCTTTTATATAATTTCCCCACGTGAGGCGGAGCTTTTCATTGTCTCTTATTATCATATTATTCTATCTTATAGAGCTTATGTTTCTTTTGTTAAAACATCCTGTAATTTGTTTAAGCTTTTTATGAAAGTTAAATATGTCGTGAATTTCATGTAATCTTTCTTCTTCTTAACACTGACCCTTTAGCCAGTTTTCCTTTGCCTGTTTTATTTTTTTCTTCTTATGTCTCTGTATATTCTGTTATATAGAACGAAGTCATTTTTTACTTTAACCATGCATCTGTCTTCCATACTGTCGAGAATTTCCTGTGTCATCTAAGGTTTTTTTACTTCCTGTTTACTGTATCCTATCACTTTTTCTGTTACTTTATGTTTGTCTCTATCGTTTTTCAATATCTCTCTTCAGTTTGTTCGTTTGTTTTGAATTGATTGTCGAGTTCTTTTATTAATTATTCTTTTTTATCCATTTTTTCTCAAAGCCGTGATGTCATATCGTTTTATTTTCGTTGGGATCTTATTAACTTTCCTCTAAAATTAAAGTTTCCTATTATAGGGTTATGATCGGACCCAATGTCTGCTCCAGGATATGCAGCAACTCTTGTAACATTGTTTTAGAAGCGTCTTTTGATTATAAAATAAACTATTTGGTTTCTTATTCAGTGTTTACTATTGTCTCTGGAAGACTTCCATGTATACAAACGTCTTGGATGTAAGTCATAAGATGTGTTTTTGATGATTAAATTTTCTTCTCTACAGAACTGGATTAATCTTTCACCGCGTTCATTTCTATCACCTAGACCAAATTGTCCCATGACATTTTCTATTACTCCCCCTCGACCCACCTTTGCATTGAAGTCCCTCATTACGATTGTTATTTTTTATTGACAGGTAAAATGAACGTTTTTCTGTCTCATAACAACGAACAGAAGCTGAGATATTTAAGAAAGAGTGAGCAGAAAGCGCTAGAATATGAGAAAAAATGCAGTAAAATAGAAGAAAAGTGGCCTTGCTGTCAAAATTAGGCTGAGAAAACTGGTGTACATTATGTTGGCACTGTTTCAAAGTAGTTGAATCGATTTCCAAGCAGTACCCAAAAATTTCCAAAAATCATGAAAATTTTACGGCATTTGCCTCCACTATATGTAATTTTATGTAAATATTATTTATATTAACAATAAATGATTTTTTTCTTCCAGTGTCATTGGTTCAGAGGCAGTGATATTGACTACCTCTTCCAAGTGCCCACTATTATCGTCTTAGTAGTAAACATCATCTTCATGGTATCAATCATGATCGTGCTAGTTACCAAGCTAAGATCGGCAAACACTTTAGAGATTCAACAGTACAGGAAGGCGGTCAAAGCTTTGGCCATACTGATACCGTTGCTTGGTGTGACTTATGCGATCACAATCTATGCGCCTGATGGTATTTTGGACATGTTGAGGAGTGCTTTGTTGTCAATCCAGGTAAGTTCGAGACTATAATTTCATCGGAAATTTGAAATTGATAATAAGCTTATTGAACAATTTAAAATTTTAAGACATTTTGGTGCTTTAATTTTGTCATTATACGTATCATTTTTCACTGCAGCTCAAAGATTCTTACTGCTGCTGGTGGCAGTTTATCAGACCATATGATAGTTACAGGGGATGAAAAGTCCTGAGACTTTCCGAGAGAACATACGCACAATAACTTTCAGTGAGTGTCAACTCTCGTGTAAAATTTTCATTACATTTTCTCTATTACTTTGAGAGTTATAGCTATTTAAGTGACGCAACTTTTGATTTTTGCAAAACGATGAAACAAAAAGAATTTCGTGTATTGATTAAACATTGCTTTTTGATGGAACCCAGCCAGAACCCAAGAATGGCTTGAGAAGTGTTATGGCACATCTGTGAGCTCCGTCGAGAGCAAGTATATGTCGATGGTTTAGAGACCTTAAATGTGGTGGTACAAGCACCGATGATGCACCACGTTTCGGACGTCCAAATGAAGCAGTCACTCCAAGAAACACAAAAACAATCCGTAATTCAAAGGAATTTTTACATCGATTCGTAACAATGGACGAAACATAGATCCACTACTATACGCCTGAGTACAACAAGCGATCCGCAGAGTGGCTGGAACGCATGAAAGCCGATCAAAGCGTCCAAAAACAAACATCAGCTGGAAAGGTGTTGACGAATATTTTTTTGGGTATGCGCGGAATAATACTGATCGACTAACTTGAGAAGCGGTCAAAAATCGTTTGAATGGTGACAGCACCATAAAATCGATGGTGAAATTGGACTATGAATTGCTTTCTTATCCGCCATATTTACCAAATCTGACTCCAATGAGAAACTGGGGCTTATTTTAGAGAACTCGACAAATCGTACTACATGAAAAGTACTATGTTGAAGAATAAAATCGATTTTTGGCAAAACATTGTTTTTTTTTCAACCCATGTATATTGAATGCAATTAATGCATGGTATAGTGTAACAAAAGCTGATTTGTCAACAGTTCTTAAAGCCAGATGATGCACATGTGGGTTACAGTTACAAACCCAAAAAAAAAACAGAGCATGTGATTCATAATATCGTTTCCCTCCAAATCAATGATCTATAAGAAACTTCAATGAGTACGGTAAGGACAAGTAGAAAATACTAGACAGGTTTTTGAACCCTGTCTTATGGAAAAAAAACACCGTATCCCGCGTCCGTACATCGCCGCTAATAATGATCACACGTGTTCTGCTAGTAACACTAGCTGTGGATACGTACCGGTGTTGTCATTTATATTTGTTAATTTTTTGTTAGCAGGTTATATGTTGTTATATATAACTTATTAAAGTACAAATTTAGCAGAATCAGCTGTTTCTTATGAACATAATATTATTTATTTTCTTCTCCATTAGCTTGAACTATGGACAATAATTTGACTTCATTAGATTAGACGTTTAAGAACACAGTGCAAGCTGATGAACCATTGAATATTTTAAACTTTAGAAATCTAACAGCACCTACACTCAACCAAGTTATAACTTACTGTTTCCTGTGACCCTTCCTTGAGTTCACTGTTAATATTGAATCGCTTTATTTCACAGTTCAACATAAGATTTACGGATATTTCGAGAATTCTGGCACATTCACCATTTCAATTCACATTTACTAGTAGTGCTCTGTATGAAACAGTTATAAGATCACTTCACTGTCTGTCCGTGTGTCTGTCTGTCCGTCTGTCACACCCGATTTTCTCCGAAACTATTTGACATAGAAAGTTGAAATTTGGTACTAATATGATGGCCTCATCAGAGCCGTGTAGTTTTGAAAGTTAAGTTTTGACTAGGTCATCGAGTGACATGTCAAATGAAAGCTTGTGAAAACACGAGTAATATATATATATATATATATATATATATATATATATATATATATATATATATATATATATATATATATATAAATATATATTTATATATATATATATATATATATATATATATATATATATATATATATAATATATATATATATATATATATGTATATATAATATAATACTTGCGCACACTTTTCTTTGTATTATTTTTAAAAAATCGCGAAAAAAATCGCTGTCCCTCCCTTATCTCAAAAAGTACTGATCCAAAGATTTTGAAGAATTCTGAAATATTCTCCACGGGGTGTAGATTGAATGAAAATTATCACGAATGCATTAACTTTCATAATTTATCTGGTATATAAAAAAAACAAAAATTTCAAGGTCATCAGTATTCAGTAAAGATTGGAAACAAACTTTGTTGAAGACTCATCTGCGGGGTGTTTTGTGAAGTCACTTATCATTTTATACCTCTGTAACAAAATTTTTTATTTTAAAAGCAATCAACGTACCGAACACTAATTACGCAAGTTCAACTTGCACTTGACCGATTATTTTTTTACTATTATTGAGAGTAAGCCTTTTTCAGTAAATCGTCTAGCACAGTTAAATAGAGCTTGTAAACTTTCCAGTGTGGCTATGAATAAAGGCTTATCACATTGGACATTATTAATTAAAAAAAATCCATTACGTAGATACTGTGGTATTGGCAGTAACATATATATATATATATATATATATATATATATATATATATATATATATATATATATATATATATATATATATATATATATATATATGTTTTGACAAATGTTCTCACGGGTGTGAAATGTAGTAGTGGTTTTTCGGGTATCTCGTGTTAACTTAAAGTTCGTTGATGGACGGTTTCGTGGACGTTTCGATAGAATCTCATCCATCTTTTTCAAAGCGTTGATCATTGGACGGAGTCTTGACGTTGAATGTCATTCAAAACCACTACTATACTAATGTGAAAAGTAAAATTTTACCAAATTAACGTTTTTTATTTAGGTTCGTAGATAAGAATAATTAAAAGTTGTAACAGAATTAATATTAACTGGTAAAGAAAGTATCTTTACTACCATTATTTATTTATACAAATTTATTGTAAAATTTCTTTAAAATGTTAATCCCTTCCTTAGGATCAAAAACAAAAATTTTACTTTCTTAATCAAAATTTTATGAAGCTGTATAACTGCTTCCTCTGAAATATTAGAGAGTTTTACCAACGGCTTTCTCCAATTTTTAATTATAGGAATCTCACTAATGGCTCATGCCATAACCATAATATATATATATATGCCATATATATATATATATATATATATATATATATATATATATATATATATATATATATACAGAGAGATAGATATTAATTTATTCGTTCCCAGCAACAATATACAGTTATAGCCTGTCCCAAAATATAAGATCCTGTTGTTTTAAGTGGGCAATATAAAAATTCTGATCTTTTGTTTATGATAGGTTGCAGAGATGGACTTAAGAATTTTATTCATTAATGCAAATAAATAAAATTATAAGTGTTTTTGGAGATGTTTATTTATAGATGCATGTAAAAACAAATGGATAAGAAGTACAAATATACAGTTTGAATGAATGGGGTTTACAAGAGGGGACATATTGTATAAATAAAAATATGTGTTTAACTTAAGCCTAATTTGGTTTCACTATCACTGTCATCAGCAGCATTATCAGTGGTTTTATATTATTTACATAAATATATGAACCTTCAACTACGTGCTGAATGGAATTCTTCCAGCTTTCACAAGGTATATCATTTATAACTTTTTTTACTAATTCAACTACTGTCACGCTTAAAGTAGGAGAAACATTTTGTACCCTTATTTTTGATTTAACTTGATGCCAAATATGTTCAATTGGATAAAACACACAATAATACGAAGAAAGCCGCAAAGATCACTTTTTTAATAACTAAAGTCAAAATAAATGTCATTTTCTAACATATATTTCTATATTTCCGATTTGGTGTTAGCTGCATTAGGAAACTCCCACCCACTCTTTTGCACAGTGTGATGGGTATCGAACCATGTTCGGTCAAGGTAAATTATTGGCCAATTCTCTGATCAATGCTTTTTAATTTCTTGTAAATAAGTATGTCGCAAGATTCGTAATCTTTGTAACTCCATCACTACTTGCCTTCTGTTGATTTTTCGGTACGTTAATCCTATTCTTAAGAGAATTCTGTGAAGCGTTGATCGGCCACAATGTATATTGGTCCCGCCTGCACTCTTCTAGTACCAACTGCTCTTCATACACAGAATATATTTTTCTCCTGATGACGTCTTTTTCACAATCGTCTACATGATGCATTTGAAAATCTTTCCATTTTTTCCTGTTCCTGAGTGATGGTTTTCCTACAATACAATTGGGGTTTTTGTTTGTTCTCTGGTTTCTTGCAAAGCATTTTGTTTATTCAAATTTCTTTTTACCAAACTGTCGTAAACATTTTTCACTATTTGTTTAGCGTCAAGTGATAAATATTTTCTCTTGCGATAGCCACTATTGCAATTTTCCCACGAACGCCACATAATTAAAGCAGAACCGTTACGTTATAAGTTGTAAGTAAAACTAAAAATAATAAAAAGTATCTCTCGAATCCTAATGAGGGCCTGTGGTCATTAGGCTTATATTATCAAATACTTAAAGGGCTCCAAACCGAGTTGCCAGGTAGTAAATATATAGGTAAAAATAGATCCAATATGATTGCCGGTGCAAGTGAGGGCGGTATACAAAGTAGGCAAAATAAAAATACGTTTATCTTAATACCTGGCAACTATGCACAAAACCTTAATAGGGTCGTACATAGCACTACGGGACATTGTTAAAATTAAATAAAATACAATATAAAATTAAATAAAAACATATAAATATTATAAACATTGAGTTAAAACAAAACTAAAACTACAACCAGCACCCAAAGACATCCTCCCCAATATCACAACAACAAACATTTCTTATCCCATCTGATTCCTATCAGAAGCATTGAAGAATTCACCCAGTGTGCAAAATGATTTACTCAATAAATAATTCATTATAATGCATGAGATAGATTTCGAACTTTTATTTATTTATGATTTGTACATTCTTTTAAATGTAACTAAAATTATATTTCCCAGGCACCAGGATCGCCTTAAGTCTGGTTATATTAGTGTGGCAGTGAACGTCATTCTCAAACAGATCTTTAATTTTTGTATGAATATAAACGAATCTAATATATACATACTGATACGTGTCAAAAACTTATACTCTATAAACACCTATCTACAGCTCTTTTCCTAGTTCATCTGAAATATACTTCGTAAACAGTTCTTTTGAAATACTTTTGATTTCTGATGAGTTACCCCAAAAAATTAAACCATATCTCAGCCTAGACTGAACAAAAGTATGCTAGAGCCGATATGGCTGCATCAATGCCAGCATGTTGTGCTACCACCTTTGGAACATAGCAGTATTTAGCTTCGCTCACTGTTATTGCCCCAATATACGCTTCCCAGTCCAGCGGTCCGTCAATTGTCAAGCCAAGAAAAGACATGCTTTTCGAATTTTTGAATTCAAAAACAAGGCATTGAGTTTTTGACACGTCTAACAGCAGGTCGTGGGCTGAAAAGTACACATCAAGAACATTACAAGCCACATGTACACTTTCCATCATCATTTTCGAGCTATCCTCTGCGAAGATCAACGTGGTACCGTCCCCATATAGTATAGTGCACTGTTCAGTAATATTATATAATTCATGTATGTACATTATGTACAGTAAGGGTCTAAGGATGGATCCCTGTGGCCCAACCCTAACAATTTTGAGTCTGTCAGAAGTTATTAGTATACCATAAGAGTCACTCTCCACAACTTGCTAAGATCTATTCTCCAGAGATGATTTTATTAAGTCCAGGACATTTCCCGTAATACCATAATTTTCAAGCTTAAAAATGAGAATGTTGTAATTGATACTGTCAAATGCCTTTGACAGGTCTATACACATAGCCATAATTAACTTTTTGTTGTGCAATGAATGAAATACACTGGATAAAGCCTGATATATTGTTCTTATGGTGTACTTACCCCTCCTAAAGCAATTTTGATTATCAGCAATAAGCTAGCGTCCTTCCCAAAAATTTATAAGTCTACTGTAGATTATTTTTTCAAAAATTTTACTGATATTAGGAAGGATATATATATATATATATATATATATATATATATATATATATATATATATATACATATATATATATATATATATATATATATATATATATATATATATATATATATATATATATATACGTATAGTCGATCTGAAACTGTAGAAGATTTACAACAAAGAATTCAATATAAAGTAGCACAGATCACCCCGGAAAACTTAGTTCAGGCTATAATAATAATAGCTTTATTCCCAACAGTAAGAACGATTTACAGGGAAAATAAGAAAGAATTTGAATGAAATTTTGTCCTAAAACTAAGATACTAAAGTAACAACATAAACAGACAAAAACAACAAAAAAAAAAGAAGAAGGAAAAAAGAAATAAAAATGAATAAGGAAATTAAATGAATCAGTGCAGTACAAATTCGAATAAAAGTGAAATAAAACAATTATTAGTTACATACATCAAAAAAGCAAAACAAGCTTCTAAAAGAATTTTTATAAATGAAATGATTTAAACATATTGACCGAATCTTATTTTCGGTGTCTGCAAAAATGTCACATTCATTACTAATTAAGTTAAATTTATTGCACATAACATTGATTGGTTCAATTAATCTGAAATTAGTCCCAGCACGTAAATAAACAAAAGTAGCAGTATTTCGTGAATTAATTCTAGGCACCAATATAGCCACCTCCGATAGCAGCTGAGGACAGTCGATGACTCCGTGCAACAATCTATACAAGAAAATTATAGATGAACACTCTCTGCGAGCCTCAAGTGATTGAAAATTAAATCTCTCCAATAACAAAGAGTACTCTATTGCTCTCATTAGATAGACACCATCTACCCTATATGATAAGTATTTTAGAAATCTTTTTTGAACTGGTTCTAGCATTAGTTTGTAGCATAAATAATATGGGCTCCAAATAAGAGAGGCATACTCTAGTTTGGATCTCACATAAGACTCATATAGCGGTATTAAAGATCGTTCACTATTAAAGCTTCTACAGTTGCGCACTATAAAACCATATAGACGATTGGCTTCCAGTCAGACAGATTGGGTCATTGCCTCGCTGTTAACGGTAGCCATTTTGAGCACTTACCTTAAAAATAAACCTAGAGTATTTATTAATAGTTTTTTGTCTTTTTTTAAATAATATACAGGGCTTTCCATTTAAAAAAATTTAGGATGGCGTAATTTCGTCGAACTGACAGTTCAAAACATTTTATTGTCAACGTCAGCATGTGCGCCGTATAATACCCTATACACTGATTAATAAGTACTGTGGAATCATTATTCCATATATATATATATATATATATATATATATATATTATATATATATATATATATATATATATATATATATACTGCACTGACTTAGCCGTTACTTGATGGAGGTCCATACATAATAACTAGGAACGAAAATTTAAACAACTATTTGAGATCACCATATATGGTTTTTATATTACTGCTGACAATTGTTTCAACACACTGTGTCTTTTTCTGGAGCAAGATGTAAATTACCTACAAAGTATGTTATAGAATATATAAATTACCTGATTACAGCTATAAATTTAATAACAATATTTACCTTAATACCTAAAACAAGGTCAATAAAGGAGACCCACCCCCATCTAATTGATCGTTGAGTAATAAACCTGTGGATTTTTTCTAGGTAACTTCTACCTGCTCTTAACAATTCAGTAATTTCCCTTTATTTTCATCATGCAAAATTCTGAAATCTTCATTGATTGTATGATTTTCATCTGTTAAATATTTAGCCTAGTGAAATATGTTATTTTTCATTCTATAACTTTGTTTATGTTCCTTTATTCTTGTATAAAAAGATCTGTCTGTTTGTCCTATATAGGTTTTATTGCAAGTGCCACAGCATAATTTATAAACTCCTCTTTTATTTTCTTTCCGCGTGTGCGGAAAAAGCGGCTCCCGCTGGTCTCGAATCGCTATAAATTTTACTCGGTGGGAAATACGGTTCTGGGCAAATCATTCCAAAGGGATGAGATTCTCGATATAAAAGATTGCTTGAAAGGGGTTGTATGAGGAATGACAAGCTGAACTGCATACGGATATGAAGTATTAGCGCGACGTAAATTCCTAGCATGCACCGCTTTGGAAGAAATTAAGCGGGCTATATCCCTCGAACTCTTTCTATGAAAATACTTGTAGAATAGACTCAAGTCGCCAACCGTTTTTTCCACGTTCCAAGGAATCAAGGTTGCTAGTTAGTTCTCGACCTCCTGAATAGAATCCAATAAATGCAGTGCATGTTTGGGAGCAGAGCCCCAAACATGGGAGCAGTATTCCACGTTGATTGAATTTGAGCTTTGTACAGAATTAATCGCATAGTTCGAAGTAATATTACCTGCTTTTAAGAAGCTCTCTTTGCTATGCTGACAACATGTCCATGCCAAGACATATTTGCTCCCAAAGTAACGCCCAGCAAATTCAGTGACGATGAGAGAAGAATGGAGTGCCCCGGCATAACTATGTTGGGTTCAGCAAACTTAACTTTTTACACAGAAGAAATTAGACATTTTGTTAGCAATTAAGACAATCGGCTAATTATTATACTCCAGCTCTACCGGATTACGCTACAATGGCAGCTAGCGCTAGCTTTCTCTAATTTCTTAACTATCCTTAAGTTTCTTTTTTCGTGGTGCCTCCTGACTGCTTTCAAATGCAGCAAGGATCGACGTCGGAGATGTTCTTATTGTCATTAGTGAGTAAACCATCTATGAATCATTAACAAATGGTAAATAAAAAAAGGTATCTGACCCTGTCTATCGCCGCATTAAGGGAATGCTAATAATGGAAACTGCAAGTCATCAGGCAATAATTTAAACAGTTTTGGGGGAGTTTTGGAGATGTACGTAAATTCATTTCGCTATTTTTGTCGTCTTAACGATGCCACTATCACCACTACCTGGAACAGCAGAAGAATAATCACCGGTGAATTTTAAAGACACCTCGATAAGTTGTCAGACTGATTTACCTACTGCAAGATCAAAATCAACCCGGACCAGACCCTGGCTATTCTCTTTTCGTAGTCCAAGAGAATACAACCATATGGACACCTAATTCATGGTTACAATAAAGGGTTTGCATCAAATGCCTAGGGCTAAAATAGAGTAAGACGCTCATCTGGAAGAGTCAAGTGACAGTAGCCATTACCAAAGCTCCGTCACCTTCTACAGAAATTGTACTCACTTGGAAATAGTAGCTGCAACTATTATTAGAGGACTAACATTAGACCAGAACTAATATTCTCCTGCCAGAAATGACTCCAAAACACACGAAGAGTCAAAACAGAACACTTTGTTGAGAATAATGACCAATGCGTCAGGGTTCATTAAAACAATTTGTTATGAGGATAACCTTTCTCGGTTAACAATTAAATAAATAAATAAAAATTAAAGTAAATTGCGTGCGAAAACGCACCATTACTCTTAATATTTCCTGAGAAGAAAACTCTTGATTGAAACCTTCGAACAAAGTTTCGCAGTCTGTAACTTTCGAAGAGAATTATACAGACATGGCCGATTTATCCAGAGTTACCGAGTTAAAGAGAATTCTCTTTAGCAATAAATTTGGCAAATCTTTAGGGAAAACTAAAAAAATGAGGACTGGCAAAGGAGTCATTTATTCAAAGTTTTCTTATATCAATGTGGGTGTTCATAGAATTTTAGTATTGAAAAATATCGAGCGGACACACAGTTGGGCGACCAAAGGAAAAAATTTTAAAAATCACTAGGAACGAAAATTTAAACAACTATTTAAGATTACCACTTATGTTTATTGTATTAGAACTGACAAATGTTTCGACACATTGTGTCTTCTTCTGGAGCAACATGTACATTAACTACAAAGTATGTTACAAAATATATAAGTTATAGTCCGTCCAGACATCTAGCGAAGTGACTGATTAGTGCAAACTGTAAAATTTAAATATGATTGAACAGGTTCGTACTTTGCTTATAATTTAATTATTTCGGTTTTTGCAAAGACATTGAAACAATGTTTATACTATGTTTTATTTATGTTTATCACAAGTCATCTTATTATTTCCAATTATTTTTATTACAAAATATAAATTATTACTTTACTCATTAAAATTAATTACATTATTCACTTAAAATAATGTCACTATCGCTATCATTATCATAGGTTTTAATTCGACCGTGTTTGGCACGATGGACTGTTGGCTAAGTTACGCTCTTATAGTATGTCTGAAAGGTTCTGTTTGTGGCTCTCATGTTTCCTCAGAGAGCGTTCTTTACGAGTGGCGGTCGACGGATTTCTTTCTAACACCCTCACTATCAACGCCGGTGTCCCAGGGCTCCATACTGTCTCCTACTCTCTTTCTCATTATCATTAACGATCTGCTGGAAAAGACCGGGAATCCAATCTATAGCTTTGCAGATGACAGTACGCTTGTCTTTTCATTCACCTTGAACGCTCGGACATCGGCTGCTCAGGCGAATATCCGCAGACAGCAGGAGGTCGTTCAACTTAACAAAGACCTGGAAGAAATTCTATCTTAGGGTGACAGTAACCAAGTCGAATTTAACGCTACAAAAACCCAAGCGGCAGTTTTTTTCTAAAAAAGTTAACGTTGCTGAACCCGACATAGTTATGTCGGGGGCACTTCATTCCCTAGCATCGTCGCTCAATTTGTTGGGCGTTAGTTTGGGAGCAAATATGTCCTGGCATAAACATGTTGCAGGCATAGCAAGGAGAGCTTCTCAAAAGTTGGGAATATTATTTAGAACCAGAAAGCTTTACACCCCACAATAACTGTTAATTCTTTACAAAGCTCAAATTCGACCAACTATGGAATACTGCTCCCACGTTTGGGGCTCCGCTCCCAAACATACACTGCATTTGTTGGATTCTGTTCAGAGAAGAGCGGTCCGTCTGATTGGGGACCCGGAATTGACCGGCGGCCTTGATTCGCTGGAACATCGAAGAACGGTTGGCGACTTAAGTCTGTTCTACAAATATTTTCATGGAAAGTGTTCGAAGGATGTAGCCCGCTTAATTCCTCCCAAAGCGGTGCATGTTAGAAATACACGTCGCGCTGGTGCTTCACATCCGTATGAGGTTCAGCTTATTACTCCGCGTACAACGCTTTTTAAGCAATCTTTTATATGGAGAACGTCATCCCTTTGGAATAATTTGCCCAGCACTGTGTTTCCCACCGAGTACAATTTACAGCGATTCAAGAACAACGTGAATCGCTTTTTTTCGCACTCGTGCCGCTCCTGGAGCGCTTTAGGGACTTCCCTGCAGCACGTGTGCTAGACCCATAAAAAAAAATAATAATTATTATTAGTTTTTTCCTATATTATTTGCAATATGGATATATGATTTTTTAACATGTATGACAGAGTTCGCCCAACTCTGTAGAGGTATATTAAAAACTTCGGTTTCCATAAGTTGGTGGAATCCTTAAAACTATATGCCCCATATATATATATATATATATATATATATATATATATATATATATATATTAGTATATATATATATATATATATATATATATATATATATATATATATTTTATATATCGGTTTTTTATAACGTCTTCCGTCGCCAAATTTCCACTCCTCCCGGTTTCCCCATCCCTCCTCCTCCAGATCTCTCTCTAGTACTTCCTTGTTGATTCCTGCTCTCCAGCTTTGGCGTGGTCTTCCTCGCTTTCTTCTTCCATGAGGGTTCCAATTTAAGATGTTTTTAGGTAGTCGGTCTTGTGACATTCTCTGTACATGTCCGTACCATACCAACTGTTAGGTTCTGATTTCGTCCACTATATCGTGCTTTATTTCTAAAGCTCGTCTTATCATGTCATTTGGTATGCGGTCTTTTTTGGATTTTCTGGCTGCTCGTCTCCAGAAATCCATTTCTGTAGCTTTCAGTATTTTTTCTGTTTTTCCTTCAATGGCCACACCTGGGAGCTGTAAGTTATTATACTTTTCACTGTTGAGTTGTAAATTCTCTTCTTATTTTCAATGGTTATGTTTTTGTCCCATAGTATACTATTAAGCATTGCAATCGCTTTTCTTCCTTGGATATTCCTCTCGAATATTGCTTCTTCCAGTGTTCCGTCCTTAGATATTCTCGTTCCCAAATACTTATAACTGGCACAGTTTTTGATGGTGTGTCCTGTGGCCAGTTTCAAGTCCTGCTGTTGTCCTCCGACGCACATGTACTCGGTCTTTTTAATATTGACTTCTAGGCCCCATTTTTCATATTCCTCCATAAGTTTTCGTGTCATGTACTCCATATCACCGATGTCCTGAGTGACTACTACTTGGTCGTCCGCGAATGATAGCGTGTACAATGTAGTATCGTCATCCAGTGGTAATCCCATACTGCTGCATTTTCCTTTTCCAGTTCTTCAGTGCACTCTCCAAATAGATTTTAAACAGCGTTGGGGATATACAGCAGCCCTGTTTGAGACCCTTTATGACCTGGAACCCTGTTGTTATACCATTTTTGGTTTTCACACTACTTCTTGCGTCTTGGTATAAGGATTTTACGGCTTTAATTATTTCGGTGCTTACATTACTCTGTTGTAGTGTTTCCCACAATCTCATTAGGGGCACGCTGTCGTAGGCCTTTTTTAAATCAACAAACAAGACATGGACTTCCTGATCAAATGCGGTTTTCTTTTCTAGGATTTGTGTCAGTGAGAAGAGGTGGTCTATTGTGGATCTTCCTGCTCTAAAGCCTGCTTGTTCTTCAGCTTCTACGTCCACGTATTTCGTTTCTATTCTATTTTTAAGTATTTTTCCGTATAGTCTGCTAATAGATCCTGTAACCGTTATTCCCCGATAGTTATCGCAATTATTTTTGTCTCCTTTCTTATGAATTGTTGATATGTATGATATTTTCCATTCCTCAGGTACTTCTGATGTGTTAATGCATCTTTGGAATAAGTTCCTCAAAGCGCTAAATACCTTTCAGTTCCGTATTTTACTATCTCTCCTGCCCCATATCCTTTGCATAATTGTCATAGACATATTCCTTTTTATGTTTAAACTCTTCAAAACTTCTATCAATTGCTGTTTGGAATAATCTTCGTGGAAGTAAATGTCTTTATCGTACATGTAGTTTTGAATTGTTGCTTTTGTATCGTTTGAGCAATGAGCTGCCTACTATGATAGCTTGCGTTGTCCATCACAATTACACTTTTGGAGGTATATTCGGAATTAGCTTGTTTTTGAACCATTTTTCAAATAATTTGGCAGTAGTGTCCTCATGGTAATCGAGAGAAGAATCTTTTATGTTCTTTGCAGACAGGGAGAGTGCATTCGGAATCCATCCGTATTTAGATCCAGCATGCAAAATCGTAATCCTTTTACCTCTGTTTAATGGTGCTTTTGTTTTACAGTTATCACTTGAGGCAACCCAAACCCTTTCCGGAGTATCGTATGTGTCGAACCATGTTTCATCCAAGTAAATAATTGGTCTTTGCTCGTCTCTGTAAAACCTTATATTTTCTAAATATTCCAGTCGCCATTCCGGAATTCTCTTGGACTCCATTAAAACTTGTATTTTATTAAGTTTTTTAAATTTGAAACCTATGTGTTGAATACACTTCCATAATGTTGTTCTACTACATTTAATCACGCTTTCATCTTATTCAAGCCTTTTCATTAAATTATCCAGTGTGGGCACACTTTGTTTCTCGTATATCTTGTAAATTTCACACCGTAGTACTCGTATATCTTGATCACTTCCATCTATCCTTAATAAAGTGCCAGCACACTTCTTTTCTTCCTCACTAGAATAGGGTTGTTTACAATTTTCCATACCGTTGATGTTGGAATGTTCGTTAATGTGGCCGTTTCTTCTAGGGCTGCTTGCTTGTTAACATTACCACGTTTAATTAGGCTTGAATAAACATTCTTTAGAATTTCCTTGGCATCAGTAGATAAGTATTTTCTACTTTTGCACGGGGTAACCTGTTGAGATACACTTGACTCGCAAATATTTTCCATGACTAAGCTCCTCTGTCGCACACGAAGTAACAATAATTACAAAGCTTAAACTAAGTGGCGGATGTATTTATATTACTAGACAGTAAGTGCCAATATGAATTATGCAAGTTATTTTCCGGTAAATGCCATGTTTTATAACCTCCATTACAATCATATTAAAATTTCATTAATAATAATTTAAGATCCAACTTTGTTGTTTGCAAGCAGGTAAAACGAACAGATATCATATTTTTAAGTACCGTCCATGATTTACCTGCTTCTGAAGTGCCCAAAGAAAACCATAAAATTTTATTTCATTGTCTATTTATGGCTAATGGTTTTTACCCTTTAAGGATTAAGTTTAGTCACTTCACTATATGTATGAACAGACTTTACCTGGTTATAAGGGCTAAATTAATTAACAATATTTATAATAATAGCTAAAACAAGTTTAATAAAGAGAGCCATAAACCTGAGGATTTTTCTGGTTAGTCTCTACCTGTTCTAAATAATTCAGTAAGTTCCCTTTCTTTTGTGCGATATTCTAAAAACTTCATTGATTGAATGTTTTTCATCTGTTAAATGTTTAGCGTAATGAGATATGTTATTTTTCATTCTATAACTTTATTTATGTTCCTTTATTATTTTATAAAAAGATCTGCTTGTTTGTCCCATATAGGTTTTATTACAAGTGCCACAGCATACCATAATTCGTAAACTCCGTTTTATTTTCATTTTTTGTTTTACTCTTATTATTTTTAATATATCGAGCTAACGTGTTATTGGTACGGAAGGCAATGTTTACATGATTTTTATGAAAAAAATATTAAATTTTATTAGTCAATTTACCGGTATAAGTGAGTGTATGAACCTTATCTTTCTTTAGTTGTATATGCGAGTAACAAGTCCTATTGCTTTTTTAAATTGTTTTTATTAACTATATTCGCTAAAGTGTTTGAGATGTCAATATATCAATGTATTTTTGCACAGGTTAAAAGCTGGTTTCTGTAAATCAACATAGTTTTTTTCAGCAAACGCAGTACAATAAAGTGATTTGGCTTGTTTTGTTCAATTTACAGGCAATGCTTTGGACAAACAAATTCAAGTTGATCTTGTATAGAGGTGTTTGATAGAGTTAACCATTCCATATTTCTATATAAGCTGGGTTTCAGCAATAACCTAATTACTTTTTTCGAGTCTTATTTGTGTAACCGCTTACAGTATGTCAAAATTCGTGACCATAGATCCTCAACGTTTAGTGCCACAAGTGGTGCACCACAGGGTAGCAACCTTGCACCTTTAATTTTTTCACGCTTCATTAACGACATTGGTGATAACATAACTAGTAATTTTCTTTTGTTTGCTGACGACCTAAAGCTTTTCCGCGCCATAAGAGACTCTAGTGATTGCCTTTTTGCCTTTCAGTGCAACATGATATGGAGTCGTTGAATAGGCTGCCATTGAATGCCGAGAAGTGTTTCTTTTTGACCTACTCGAATAAATTTAGCACCATTGACTTCCAGTATAAGTTAGATAATGAAGATATTGCACGCTGTAACACCTTCAAGGACCTTGGAATTATTTTTGATCCGAAACTTTCGGTTGCCCATCATATTAATTGGATCTGCAATACTGCGATGAGGATATTGAGTTCCATAATATATAATTCCAGTGGTTCTTATAACAGTAAAACATTAAAAACTTTATATTGGAGCTATGTGCTTTCACGACTTGAATATGGTGCAATGGTTTGGAATCCAATACACGCTAAGTATATTAATTCAAAGAAAGTTTGCCAAATTTCTTATATTAAAATATGATGGAATGTACCCTGATAGGGGTGTCGATGAGTCATTATAACTAAACGTTTTCAGCTACCTTTATTAACGAATCGAAGAAATTACCATCGGGTCTGTTTTCTTATAAAATTATGTAAATTTCTTCTTCCTGACTTTCAAGTAAATTTTCACGTTCCTAATAGATTGGTCAGAACCTCTTCTGTTTTCTATTTGCCTACTGCATCAACTAATTTTCTCATCAAAACACCACTGTGTCAGGCTATGAGCGTTTTGAACAGTACTTGTAACGACATTGACGTGAAGAACCTGTCATTTGCGCAATTTGTCAAATGCTTAAGAAATAAATTGTTGTATGTATTTATTCCAAGTGTATCATTTTAATTTTCCAGTTTATTATGTTATTTATGCTTAATTGTCTTGTAAATGGTATATCTGTTAGACAATAAAGATTATTATTATTCTTCTTTCTCACATTTGGTTAATGTGGCTTTAGCCAAGTCACCACAAACACTATTACCGTTGTGTATTAAGGAATGACCTGACAATGTTACATGTTTTCAAAATCATTGACTTCTGAATGTTTTTGTGTATGTTTGTATTGAGTCCTAATTGTACTAAGTGTGATGTGAATATTGTTGGTGTAATGCCTGTGACTGATATGACGAGGGGGACAATGATGACTTTTTCTTGTTTCCATTGCCTTTTTATTTCTGTTGCAAGGTCTGTGTATTTGGAATTTTTTTTGTGTATTTCGTTTGGATGTTTGTGTCGTTAAGGACAGCTGTGTCAATTAGATAGGTTACTTTTTCTTTTTTTGTACTGAAAAGTAATATCGGAACTATTTTATCTGTATGGATACTGATGTCCCAGTAGAGCTTGTAATCTTTATTTTCAAGTATGGATGTTGGTGTCTATTTGTAGTAGAGATCTGTGTTTTCTATGAGTTTGTATGTTGTGGCTACTCCTTGGTGAACTACTTTAGCCAGCTGAGTCATATCTGGCTGTGTATTCCGTTCCGGCTAATATTTTACATCCGCTTGTTAGGTATTCGATCGTTTCTTTATGCTGGTGGCATTTCCTACACCTGTCTCCTGTAATAATTGGGTCTTTGATGATATGCTTTTGGTAGTTTTTGGTTAATATGACTTTATCCTGGATGGCAAGTAAGAAGCCTTCTGTTTCAGGGAATAGCTGCCCATCCTGTAACCAGGTGTATGATGAAAAATATATAAATAAAAAAGTTACAAAATAAATTGACATTGTTTTAATAATTTAAAATGGTTTTTTATTTACGTGGTGTTGTTCTATGTGGTATCTGTTTTCCGTGGAGTGTTTTTTCTGACCACGTTTTCATATTTTCCTGTTATAATTGGGTGTAACTGTGTATGTCTGCTCGGTAGTCTGCCCGGGATAAGTCAAGAGGTGTGTAATTTTTGTCTGCTTTCACTGTTGGTGTGTGGAGGCTGATCTGCTTGGTGTAAAAGAATTTCCTAAGTGCTTGTATTTGTTTTATGTGTAGTGATCTTATATCTATGATTCCGCTTCCTCCTCCTTCCTCTCGATGATAAATCTTTCTATGCATACGTTGGGGTGTAATTTCCTGTATTTGGTGAATTGAGAACATATAAGGATATGAATGTTTTCTATGTCTGTGTGTGACCATTTGATGATACCGAATGAATATGTAAGTATAGGTATAGCAAACGTGTTGATGGCTTTAGTGAGATTTTTGGAGTTGAATTTTGTTTGTTAAGTTTCGTGAGTCGAAAGTGATTATTATTATTATTAAATTGTTTTTTCATTAAAATATTATCTACAAAGTCACTACTAATTTTTAGTATTCCATAAGGAACACTTATAAAATCGCTTCGGTGTCTGTCTGTCCGTCTTTCTGTCTACTTGTCCGTCAGTCTATCACACCCAATTTTCTCCGAAACTATTTGACATAGAAAGTTGAAATTTGGTACTAATATAGGAATTGATGGCCTCATGAGAGTCATGTAGTTTTGGAAGTTAAATTTTGACTTAAGGGGTTAATGGGGGGGGTGAAATCGGAAATTATTTTTTTTTTTACCAGGTCATCCAGTGAAAGCCTGTAAAAACACGACTTCAAAAAAATATATAATGTAATACTTGCGCACACTTTTCTTTGTATTATTTTTTAAAAAAGTCGCGAAAAATCGCTGTCCCCCCACCTTATCGCAAAAAGTACTGATAAAAAATTTTGAAAAAAATCTGGAATATTCTTACAGGATGTAGATTGAACGAAAATGATTATGAGTGCATAATTTATGTGGTATATATAAAAAAAATGTCAAGGTCATCAGTTTTCAGTAAAAATCGGAAAAAACTTTGTTGAAAACTCATTTGGGGTGTGTTTTTTGTGAAGTCATTGATTATTTTATACCTTGGTAACAAAATATTTTATTTTAAAAGCAATCAACGTACTGAACACTAATTGAGCAAGTCCAACTTGCACTTGACCGATTATTTATTTTATAATATTTAGTTCTTTACTAAAATTAATATAAACAATGAATACATGCTGAGTTTCTTGTGTTAACTTAAAATATAAAATGTTAGATAGGCTATTCCATTGCCTAAGTGATAATGAATTCGAAGTTTTACTGTTAATTAACGAATTTCTTATTTAGACCTTATAGTTATTAATGCATTTTTGTAAGAAGTTACTCCTGAAAGTAAATACAATGTTGTGTCTAAATAACTTTTCCTTAAGAAAATTATATAGAAATGAAACAAAATATGTTGTTGAGGTTTCCAAAATAAATTACAAATACGGTTTCATATACATTAGGTATACATTACATTTTCTCGAACTCTTGGATTCTTTCGGGCTTAGATATTTAGCAATGACCAATGCAAGCTTGAAAGGTGGTTTCACAGTTTTATCTTATATAAAGGGGCAATAGTAATTTAAATTACTATAGAAATCTATTTTATAGTAAGATAAATAAGTACTTTTTCAATAAGTGAGATTTAGCTCCCCTATCCTCCCCCTTTTTTCTATAAATATTGCAAAAAAAAAACACGTAACTTATTTATATAGGGTTGAAAAAAATACTTTTTCAACCTAAAACCGAAGTTGTCGTGCTTTTTGCTTCACACAAAATTTGCCAGGGGCGGTTGAAACCCTGAAAACGAGTTTTTTTTTAGAATTTTTATACAACAATTCCACCAAAATTATCAAAAGCAAACGCAGTTATTGCTGTTTTACCGAAAAAATCTTGCATACATCAGGCATAAAAGTAAAATCAGATTTTTATGGGGGCAAACTACGCACATTCATAATAACGAATTGTAAAAATAACTACAGCAAAGCTGAACATTCAAATTTTTTACAAAAAATCGTGAATTAGTTTGGGAAGAAAACAAAAATTTACCCTTTAATACAAATTATCCCTTACAAAATTTTCGTGGTGAGGGGAGGGGATGGTTATGTGATTATCACCCTTTATTGATTTTTTCATCATTATAAAAAATATAAGAAGAGATTTAATTAACAAGGTTTAAATTTAAATTTGTTATAAGCAAAAAAATGATTTCAAAATAGCAGATATAAAAATATTTGAAAAGGTAAAATTTTCTATATTTCAATTTGTATATTCTGAATGTTTTACTATAAGTAGATGTACGAGGCTGGTTTGAAAAGTCCGTGCAAAAATAAAAACTACTTATGTGTTTGGGGTAAACCTTTTTTATTTTTTGACATAGTCTCCTTTTAGGCCCTTACACTTCGTCCAACGATGTTCTAGTTTGTTGATCCCTTCCAAATAATAGGATTTGTCCAAGTCTGCAAAATATCCATTAGTGTCTGCAATCACCTCCTCGTTTGAATAAAATCTTTGTCCCGCCAGCCATTTCTTCAAATTGGGGAACAAATAGTAGTCCGAGGGAGCCAAGTCTGGAGAATAGGGGGGATGTGAAACAAGTTGGAATCCTATTTCCATTAATTTTGCGACCACAACTGCTGAGGTGTGTGCTGGTGCGTTGTCGTGATGGAAAAGGACTTTCTTGTGGGCCAATCGCGGGCGTTTTTCTTGCAGCTCGGTTTTCAAACGGTCCAATAACGATGAATAATATTCACCTGTAATAGTTTTACCCTTTTCCAGATAGTCGATGAGGATTATCCCTTGCGAATCCCAAAAGACAGTCGCCATAACCTTTCCGGCCGAAGGAACGGTCTTCGCCTTTTTTGGTGCAGATTCCCCCTTGGTAACCCATTGTTTAGATTGTTGTTTGGTCTCAGGAGTATAGTAATGTATCCATGTTTCATCCACAGTGACGAAACGACGCCTAAAGTCCTCCGGATTCTTCTGGAAGAGCTGCAAACCATCCTTGCAACACTTCACACGATTCCGTTTTTGGTCAAGCGTGAGCAATCGCGGCACCCATCTTGCGGATAGCTTTCTCATGTCCAAATGTTTATGCAAAATATTACGTACCCGTTCAGTCGAGATGCCTACAGCACTAGCAATCTCACGCGCCTTAACTCTTCTGTCATCCATCACCATATCATGGATTTGATCAATGATTTCTGGAGTCGTAATCTCCACAGGCCGTCCAGAACGTTCAGCGTCACTTGTGCCCATATGGCCAGTCCGAAAATTTTGAAACCACTTATAAACTGTTCTAATCGAAGGTGCAGAGTCACCATAATGTTTATCAAGCTTCTCTTTAGTCTCCTGAGGTGTTTTGCCTTTCATAAAGTAATGTTTAATCACCACACGAAATTCTTTTTCGTCCATTTCTTGAAAATCACTCGACTTCCTTGATTCACACGAATGCCAAACACAAAGAAGTAGACCAATATGGCTGGAACTTGGTGTGCGTTCATTCAAGAGATGCTACTAACTAAACATGACCTCGATACGCGCGGGTGGTGCCATCTCTCGGACTTTTCAAACCAGCCTCGTATTTTGTTTTATTGAACTGAATTTCAAATTTTTAGTCACTTCTTTCTGAAAAAGAAAACAATTTTTTGGAGATTAATTTGTATTAAAAGGTAAATTTTATTCGCTCTCTTCCCAAACAAATTGTTAATTTTTTTTTGATTTTTTTTAATTCAGTGTCATACCAAAATTTCTACCATTAAAAAGCGATTTTGACAGCAAAGCCAGAAGTAATCGAAAGATGGCGCGAGTACTGTCAAATTCTCATGGGAAGTGTAAATAACATAACAAATATAATGTTCCTGCCATGTTCTGTTTCCATGATTTTACAAAGGCCTTTGACACAATACACTTATGGAGAATTCTTCAAAAAATGGGTACACCAGACCACCTATTCTTCTTAATCCACAAATTATACAGCAATAACATTGCTTATGTTAGAGTTGAGAAAAATCTGTCTAAGCCATTTCAAGTCAGGGTTGTATCCTGTCTCCACTACTCTTCAATATAATATATATGGCGAATGGATGATCAGCAAAGCGACGGAAGAGTGAAATGGAGTAGGAGGCAAAAAGTTCTCGAACTTAAGATACGCTGATATTACTACAATAATGGTTAGCTCCGAGAAAGAAATGGTTGCACTGTTTCAACGAATCGAAAACGTTAGCGCAAATGTCGGCCTTTCACTAAATCGAAAGAAATGTTCTCTTCTTATAGTAGATCGCGCTAAAATTTTGCTTCCTCTCAACAAAATTAACGATATACCACTGAAGACAGATATTATATAATTAGACGCCATAATTTCTAACAAAGGGGCAAGAAATTAAAAGAAAGATAGCGATTGCCAAAATTGCAATGACAAGCCTAAGAAAAGTATGGAAAGATGACAGAATAAATAAAATGACTTAAAAAAGGCTTGTCAATTCACTAATATTCCCTATAGTCACATATGGAGCCGAAGCATGGACCATTAATGCAGCATGACGTAGAAGAATAGAGGCTTTAGAAACTACATGCTATAGGCGAATGTTCAGAATTTCCTGGACAGCTCATAGGACAAATGCATCTGTTCTGAGCGATCTTAACATCCAAAATAGAGAGAGTCACAGAGAAGCCAAGAGGGCTGTTGTAAATTCTGTGTAACAATGCAATGGAGGTCACGACGCTCGTAGCTGAGCAACGATGCGAGAGAGATCATGAATAAAATAAAGTAGTTCATCTGATTTGAAAATTATGCCTCATGTATGGAAGATTTTTCGATAAAATAGCAATACATACGTTTCTTTTTGATAAACGAGTTTTTCAGGGTTGTAACCCCTGACAAATTTTGTGTGATACAAAAGCATATTAACTTTTACACCTCCCATTCTTGAGGATGGAATTACCTTTCAAGCTGGCATTTAGGAAAAATGATTCGCATTTATATGCCAGAAAATTACAGAAAAATCTCCATTCAAAGACGGGTAGCCCATTGGGGTAGCTTATTTCTAAGGTAAAACTTTAGCGGCTAAAAATTTTCGTAGGCTGATGACTTGAAAGCCACCATAGTGTCATTTTTTGAGGCACAAACAAAAGATTTCGTTTTTAGAATGAAACAATTTGAGAAAAGCTGGACTAGGTGAATTAGGGTATATGGTAATTATGTAGGAAATTTTTTTTTCAAGCACTACGAGTTTGCCTTCATAGCTCGGTAGATAACTTAAAAAACACTCCCGCACCTATAAAAATAATTTGAAAAACGGGGCGTTAAATATGTTTTTTCTTTTAGCCGTCTCGAGTAGCACCAAAAATTCTGTTTTATTAATGGACGACGGAATTAACAAACCTCCATTTGCAACAATTTATATACTAGATGTACAAGTATGAAATGTGGATTTTTTTTCTAAAAAAACATGTTAAATTTAGAAGAATGATAAAAAGTGCTTTATTTAAAGTATGCTCCGTCGCGTCGCTTGTTATACATTTTTCCCATCTTTCGGGCAATTTGTGAATACCACGCCAGTAAAAATCTTCCCCTTTTGCTGCGAACTATTCATCGAGCCATTTTTTCACATCTTCGTACGAACCAAAGCACTGCTCAGCAAGTGCGTGACCCAACGATACAAACAAGTGGTAATCGGAAGGAGCCAAGTCTGGTGAGTAAGCTGCATGGGGTAGAACTTCCCAGCTGAGTGCTTCCAACGTGTCGCGAACTGATGGAGCATTGTCATGAAGAAAAATGACTTTGTGTTGCCTCTTTCGGTATTCTGGCCTTTTTTCAAGCAGCGAACGGTTCAGATCGGTCAATTGTTGTTGGTAACGTTTAGTATTAACCGTTTTCCCAGGTTTTAACAGTTCATAATAGACCACGCCCCTCTGGTCCCACCAAACACAGTGCATCGTCTTTCTGCCAAAGTGATTCGGTCTTGCGGTCGATGTGGATGGTGCTCCTGGGTCTACCCCTGATTTTTTGCGCTTGGGATTCTCAAAATGAATCCTCTTTTCATCCCCTGTAATTATACGATGCAAAAAACGACTTCCTTTTGTACCGAGCGAGCAAAATGTCACACGTGTTTTTGCGCTTTTCCATTTGCCTGTCGTTCAACTCATGTGGTATCCATCTACCGGTCTTCTGAATCTTTCCCAACTCTCGTAGCCGATTGGAGACAGCTTGTTGACTAACGCCCAATTGCTCGGCGACTTGTTTTTGTGTTTGCGAATCATCTTCGTCCAACAATGTTTGCAATTCCACATCTTCGTATTTTTTTGGCGGTTTTCCACGTTCTTTGCCTGCAACATCGAAGTCACCATTTTGAAACGCCGAAACCATCATTCACACGTATCTTGCTATGGAGCATGTTCACCATAAGCTTCTCGAAGTAATCGGTATGATTCAACAGCAGTTTTCTTCAAATGAAAACAAAAAATTAATGCTGTCCGCGAATGCTCTTTGTTCGGTATAAATTTCGACATATTGAACACAACACTATGCACACACTTTTCCAATTTATCACTCGTGCGCGTCTGACACTTGTTGATGACACAACAATATGGCGCAGTGTCAAATCTTTATAGCACAAACTGCATTGCTGCACCATCTGTTGTCTGAAATCCGCATTTCATACTTGTACACCTGGTATATGATGACCGGCCTTGGAATACTGACACCTCATTGTTGAAAATATCACAGGTGTTATAAGCCTACGATGAAATATGATGCTAAATATTTATCAATAACTAAGATAATATTATGTATGGATTTCAGATTGTATACGAAACGGGAAGTTTTCATGCAAAAAAGACCAAAAGCAGATATATTTAAGACATCGTACAATAGAGCACCTCCTTCATTTTACAAATTATTCATCGCCAACCCAAACAGAAGTCTCAAGTTGTGTGTCTTTAGTAATTTGTATGCATATGAACGAGAACTCTGGAGACAAATTCATATTTTCTATTAATTAAACAGGGAAATTTCTTAATACAAACGTTTTGTCTGAACTAGCAGTTTAGTTTATAGCATTTCTCCTATTTATTACAATGTAACCTTAAACTAGAGTTGGAATTAGTAATTTATTATTTAGATGTATCTCAAGCTGGTCTTCATGCCACACTTTTTCTAAGTTTACGCCATCTATTATCGAAAATTTTATTGTTTCACTTATGACTTTAAATTTTATCTAAATTATGCTTGGTTTCAAATCGACTTTAATCAACTATAAAATTTGCACCCTTGCTTTATTGCATAATAAACAAATACCTGGGACTATGGACCCTAGAAGTTAGTTTAGTGCTGGAAATTGTAAATTGAAATGCCAGCGAGACCGGTCAGCAAACATACCCTATACGTTTTGGGAATATATTCCCCAATGTTTAACCTAAATAACTTATTATAAGTCTGAACTATCAATCCTAATCAAATGGCAAATGGCAAATTTTTAGCCCGTTTGTGCAACCTTCATAACTTGAAGACAAAAAAAAAGCAAACGTAACGTAAAATGTTTTAAATTAAAGCTAATTAAAAATCTAGAATGACATATTTTTCAGTTTTTTTTGTTTAGGGGTAACTACCCCCTATTTTGAGGGTTAAAAGTTAAAAGTGTGAAAATAAACAAGAGTTTTCCCCAAAATAAAAGTTATTTTTTTAGGTTAAAGTAGCACCAACATGTATTTCAACCCCGTTTTAGGGGGTGGTTATCTCTTAACAATAAGTTTGGGAGACATATAAGTCCAGCGCTATATTCTCAGTATTTTCATTATTTCTTTGTATTTTTTCCTAGTCTTGGGAGTCATATTTGAGAGGGCAATTTTGAAAGACTATACGGTATTGAGTAGAGAATATGTAAATACTTAAAGTGACCTATTTTCATGAATATTTTTTTATTTTCTGTTAAAAACTTATTTATTTTCACCCTTAAGGTAAATACTGTTAATTAATTTAGTATTTGTAATTAGGTAAATTATATATTCTGTAACATGCTTTATTAGTTAATTTGCATCTTTCCAGAAGAAGACACAGTGTGTCGAAACAATTGTCAGCAGTAATATAAGTAATAAACATAAGTGGTGATCTTAAACAGTTGCTTAAATTTTCGTTCCTAGTTACTATGGATCTCCATCAAGTAACGGCTAAGTCAGTGCAGTATTAAAACGAAGCTCAAACGAGTTTTTTAGCCATCATGTACTTTAAGTTGATTTTAAAAACTAAAGTATGTACACCGAATATATAGTTCCTAAATCAGTACTTCAGTAGTCAAGCAGCGAAGTTAGCTCAACAACATGGTAAGAAAGAATGGATGTACCAGGATAGAAAACTCCAATACTACAAAAGGGACACATACAACATTTACCTTAAGGTAATTCATACAGAATTAACATGGAGACTATCTAATATAGAATTCGATATTTTTTACAGAAGTACGAGACTTAAAATAGGCAAAATAGTACACAATAAATATATCAAGCAACTTTTTAAACTGAAAACCAAGTATACAAGTATGAAATGCGGATTTCGGACAACAGATGGTGCACCAATGCAGTTTGTGCTATAAAGATTTGACACTGCGCCATTTTGTTGTATCATCAACAAGTGTCAGACGCGCACGAGTGATAAATTGGAAAAGTGTGTGCATAGTGTTGTGTTGTTGTGTTCAATATGTCGAAATTTATACCGAACAAAGAGCATTCGCGGACAGCATTAATTTTTTGTTTTCATTTGAAGAAAACTGTTGTTGAATCATACCGATTACTTCAAGAAGCTTATGGTGAACATGCTCCATCGCAAGATACCTGTGAATGATGGTTTCAGCGTTTCAAAAGTGGTGACTTCGATGTTGCAGATAAGGAACGTGGAAAACCGCCAAAAAAATACGAAGATGTGAAATTGCAAGCATTGTTGGACGAAGATGATTCGCAAACACAAAAACAACTCATCAAACTCTTTTCAATCGGTTACGAGAGATGGGAAAGATTCAGAAAACCGGTAAGAGGGTACCACATGAGTTGAACGACAGGCAAATGGAAAAGCGCAAAAACACGTGTGACATTTTGTTCGCTTGGTACAAAAGGAGGTCGTTTTTGCATCGTATAGTTACAGGGGATGAAAAGTGGATTTATTTTGAGCGCAAAAAATCGTGGATAGACCCAGGGGCACCATCTACATCGATCACAAGAGCGAATCGCTTTGGCAGAGAGACGATGCTCTGTGTTTGGTGCAACCGGAGGGGCGTGGTCTATTATGAACTGTTAAAACTTGGGGAAACGGTTAATACTAAACGTTACCAACAACAATTGACCGATTTGAACCGTTCGCTGCTTGAAAAAAGGCCAGAATATCGAAAGAGGCAACACAAGGTCATTTTTATTCATGACAATGCTCCATCACATACGGCAAAACCAGTTCGCGACACGTTGGAAACACTCAGCTGGGAAGTTCTACCCCATGCGGCTTACTCACCAGACTTGGCTCCTCCAATTACCACTTGTTTGCATCGATGGGTCACTTGCTGAGCAGCGCTTTGGTTCGTACGAAGATATGAAAAAATGGCTCGATGAATGGTTCGCAGCAAAAGGGGAAAGATTTTTACTGGCGTCGTATTCACAAATTGCCCGAAAGATGGGAAAAAAAAATATATAACAAGCGATGGAGCATACTTTGAATAAAGCACTTTTTATCATTCTTCCGAATTTAACATGTTTTTTTAGAAAAAAAATCCGCATTTCATACTTGTACACCTGGTAATAAATCTAACGTCAATCAACAGATTACACACAAAAAATAACATAAAGTACTCAGACCACGTTTTCTACAACAAATTTGTCAATCTAACAGATGTTAACTTTAAAGATCAGGAAATTCAGTTATTAGAAAAAGGTTTCCAGTATAATTTACCAGTTAAAGATTGTACTAAAACTAGAAAATATTTAGGTGCAGAAGGTGAAATAGCGTGTAGTAATTCATTAGATGTTACGAACAAACATATAATTGCTAAAATGTTACGCACAGAAAAGTTTGAATTTTTGTCAGGTAAATTCTATAATGAACATAAGATTACTAACCAAATAAAAAACAAAAGTAATGAACATAACATAATTTTTACGAGAGCGGATAAAGGCAAAACTGTAATAGCAATAAAAGAAGAAACCGACATTGAAAAAACAAAAGATTTCCTAAAACCAGATGTATTCAAATCCATCCATTCGATCCAACAATAACTTTCCAAAAATTAATTAAAGATTGCTGAAAGACATAAGCATTTTCACAGAAATGAAAAATTCAGACACGTGTCGATGAACCCTCAAGTTCCAAAACTATATTCTTTTATTAAATTAATAAAAATAACTTACCAATTCGCCCAGTAGTTTCATACATAGCAGCTCCAGCTTGTTCTTTATCAAATAAGTTGATTGAGGTTTTGATAAAAAATGGTAAATTCACCCTAAATATAGTATTAAAAATAGTCATGAATTCACAGCAAAAATTCATCCGTTAACTATACCAAGTAACTCCAAATTCATATCCTTTGACGTACAAAATCTTTTTCCTAGTATACCACCATCAAACACTATACGGTCTTTCAAAGATTACCCAATAAAAATAATGTTAATCATAATAGTTAAACAGGAAATATTAGACATATTAACATTGTGTTTGGACCAGAATTATTTCGAATTTAACGAAAAGATTTATATAAGTAGGAAAGGTTTGATAATGGGAGACCCTCTTAGTCCAATTTTATCTGAAATTTTCAGGGACCATTTAGAAAAATAAATCAGTAATTCTCATCTTTTTAAAAATTTTATTGGTACCGGTATGTAGATGACATATTACTTTACCGGTACAGATTGACAATTAAAACTATTTCTAGATTATATTAACCAACTTCATAATGACATTACTTTTACAACACAAATAGAAACAAATAAATCGATTAATTTCCTAGATTTAAAAATATCAAACAAAATGAATCAAGATAATTTTAAAATCTTCCATAAACCAACATATATATAACTATACACGCTAATTTTAACCATCCATTCACACATAAAATCTCGCCTTATAATAGTTTCATCATCCATCGACTAATAAATACACCATTAACGGAGAAAAATTATTAAATATTATAAAACAAATTAGTATAAACAGTGGGTACAGGGGTGACTTTGTAGATAATATTTTAATGAAAAAACAATTTAAAAAAGCAATAGGACTTGCGTACTCGCATAAACAACTAAGCAAAGATAAGTTTCATAACTCACTTATACCGGTAAAATGATAAAATAAAATTCAATATTTTTTTTCCGTAAAAATGATGCAAACATTGCCTTCCGTACCAATAACACATTAGCTCGACATATTAAAATAATAAAAGTAAAACAAAAAAAGATAATAAAACAAGGAGTTTACGAATTATGCCGTGGCACTTGCAATAAAACCTATATAGGATAAATAGGCAGATCTTTTTATAAAAGAATAAAGGAACATAAAGAAAGTTATAGAATGAAAAATAACATATCTCACTACGCTAAACATTTAACAGATGAAAATCATACTTTCAATAAAGATTTCAAAATTTTGTATAATGCATAATAAAAGGGAAATTACTGAATTGTTAAGAACAGGTAGAAATTAACCAGAAAGAATCCTCAGGTTTATTACTCAACGTTCAATTAGATAGGGGTTTAGTACTTGTAACTAGGTAAATTATATATTCTGTAATATACTTTGTTAATTAATTTACATCTTGCTCCAGAAGAAGACACAGCATGTCGAAACAGTTGTCAGCAGTAATATAATAAACATACGTGGGTTGCTACTTATATTTCTGGCCTTGGCAACAGTAAGTGTTGCCAGGTGCCATCTGCCGTTTCCACTAGAAACTTGACATTGTTGAACATAACCTTTGAACAAACATTTTGTCATTCGAGCGCAATTTGTGTTGTTTACAGTAACTTGAAAAATTCATCTCGGGCAAAAAAACGGAATTTAACTCGTAAAAAATTTTCGTGCGATTATTTTTCATAACTTTCGACGTGGATTATCAAGACAAGAGTGCATCGATGAACTTAATTCTTTATACAGCGATGAAGCACCATCCCACAGCACTGTAAAAAACTGGTATAATGAATTCAATCGTGGTCCAACGTTCGCTCCAGGACGAATTCCGTGAGATCGTCCAAAATCGGTTGTTGTGCCAGAAAACATCGATGCTGTGCGTGAACTGATAAAGCAAGATCGTCATGTGATATACCGTGAGATTGAGGTCTTTGGGCATTAGTATGACAAGCATCAATGAGATATTGCATGATCATTTGGCCGTAAAAAAGATTTGTTCGCTTTGGATCCCGCATAATCGACAAAAGCTCAAAAGAAGGCTCATGTCGATTGGTGCAAGGAAATATTGAAAAAATACGATCAAGGTGCATCAAAGGCTGTGTGTAACATCTAGGTGACGAATCATGGATCTATGCATATGACCGAATCAAAACAGCAATCGACTGTATGGGTCTTCCAAGACGAGCCAAATCCAACAAAAGTTGTTCGCGAAAGAAGCACATCGAAGCCAATGGTTGCCTGTTTCTTCGGCATTACCAGTCACGTGGCGACAGTGACGTTTTTAGAGCAACGTAGGACGGTCAATTCTGAATGGTACACGACCATTTGTTTGCCAGAAGTCTTCGGAGAAATTCGGAAAAAGTCGAAGAAGAGGCGAATCATTCTTCATCATGACAATGCGAGCTCTCACACATCGGCTCAAACAAAGGAATTTTTGACTGGCCAAAACATCGAATTGATGGGTCATCCCCTGTACAGCACTTATTTGGTACCCACAGACTTTTTTTTATTCCCGCACACGAAAAACAAACGTGTTCAACGATTTTCGATACCCGAAGAAGCGGTTAATGCATTCAAAACGCATGTTTTGGAGTTTTCGCAATTGGAGTGGAAAAAGTGCTTCGAAAATTGGTTCAAA
>CM032456.1:103022162-103052155 GCA_019049505.1 Pachyrhynchus sulphureomaculatus
AAAAAATTTTAGCCTAACAGGTAGTTATGACATTTAAATTCTAAACTCTGACTACTCCCGAAGACGAAAAATAGTGCTTTTCACTTCACTTTTTAGTCAGTTCATATTGCTGTTAAGGCACTACTCAGGGATAAGTCTATGGAAGGATGTTTTGGTAACTTACTGTTTTTATTTCGGCTTCGATGGAACACGACCGATTTCACACTTTTCTAGTAAACACTTAGAGAGCCCACTACGGCTTTTCGTTAAAAAACTTGTGCATTATTTAGCTCTCATGATTGTTGTAATGAGCCTTTACTGCAGCTCCGTCGAGGGAAGCTTTTTGGCGGCTCCGATGAAAAATTCGCCTGGCTGCGGCTTGATGGTACTCAGCCCCGGCGGCTAGATGGAAATAAGCCAAGACAGTAGTTCTTCGGACCCTTAAATAAACCGTGCGAACTCTGCCTGTAATATGGCGACGCCGGAACCAAAACTGCGGATACACATTTTCCACCAATCGCGGCGTAGCGGTAGATTCGGTCAGAAACCCGCACAGCACTATATACCGAACGGCTTGGAATTTCTTATTAATATACCGTTCGATACAAAAATGAAAATAAGTACAATTTGAAGTGAAAAATCAGTAACATTACATGGTCTTAAAATCTAGGAAAAATGAATGTTACATTCATATTATATATATATATATATATATATATATATATATATATATATATATATATATATATATATACTTATATATATACATAGGTATATATATATATATATATATATATATATATATATATATATATATATATATATACACTTATATACATATATGAGACATTTCACGTCAACGGGGACACATGTTATGGCTCAAAATTTTTATTTTTTATTAGTCTACTTTATATTATACCATATATATATACATATATATATATATATATATATATATATATATATATATATATATATATATATATATTATTTATATATATATATATATATATATATATATATATATATATACTTATATATATACATAGGTATATATATATATATATATATATATATATATATATATATATATATATATATATATATATATATATATATATCTATACTTATATACATATATGAGACATTTCACGTCAACGGGGACACATGTTATGGCTCAAAATTTTTATTTTTTATTAGTCTACTTTATATTATACCATATATATATATATATATATATATATATATATATATATATATATATATATATATATATATATATATATACATATATATATATATATATATATATATATATATATATATATAAATATATATATATATATATATGGGACGTTTCACGTCAACGGGAACATGTGTAATGGCTCAAATTTTTTATTAAAGTGTTTACTTTCGAATGCTAAATAGCCTTTTAAAAAATTCAATATGGCGGATGCAGTATGGCTCCAATCTGCAGAACTAAATTTTTACAAATCCTGATAATTAGTCACCATCAAACTATGTTTTCATCCCTTGTAAAGGCGCAAAATAAAAAACTGACTGCAGAAATGAATTCAGTACCCCCGGAAACTCCTCGAGTATGAATTTTCAAAATTTTTTTTGACGATTTTCGTTTTTTGATATAAAAATACATTTTTTTTTTGTTTAAACATCATAATGTTTAGCCGCCATATTGCGTCCGTCATATCGCATTTTTCTAAAAGGCCATGTAGCGTTCGAAAGTAGACACTTTAACAAAAAGTTTGAGCCATTACACATATGTGGGTGTATCTCTCAGTTCTGGTGACACAGGTGTCCCCGTTGACGTGAAACGGCGCTATATATATATATATATATATATATATATATATATATATATATATATATATATATATATATATATGTATATATATATATATATATATATATATATATATATATATATATATATATATATATATATATATATATACGAGGATGGATTGAAAAGTTCGTGGCCTAGTCAAGAAAACAAAATATAAAATACGTACAAAAATATTTTTATTTTTCGACGTAATTTCCACCTAGCTCTATGCACGTCTTCCGCCTGCATTCCAAAGCTTCCACACCTGTTTCAAAAAAAAAAGATTCCTTAAAGTCTTCAAAATACTGGTTAACTGCAGCTTCGACTTCTTCATTTGATGAAAATTTCTGGCCACCAAGGTGTTTTTTTAGGTTTGGAGATAGATGAAAGTCCGAAGGTGCCAAATCAGGAGAATAAGTCGGGTGGAGCAGCAATTCGAAACCACAATCACGAATTTGAGCCATAGACTCAACAGACATGTGAACGCGAGCTTTGTCCTGATGGAACAAAACTTTTCTTTCTCAGTAATCCTAGGCGTTTCTGTTTAATTTCTTGACTTAAACGACGCAAAGGGTGCAATAGTAAGTCGAATTTATTGTTTCGCCTTTCGGAAGGTAGTCCACCATAATAATACCTTTAGCATCCCAAAAAACTGACGCCATCACTTTTCCAGCCGACAGAATGGCCTTCACTTTCATTGGGGTCGGTTCACAAAATTTTCTTCACTGCTTGGATTGTTGTTTTGACTCTGGAGTATAGTGGGGAACCCAGGTTTCGTCCATTATCACAGACCTGAAAATCTTTCGGATCACCCTCAAATATCTCCAAACAGTCGCGAGAAATCGTGAGTCGAATTCGTTTTTGTTCAACTGAAAGCAATCTGGAGACCCACCTAGCGGAAACCTTAGAAAATCCGAGTTCGTTGGCAATGATGTTTTGTGTTCGTTCATACGAAATACCTATAGTGTCTGCAATCTCCCTGATAGTTAATCTATGGTCTTTCAATATGAGATCACACACTTTGCCAATGTTTTCTTCAGTCGTAGACGTCGTGGACCGGCCGGAGCGAGGGTTATCTTCGATGCTTTCTCGTCCACGTTTAAATTATGCAACCCATTTTTTCACAGTGGTATATGATAGAGCAGATTCCCCTAGTGTTGTTTTCATATCATCGTGGATCTCCTTTGGTGTTAATATTTTTTTAAACAGGTACTTGATGACCGCACATTGTTCAATTTTTTTCTATTTTTCCAAAAACGCTGCAGTTGATCTCACTAAACTCGTTTTAACCTAAAAAAATACTGAATTTTACCGCTAAACCAACTCACACCTGACAAGCTGCCGTTGTAGGAAATAGCTCAGGCGCATTGTTGCCGTGTTGCCTACCACACGAGTTTCTTCAGCAATTAGAGATTTTCAAATTTTAAGTACAATAACAAATCAAAATAATAATAGACAATACACCGCACACCCGGTAAAGGGTAATCATTACCAGTGTACCAAAAATCGTTAAAATGATACTGATTGCACCTGGCAATATAGAGCAATATGGAGCACTATTGAAGAAAAAATTGCCACATACTGAATATCTCTTCATTCTCTTCATTTCAAACTTTATAAATCTGACAAAAATATAAAATTAACACCTTCTAAAAGCTGAAAAAAATATATCACGTTGATCCTACTTTAAATTGCCTTACACCTGGACAGCATCTCAACCTGAAAAATGTTGGTTTCTCATTTGCCTTCTGTCTTCTATTACCTGACGTCGCGCGACGCACCGTTTCAAGAAACCTTTTTACATAACAAATATTAGTATTGTGTTAAGAAGTAGTCAACGAAACACAACACTTTTGAAAAGCACTTACAGATCTTTTAAAAAAAACTTTAAAACGGGAAAACATTGTACCAGAAGAAACTTCAAATTAATACGGTCTGCACAAAAAAGGAACTATTTATGTGTTGCTGATAGTACTGTCTTTAGGTACTGTTATTTTTAACTACCAAGACCCAAATTTGAAACAGCAAATTTTAGGTGAAATCCGGCAGTACTTACCATCACTCAAACTTTCTACATTTAGTATTATACCTATATTATTTGCGTATTTAAATAATGAAAATTCCATAAACTTGGAAAATGTTTGTTTTATTGCAGAAATATATTGTACTGGAGCAGTAATGCTATGAAAATATAATTTTAATTATATTTAATTTCTATTTTGTATTCCTTTTGTCCTCTTAAAAAAATAATTAAAATATTTTAATGTTCTTTCTACTGCTTCATTATTCTTTTGAAAGTTATTACAAAGTGCATTACTAAAGAGATCATAATGCATTTTGTGAATAATTACTTTTGACAGAAACAATTTTTAAAAAGATAATTTGAGGTGTAGATGGCTTAATTATTTTATTATCATATAGGTATTTTCGAACTACATACTCTATCTAAATACATATATAAATATATATATATATATATATATATATATATATATATATATATATATATATATATACATATATATATATATATATATATATATATATATATATATATATATATATATATACTATATATATATATATATATATATATATATATATATATATATATATATACATATATATATATATATATATATATATATATATATATATATATATATATATATATATATATATATACACATATATATATATATATATATATATATATATATATATATATATATACACATATATATATATATATATATATATATATATATATATATATATATATATATATATATATATATATATATATATATACTAGCCGTGCCCGCGGCTCCGTTCGCGTGGACTTGATTCACCTTTATGTGCTTATTAGTTATGTTTATATTATTATATAGCTGGAGGGGCCTTAGAGGCTCATGGCTTGATTGCATACTTGTCTCCACTTCTTTTTGTCTCCTGTTACCTTTTCCCAGTGCGGGATTCCCATCAACTCCGAATCTTGCTTTACTGCCTGAATCCATGTAGATCGAGGTCTACTCTTGCCTCTTCTTCCAACCACTACTCTTATTAGGGCTTACTTTGTCTGTCTTTCTTCCTTTATCCTTGCCACGTGTCCCAACCATCTTAATCGCTGGCTTCTTATGTTTGGCTTATAAGGGGTTTCGTATATAGGTATTTTAATTCGTAGTTTGTTCTTCTTCTCCACAGTCCCTCTTCTTTCCTTCCTCCGTAGATTCTTCTCAAAGCTTTCCTTTCCCACACCTCCAACGTCTCCTTTTCGCCCTTCTTATGATTTCATACTATTCTCTTGTTAGATCTGCGTCTATGTACATTTGAAGCATCTCGCTTTCCCATTTTTCTCAACTCAACTTGCGCGGCATGCACTATCACCCCCTCTTCAAAGGTAGAGCGAAGCTCCTCCGTCTTTCTTCTTTTACTTCTCTCACTCAATTGTTCAAAAGGTTTGCTTGGTCGACTAGGTCGATTTTGCAGACTGTCAACCACTGGAATTTCAAAGGTTCCTTCCAGCCATGAACTATTGTATTGAGCAAATATGTCTTTCTTATTATTGGGCATTCAGTTTTCACGTTTCGCATCCATATGTCACCGTGGGTCTGACAACTGTCGTATATATTCTTTCTTTTGCTTTTCTTGATACATTCTTTGATTTCAATATTGGATTCATTGCCCCCAAACATCTCTGTCCTTTCGCTATTCTTTCATGTATCCCCGTCCTTTCTTGTCCACTCTCTGTCATTATTACTCCAGGATAATTAAATTCGTCTACTTTTTCAAACATATATCTTTTCCCTAAGTTGTTTATTATATCTAAACTTTCGTTGTTTTTATTATCCTTCTTCTTTGTAATTTCCATGTATTTTATTTTTTCCTCATTTATCTTTAGTCTTCTCATCCATCCCCTTTCTTCTATCATACTTATGGCTTTTTTGAGGTTCCCCTTTGCTCTTGTAATCACTGCTACATCATCCTCATAGGCCATGCATTGGCAGGTTTGTTGGTATGTCGTTCCATTTGTTTTTATTTCTGACTCCCGGATTATCTTCTCTAATACCAAATTAAATAGACATGTCGACACTGTCTTAATCCTCTCTTCACCTTAAAATTGTCTGATACTTTGCCCTCAACCAACACTCTATTTTCTGTCATTCAAGGCCATTCTCACCAAGCGAATCAATTTACTTGGAATCTTTAGTTCTTCCATTATCTTGTAGAGTCCTTCTCTATTTACCTTACAGAGTCGTATGCTTCTCTTAAATCCACAAAGACCAAGTGTAGTGCCAAATTTTGTTCTAAGCTATTTTCTTGGATTTGTTTAATCGAAAATATCTGGTCTGTAACCAATCTATTTTGCCTGAATCCACACTGGTATTCTCCCAGAACAGACTCGGCTTTCTCTTCTAGTCTGTTTTTGATAGACATCCTTTACTATCTTGTACACGACATCCAGTAAGACTATTGGTCTATAATTAGCACATATAGTTTTTTCTCCTTTTTTGTATATTGGACAAATGAGCGACTCTCTCCAGCTCACTGGCTCTTTTCTGTTTACCATATTTTTTGCACCAACCGGCATATTTCATTTTCCAGATCTACTCCTCCAGCTTTTATCATTTCTGCTGTTATACCATTTCCACCCATGGCCTTATTTTTTTTTGGGTTCTGAGTATTTCTCTTATTTCTTCTTTGCAGGGTCTGTTTGTCCCCTCCTGCCCTTCAGTTAATTTTGCTTTTTATTTCTCATTCAACTCCTCATTTTCATCTCCATTTAATGTTTCTTTAAAGTATTCCGCCCATCTACTCAGTCTTTCTGTCAAGCTTACTGCTAAACTTCCAAAGGCGTGGGGGGGCGGGATAGAATATCTCCCCCGGTATGTTCTGCCTGTCGTAGTAGGCGACTTAAAGAACAACCTAGATGGTAGATGCCCAGATCCCACCAGCATCGCCCGGTGTGATACCATCGCATCGGCTTAGGCTGCGTGAAGTTGCTTAACGTTTCGTGGCTGTGCCGATGCCCGGACTGTGGGACCATAGCATGATGAGGCACCTGGATACAAAAAATTCCGGAGGTAAAATAGCCCCCCGTTCGGATCTCCGGGTGGGGGCTGGTTCAGGGGCGTCGACATGCAGAGAACAGAATTTCAAAATGGATTTTTGCAACATAGGAGGTTTAAATTCGAACATAAATTCAGTGCACCAACACCTGCAATCAACTAAACCTCATGTACTCGCTCTCTGTGAAACTAAGGTCAGTTCATCGACCAGCACAGTAAACTATCTTTATCCTGGGTACGATTTCTATTCCCGATTTAGGCGTAACTTTGGAATCTGTCTTTATGTCAGAAGCGACCTCTCTTGCCAACGAGAAGAGGCTCTGGAGCCCCCCAACTTTGATGTTATGTGGTTAAAAATAACGACTCAACCAACCACAAGGTTCATCTGTATCCTCTATCGACCATCAAGTGATACTAACTTTAGAACACTTTTCGCTTCTCTTGCACACACCATCAATCATTTACAAATTAACTATCCAAATGCCGAAATTGCCATCCTGGGCGACTTTAATGCCCATAACATCAACTGGCTTAAATATTCAAATACTACCGATGAACAAGGTCGTGAAGCCGAATCATTTTCAATCAGTTGTGGCTTGACTCAGCTTATTGATGAACCAACACGGATCCCTGATCGAGACGAAGAGTTCGCCAGTCTTCTTGATCTGTTTTTAACCACCAATCCGGAGATTTACACGGTCAGCGTAAATCCGCCGTTAGGTTCTTCCGACCATAGACTACTTTCGACATCGAGTATTCTACCAATCAGTGATAGAGAGGCGCCCAAACCGCGCAAGATTTGGCACTACAAATCTGCTAAATGGGAAGATCTCATGGAATATTTTCGAACTTTCCCTTGGTTGGACGTTTGTTTTCGATCCATCCATCCATCTGACTGCGCCAGGGAGGTTTCCGATGTTATTTTGGCCGGTATGGAGGCTTACATCCCTTTTTCGAAGAAATGCCCTTCCAACGGCAAGCCTTAGTTTGACCTAAAATGCAAAGAAGCTGTTGCTTCTAAACATCTTGCATACCGACAGTGGCGTGAAGATCCTAACACCATAAATCGTAACATCTTTGTTTGTGCCAGGAACAGATGCAAAGAAATTATCGACGAAACCAAGGAGGTACACAATCAACGGATTAGAAACAAACTTCTCGCTTGTCCCGGCAATTCCAGGTCCTTTTGGTCAGTCGCTAAGGCAGTTAGTCAAAATTTCACCAAATCCACCATACCACCACACGGCCAGATAATTCTATTGCAACGACACCTGTTGAGAAAGCGAACTTGTTGGCTGAACTTTTTGCTTCACATTCTACTGTCGATTTCCAAGGAAAAACACCACCTACTGTTCCCATAGTGCAGTCAAGGATGCCCGATATTGTCTTCAGACAGCGAATCATAAAACGTATTTTGATGAAGCTAGACACCAAAAAGGCTTCTGGCGCTGACGGAATACCTGCCATAGTTCTCAAGAATTGTGCAAGGGAACTAACACCAGTTTTCTGTAGACTTTTCAACCTATCCTACAGAAAGGGAATATTTCCTTCCTGCTGGAAATGTGCCACAGTTCAGCCGATACCTAAAAAAGGCAAGAAGACCTTGCCAAATAACTACCGACCAATCGCACTACTCTCAATAATATCGAAAGTCATGGAAAAGGCTATCAATCAGCATCTTCTAAAATATCTTGAAGGATTCAACATTATTAGTGATCACCAATATGGCGTTCGTAAAAATAGATCAACAGGAGATCTTCTCACTTATGTAACACATGTTTGGAACAATGCAATTGAACACTTTGGAGAATCTCGAGCGGTTGCTCTTGACATATCCAAGGCATTTGACCGTGTTTGGCACGATGGGCTGTTGGCTAAGTTACGTTCTTATGGTATGTCTGAAAAGTTCTGTTTGTGGCTCTCATGTTTCCTCAGAGAGCGTTCTTTACGAGTGGCAGTCGACGGATTTCTTTCTAACACCTTCACTATCAACGCCGGTGTGCCCCAAGGTTCCATACTATCTCCTACTCTCTTCCTTATTTATATGAACGATCTGCTGGAAAAGACCGAGAATCCAATCTACAGCTTTGCAGATGACAGTACACTTATCTCTTCATTCACTTTGAATGCTCGGACATCGACTACTCAGACGAATATCCGCAGACAGCAGGAAGTCATTCAACTTAACAAAGACCTGGAAGAAATTCTATCTTAGGGTGACAATAACCAAGTGGAATTTAATGCTACAAAAACCCAGGCGACAGTTTTTTCTAAAAAAGTTAACGTTGCAGAACCCGACATAGTTATGTCGGGGCACTCCATCCCTCTAACATCGTCACTCAATCTGTTAGGCGTTAATTTGGGAGCAAATATGTCCTGGCATGAACATGTTGCAGGCATAGCAAGGAGAGCTTGTCAAAAGTTGGGAATATTGTTTCGAACCAGAAAGCTTTACACTCCACAACAACTGTTAATTCTTTACGAAGCTCAAATTCGACCAACTATGGAATACTGCTCCCATGTTTGAAGCTCCGCTCCCAAACATACACTGCATTTGTTGGATTCTATCCAGAGAAGAGCTGTTCGTCTGATTGGACACCCGGAACTGACCGACGGCCTTGATTCGCTGGAACATCGAAGAACGGTTGGCGACTTGAGCCTATTCTACAAGTACTTTCATGGAAAGTGTTCGAAGAATGTGGCCCGCTTAATTCCTCCCAGAGCGGTGCATGTTAGGAGTACACGTCGCGCTAATACTTCACATTCGTATGAAGTTCAGCTTGTTACTCCTCGTACAACGCTTTTCAAGCAGTCGTTTATATGGAGAACATCATACCTTTGGAATAGTTTGCCCAGGACTATGTTTCCCATCGAGTACAATCTACAGCGATTCAAGAACAACGTGAATCGCTTTCTCCGCACACGTGTCGCTCCTGTAGCGCTTTAGGGATTTCCCTGTAGCCCGTGTGCTAGACCCATAAAAAAAAAAAAAAAATCTTTTTTCCTACATATTAGCATTTTGTCTCTGTTCATTCCCTTTGTATGTTATAAAAAAAAAACACGTAAATCGGATAAGGGGTTCTTGAGTGCTAAGCGAACTAATGGACAGACAGACAGACGGGGAGATGTTCCATTTTATATATATTATAGATTTTTTTTGATATATATTAAATTAAGAATTTTAAAAAAAACACGTGAATCGGATGAGTGGTTCTCGAATGATAAGCACACTAACCGACAGATAGAGAGACGTTGCGTTATATATATATATATATATATATATATATATATATATATATATATATATACATATATATTTATATTTATATATATATATATATATATATATATATATATATATATATATGTATATATACATATATATATATATATATATATATATATATATATATATATATATATATATATATATATATATATATATATATATATATATATATATATATATATATATATATATATATATATATACATATATATATATATATATATATATATATATATATATATATATATGTATATATATATATATATATATATATATATATATATATATATATATAATATATATAGATTATTATTATATAACCTGGCCAGAGAACGTGTGTATGAATCAAAAAAAAACACGTAAAAACGGATAAGTGGTTCTCGAGTGATAAGCGCACTAACGGACAGACAGTCAGACAAAGACATTGCATTTTATATATATTATAGATTATTATCATTATATAACTTGAGCAGAGAACATATGTATGAATTAAAAAAAAAACACGTAAATCGGATAAGTGGTTCTCGAGTGATAAGCGCGCTAACGGACAGACTGACAGACAAAGATACATTGCTATATATATATATATATATATATATATATATATATATATATATATATATATATGTATATATACATATATATATATATATATATATATATATATATATATATATATATATATATATATATATATATATATATATATATATATATATATATATATATATATATATATATATATATATATATATGTATATATATATATATATATATATATATATATATATATATATATATATATATATATACATATATACAGTCGACACTCTATATAGTGAAATACCAAAATGTTGACCGAAATTTCAATATAGAAAGTTTTTAGTATTTTTGAAAAGCACGGTATAGTACATCTACCACGGACGAATCGCATGACCAGACTAAAAATCATTCAATAATGTTTAGTGAACAGAAAATGTCACTCGCACAGAGAGTACCCCGACGGAAAAAATGCTTACCCAACCCTTTTTATTGTTTGAAGGTGCAGGTAGTAAACCGGTAATTGGTAGTATCTAAATTCTATTATTATGTTACTCTACATTTGGGCCTATTGAAATCTCATTTTCTTAGAATTTTCAATAGATCCAGTAGATATTATACCGTTTTAGATAGCTAAAAAGACGTAAAAGTTTTTAAAATAATTTGTAGAATAACTTCCATACATTTTTTTTTCTCTTTATTGATTTAAAGTACTTGGTAAAAATTCGTAATTTAGAAACATTAACAAGCCGCCATTTGAAACTGTTAGTAACTAGTTCAAATTTTTTTGATGATTTTTGATACTTGGCATACAGACTAACTAAAAATAACCAAAAAATTGCTCTCGAGAACCTCTAATAAAAAAAATCGATATAAAAACAAAAAAAACATGTTTTTTTAGAAAATCTTTAAACTTCAATATCTCGAAAACGGTTAAGTTTAGGACATCATGTCATGGAGTCAAATCGGTCAGAAACGACCTAAACTTTATAGTTTAATTATCTAGGACGACTTTCCCTGTAACTCATATATATATATATATATATATATATATATATATATATATATATATATATATATATATATATATATATATATGTATATATATATATATATATATATATATATATATATATATATATATATATACATATATTTATATATATATATATATATATATATATATATATATATATATATATATATATATATATATATATATACGTCCATATTTTAGCAGCCTAGCCACTTTTCTCGTATTTGTTAATCCATCTTGAGACGCGGTGCACGGGTTTTCATTAACTGAAGAATATGTTGTTTCGACTTGGTAGTCACAGACTTGCCACCAAGGTCTCATCTGGTACTATCGATGCTTAACGATTAATAGTTGACGATAAACACGACTACCTAATCAAGAACAATACTGACCAACAGACGTACTGGCAGTTTCAATGTTGACAAGCATAAACCACATTTAAAACTTATTAACAATCCTCAAAAGTATGATCCCGCTGGAATAGGAAACAGCTCTTTTCAAAATGTTTCCGTTAGATGTGTTCCGTTTGTCGTAAATTAATGTTTTTTTTTTTTACCGGAAGATTTTTGTTTTACATCACATTAGCGGAGTATTTAGTAACCCCTCTTGTGAAGTTACTTAAGCAAGAATAATGTAAAAATATATATTTAAGAAAAAATAAAATTGTTAAAACAAGGAACAATAATAATAAAATTCATTAAAATATAAAATTTACTGACTAATTTGTTTCTTTTATTTTAGGTCTCTACCTCTACATTCTCGTAGTTAGAACTTTAACAAGAGAAAGTTTTAAACTCAGAGTGTATGCCCTCATCGGATGGGGTAAGTAAATTTATATGAGATAAATAAATTAAATAACTAGGACGAGTAAAACGAATACTATTTCAAAGTATTATTTGTTTGTCCTAACGCCTAGCATTGCTTGTTCTGCAGTTGCCAGTTAATTAAGCAATTTAGTTTTGCGTCTTGTGAGTTTTTTGTTTAAATTTTTCAGGGAAGGTTTCAGGAGCCAAAAATCGTCGCTAGATGATGAGTAGAAAGCATCTGTAGCATCGCTTGTTCAGGCACAAAAAAAATAATTCTTCTGGATGAAATTAAACAACTTAAGAAACTCTGAACGAACTGTATTAGTCTATTATGTGGAAAAATTTTTTTTTTTAAGCTCTGAGAATTTTTCTTCATAGCTCGGTAAATAAATTAAAAAAAAAAAAAAAAAACATACTCGTACTTAAACGAAAAAAAGTCTCTTCGTGGTCTACACTCCTACAAAACTTTATCATAAAGTATTTTTAATATTTCCAGGTAAATTCGAGACCCTCATTGAACCTTCTAACCCTCAATATTTGCCTGTTTACTGGAAAATATTAATTGGTATTTGTAAAGTTGGTGGTTAGCAGACCCGTGTAAATAACTCTGATGTATTTGATCAAGTTAATGTCATTGTCAGGACTTTGATCGAATAATATAGACGAATTCGGATAACTTTATTTGTTTTTACAACTTAACAGAAACATAATAAAAAATAGCTGAATTTTGAGGCAGGGGAATTTGTTCTAAAGTTGGATAGGGAAACTTAACATAAAATGGAAGCTTTTACGATTTTGCTATAGTCGTATATAGTAGTTCTTGACAATATACCGAGTCAATTTAGAGTAACCCTCTGACGTTTCACCTTCGATTATAAGAGGCATCTTCACAAGCCTTCACTTTTCTTTTTTTTTTATAGCCATAGCATACTTGCTGCAGGGAAATCCCTGAAGCGCTACAGAAGCGACGTGTATGCGGAAAAGGCGACTTACGTTGGTCTTGAATTGCTGTAAATTGTACTCTGTGTGAAACACAGTCCTAGACAAATCATTTGAAGGAGATGAGGTTCTCCATATAAAAAACTGCTTCAAAGACCTGTACGAGAAATAACAAGCGGCGAACTTAGCTGACTACATCCATCGAACTTTCCATAAAATTACTTGTAGAATAGACTCAAGTCACCAACCGTTCTTAGATGTTCCAAGGAATCAGGCTTGTTGATCAGTTCTAGGGCTCCAATCAGGCGAGCAGCTGTCTTCGTAAGCAAAGATCAGCAGGATATCTTCTAATTTATGTAACACATATTTGAAACCCAAGGCATTTGACCGCGTTTGGCATGATGAATTATCGGCTAAGCTATGCTCTTATCGTATATCTGAAAAGCTTGTTTATGGTTCTCGTGTTTCATCAGAAAGGTCAGTTTTTATGAGTAGGAGGGACTTATTTCTAATATCTTCGTTATTAACGGCGGTATGCCCCAGGGCTGCATACTGTCTCTTACTCTCTTTCTCATTTACATTAACGATCTGCTGGAAAAGACCGGAAATCCAATGTTTGCAGATGACAATACGCTTATTTCTTCATTTTCTTTAAACGCTGGAACATTGGCTACTTATGCAAATATCCGTAGGAAACAGGGTGTGCTTTAACATAAGAAAGAGCTGGAAGAAATTCTGTATTGAGATGACAGTAACTAAGTAGAGTTTAACTCTACAAAAACCCAGGCGGCTGTTTTTTTCTAAAAAAGTTGACGTTGCTGAACCCGACATAGTTATGTCGGGACATTCCACTCCTCTAACATCGTCACTCGATTTGCTCGCCGTTAATTTGAGAGCAAATATATCTTGGCATGAACATGTTGCATTCATAGCAAAGAGAGCTTCTCAATAGCTAGGAATATTATTTACACTCTAGAACAAAGCTGTACAAAACTCAAATTCGACCAACGATGGAAGATTGCTTCCATGTTTGAGCATTTGTTGGATTCTATTCAGAAGAGAGCCGTTGGCCTGATTGGAGACTCAGAACTCAGCAGCAACTTTGATTCCTTAGAACATCGAAGAACGGTCCGTGAATTTGAATCTATTTTACAAGTATTTTCAGGGAAAGTATTCGATGGATGTAGCCCGCTTAATTTCTCCAAGAGCAGTGTATGCTATGAATACACGTCGCGCTAATACTTCACATGTGTATGAGGTTTAGCTTGTCACTCCTCGTACTACCTTTTTAAAGCAGTCTTTTATATCAAGAACCTCATCCCTTTGGAATGATTTGCCCAGGACTGTATATCCCATCGAGTACAATTTACAGCGATTCAAGCCCAGCATAAATTACTTTCTCCGCATACGCGACGCTCCTGTAGCTCTTTAAAGATCTCTCTGCAGCATATGAGCTATGTCGATAACAAAAAATAAAGGCTCGACCAGCTTCATAAAAATATTTGACACCACAGAAGAAAATGGAGAACCTAAGACTGCTCCCGGAGTTTGTTCGTTAAATAGTAAATGAAATATGTAGACATGTTTCTATCCAATCGAATAAAGATGAATCAAGTTTATTGCCGAAATATATCTGACACATCCGTAAGACCATATGGTCTAGGGGAAAGAAACGACAGAGGCGAACGAGTAAACATTTTCAGTGAAGAAATAGGTTATGTTATCACTAACACCTTCTGCAACCTACCACTACGAAGATTATACACGTGGAAGTCCCCACTAGACTCAGCAGACCGTATCATCAGAAATCAAATAGACTATATTCTAGTGAATAAACGTTTTAGAAATAGTGTTGTATCTGTCAAAACATATCCCAGTGCTGATATAAACTCGGATTACAATGCCCTGGTAGGGGTCAAAGAATTATCTTGAAAAAGTTAAAAAGAAAATAGAAAAATATATACGAAATGCGATAACTTAAAGACGAAAATGTAACAAACGTAATTGAAAAAGATTTTAATAAAGAACTCCGAGACAGAAATCTAAACGAAGACAAAGAATCTGAAATAGAAAAGTTAAATGAAATAACAAGGGGGCTAAAGAATAAGTATCTAACTATGGAACAAACACATAAAAGGAAGGAATGGATGACAAATGACATTCTAAGACTACTAGAGGAAAGAGGGTTACACAAAAACAGAGGTAACAAAAGAGAACATAGCAGACTACACATACAACCAGAACAGAAAGAAATTCGAACAGCTAAAGATAGGTGGCATGATGAAAGATGTAAAGAGATAGAGGAGTTGTAGGGAAAGTATAATAGCTTTAATATCTATCTAAAAATTAAAAACTTAACTGGTGAATGGAAAACGAGATTGAACGGACTTTTAATATATCATCAAGGCAACGTTGTTATCGATAAAAAAGAAAAAATGAAGATATAGCAAGACTATATTACAGAATTATTTTCTGGTGCAAGACCAGATCAGCCACAATGCTCAATAGACTTGTTTGGGCCCTGTATTACCACCGATGAAGTGCGCATTGCAATAAATCAACTAAAAAATGGGAATGCCACCGGCCCCGATGGATTCCATGGGGAGTTTCTTAAGCTCTTAGATGAGGATGGGACTAAGTGGCTTACGGTGATCGCCAATAAAATCTGAGATTTAGGCAAAATCCCAGAAAGATTGTTAAAGTCTGGGTTTATAACGATCCCAAATAATGCAGACGCTAAAAAATTCAGAGAATATCGAACAATTAGCCTCATAAGCCATCTTTTAAAAACATTTCTGAAAATCATTCACAGAAGAATATACAAGTTGTGTGAAGAAAACATGTCAGCTACACAATTCGGTTTTCGTGATGCCATGGGAACCAGAGAGGCCTTGTTTTCTATGCAGCGATGTAGAGACGTCAATTGTGATGTATATTTGTTCCTGATCGACTACCAAAAGGCCTTTCCAATATCACAAAATGGTCGAAATTCTAAAAGACCTTGGGTTAGATGGAAAGGATCTGCGGATTATTGGAAACCAGATGGCATTTATTAAAGCAGAAGGGGAGCGCTCAGAAGCAATATCGAGTAAGGCACGGTTATGTTTTGTCTCCACTATTGTTTAATATATACTCTGAGCAAATCTTCAGAGAGGGCATGGAAGAAGCTGATGAAGGAATACTGCTTAATGGGGAGCGGATAAATAACATTCGTTATGCTGACGATTCGACGGTTATGGCTGATAACTTAAAGGGTCTACAACATCTTATGAGAAAAATAAACGAAGTCAGTAATCGATATGGTCTCGAACTTATTATCAGCAAAACAAAGTACATGGTAATGTGCAAGTCTCTGGTTCCTGCTACCTTGTTGATGGATAACAATCAATAAATTCAAAGAACTCCACAATATTCATATCTAAGTATCATGATAAACGAACAATGGGATCATTCGCAGGAAATTCATCAAAAAGCTAGAGCAGTATTCCTTAAAATAACATCACTTTTCAAAAGTTCAGCAATAAAATTGAGCAGGAAAACGAGACTCCTAAGATATTATGTCTTCAGTGTCCTTCTTTGTGGTGTGGAATTTTGGACGCTGACTGAAGCCACTTCTAAGAAACTTGAGGCATTTGAATTCTGAAGGTTTCTTTTACTGATCATATTACCAACGAGGATGTCTTATGCCGCATGACCAAGAAACTGAAAATTATGGAAACCGTTAAAGTAGAAACATTGAAGTATTTAGGACACATAATGAGAAATCCACACAGATATGGATTACTACTGCAGGTACTAAAAGGAAAGGTATTTGGAAAAAAGGAACCAGCACGCAGACGTATTTCCTTGCTAAACAAACTGCGAAATTAGTTCTCAACAAATACTACCGGTCCTTTCAGAGTTGCAGTGGATAAAGTAATAATAGCCAGAATGATTGCCAACATTCGAACCGAATAGGCACTTTAAGAAGAAGAAGATATCTGACATTAAAGAAAAACTGGGAAAAATTAGGATTAAAGAATCGGAAATTTAAACTAAAATAACCTGCCTTAAATAGTTATATTTTTATGTAATATTTCTTATAATCATAAAATTCTGCAAAAAATTTTTACTTGTCACCAGTATTTATTTCGTGTCGCCAAGGACTAACTATATATGAATAAATCTATTATACATAGACCTAATTATTTCATAGTTACCATTTTAACAACGTCGTTTAGCATGTTTCTCGTGAATTCATTATTACTGGAATGTGACAGGTACTAAAGTAATATACTACTAACGCACTAGCTCATGTACAAGGTATTATGAAAATACCTTATTTGTTGTACTGAAATAAGCGACTCCTTTTATGAATTTAAACAAAATTTACAGTTTTGAAAAATCACTAGACCTAGTAGCTTAAAAAAAACCGGTCAAGTGCAAGTTGAACTTGCACAATTAGTGTTCCGTACGTTGATTGTTTTTAAAATAAAAATTTTGTTAGGGTTGTATAAAATGATCAGTGACTTCACAAAACACACCCCAAATGAGTTTTCAACAAAGTTTGTTTTCAATCTTTACTGAAAACTGGTGACCTTGAAATTTTGTTTTTTTTTTATATACCAGATAGATTATTAAAGGTAATGATAATTTTCGTTCAATCTATACCCCGTGGAGAATATTCCAGGATTTTTTCAAAATTTTTTGATCAGTACTTTTCGAGATAAGGTAAGGGACAGCGAATTTTTCACGATTTTTTAAAAGTAATACGAAGAAAAGTGTGCGCAAGTATTACATTATATATATATATATATATATATATATATATATATATATATATATATATATATATAAATATATATATATATAAATATAAATATATATATATATATATATATATATATATATATATATATATATATATATATATATATATATATACATATTTTACTCGTGTTTTCACAAGCTTTCATCTGACACAACACTCGATGACCTAGTAAAAAAAATTTTTTTTCACTTCCGATTTCACCCCTCAAAACGAATCCCTTAAGCCAAAATTTATGTTACGGTGATATAAAATGATCAGTGACTTCACAAAACACACCCCAAATAAGTTTTCAACAAAGTTTATTTCCAATCTTGACTGAAAATTGATGACCTTGAAATTTCTGTTTTTTTATATACCAGATAAATTATTACAGGTAATACACTCGTGATAATTTTCGTTCAATCTACACCCCGTGGAGAATATTCCAGAATTTTTTCAAAATTTTTTTGATAAGTTCTTTCTGAGATAAGGCGGGTGGACAGCGATTTTTTGCGATTTTTTAAAAATAACACAAAGAAAAATGCGCGCAAGTATTACATTATGTATATATTTTTTACTCGTGTTTTCACAAGCTTTCGTTTGACACCATACTCGATTACCTAGTAAAAAATTTTTTTTTAACTTTCAAAACTACATGGCTTTGATGAGGCCATCAATTCCTATATTATTACCAAATTTCAACTTTCTATGACAAATAGTTTCGGAGAAAATCGGGTGTGACAGACGGACAGACAGACAGACAGACGGACAGACAGACACCGAAGTGATCTTATAAGTGTTCCGTACGGAACACTAAAAAGTATTGTCGTACCAGCTAAGATGCAATGTATCCGTGAGAGAGAGGGCGTTTTTAAAGCGAGATGAAGAGAGAGGATATACAGGTCAAGTCAACTGGCAGATATGATATGTTGCGTTTATATCGTAAAACGAAAATATTGTAAAAATAAATTAATTTTCAGATTCTTGGCTCCAAAAACCCTGACAAAGAGCTATAACATCATACATAAGAAGTAACCCCTTCTACCCCCTGTCCCACCCCTTTAATCCGTTACATGTTATGCTATAAATAATGTGCTTAAAATTTGTCCGAAGAACCTGTAAATATTTCAGAATGCTATAGAATATTTAGCAACTCCAGCCCCTTCCTGGTACAAAATTGAAAGAAATTAAAAATTAATCTAATTTTTGGATTGCTCGTCTTCCAAAACCGCGAAAAGAACATCTAACACGATCTATACGAATCAACCCTTCTAATATCTTCCTCTACCCCTTTCTTCTTTTATATATATTTTACTATAAAAGTTTACATAAAATTTATTTATTATTTCAACAAAAAAACATATAAAATTTACCGATCCCTACCCCTTTCAACCCTGTGGCATGCAGCGATATCGTTCAAAAACTATAGATTTTATCCCCTCGTTCGATAATATCTATGTACCAAGTTTGAAATTGATATCTCATTTCGTTCGAGAATTATAGAGCTAACAGACCGACAGCCCGACAGACAGATAAACCGACGAAAATAGTGGTTTAAAAAAGTATTGTGCCAGCCATTACAATGTATCAGTGAGAAAGGGAGTTTTTAAAGCGAGATGAAGAGGGAGGGTACACACGTCAAGCCAACCGTCAAAGATAATATGTTGCGTTTATATCGTAAAATGTAGTACAAAAAATGTTTTTCGTGAATAATTGCAAATTGGTGATTTCAAAAAATTCCCCAACTATATTATTATTGTTGCCCAAAGTTTTATGACAATTAATTTCTATTACGGTTTGCTTAATTAAACAAAATTTGTTTTTTACGGTATATGAATTGTATCCTACTGTTAACATATATCTGATGTATTTAATACAATTCTTACTAGAAAATTATTATTGGCTGAAGAGAAACACTTTCATTGTTACTTACTTGATACATACAATTAGTAAAATATTGATTTATGAATTGCTCAAATAAGTATATTTGTCAGAGTTATATTTAGTTTTTGAATAAATAAGACCGTAAGTCCCAGGTTTTGGGTCTTGCGCGTCTGCGAAGTTATTTTTGGAAAATCTAGGCCTTAATTAATAAAATATCACGAGGGCACACGCCTCGCTTGTACCCGAACAAGCCAAGGCAATTTCAAAGTTCAAAAAAAAAACGAAATTCGGATAGTATAGGTTAAATAAAATAGGTTAAATAAAATTAAATTTAATAAATACATAAAATTCGTGCCGGATGACTCAAACTATTATTATTAGGCTACACTGTTAAAAAAACTGAAACTGAATTTTAAAGTATTTACTCAAAATAAGTATTTGCTAGATAAAGCCTTTACTAGAAATCTTAAATAAAATGATTTTAAATTCTAGTATAGCACGTAGGCTGAAAAGTTTTTGGTCTGACATACAGATGTCGCCCTTTTCAAAAAATCCATCTGATTTTTAGGAAGTACCATCCTTTAAACGATTTCATGACATTGCGATGATTAGTTTACAAGTTAGAGTGGTTTAAGTGACGCTTCTTTTGATATTTTTAAAACAATGGAAAAGATCGAATTTCGTGTGTTGATTAAACACTATTTTTTTGGCGGGAAAAAATACCATTCAAGCAAAGCAATGGTTTGATAAGTGTTACGGGGACTCTGCTCCTGGAAAGTCACTCATTATTTACTGGTATGCTGAATTTAAACGCGGTCGCACAGACACAAATGATGCTAAATGCTCTGGACGCCCAAAATGAGGTGGTTGCACCAAAAACATCAAAAAAATCCACAAAATTGTTTTGAATGACCGTAAAGTGAAATTGCGGGAGATAGCTGACACCCTAAAGATATCAAAAAAATGTGTTGGTCATATTTTGCTTGAACATTTGGGCATGAGAAAGCTCTGTTCGGAATGATTACCGCGTTTGCTCACAGTGGACCAAAAACAACAACGTGTTGATGATTCTGAGCGCTGTTTGGACCTGTTTAGCGCAAAGGGTTTTTTCATGCGATATGTGACAATGTATGAAACATGGATCCATCACTATACACCGTAATCAAATCGGCACTCAGCTGAGTGGATAGCAGCCGATGAAAGTCCCCCGAAGCAACCAAAAACACAACAATCGGCTGGGAAGGTTTTGGCCTCTGCATTTTGGGATGCGCATGGAGTAATTTTCATCGACCATGCCAAAAAGGGAAAAACCATCAATAGCGAATATTAAATAAAGTTATTGATGCGTTTGAAGACAGAAATCGCAGAGAAATGGCCCCAAATGAACCAGAAAAAAGTGCTCTTTCATCAAGACAATGCACCGTGTTACAAGTCAGTGGCTACGATGGCAAAATTGCATAAATTGAAGTTCAAGTTGCTTCCTCATCCATCGTATTTTCCAGATTTACCTCCAGTGACTATTATCTATTCGCAGACCTCAAAAAATGCTCCCGGGAAAGAGATTTGCCTCCAATGAAAAAGTTATTGCCGAAACTGATGCCTATTTTGAAAACAAAGACAAATCCTTCTACAAGAAAGGTATAGAAATGTTAGAAAAGCGTTAGACTGTTTGTATCAAATTCGACTTTATTCATCAACGTAATGGATAAAGTCGAATTATGCAAAAAATGTTTTAAGTAGCTAAACCAAAAACTTTTCAGCCTACGTGTTAAATTCAAAAAAATCAAGTAAATTAATGCTTAAAAAATCAAATAAATGTTTAAAATTTCGATTAGACGCTTGAAAAATTTAAAAAATACTTAATTTTAAGTAAATACGGTACGATTTTTTGTAAAACCTATAATAACGTCTATACTAACACAATTTCGATTTTTTTTTTGAACTTTGAAAATGCTTTGGCTCTTTCGGGTACAAGCGAGGCGTCTGCCCTTGTAATATTTTATTAATTAAGGCCTAAATTTTCCAAAAATAACTTGGGCAGACACGTAGGACCCAAAACTAGGGTCTTGCAGTCTTATTTATTCAAAAACTAGAAAAACGACTGTTTTTGGATGGAAAAAGCGGATCCAGCTTCGTCCTCCTACTCGGCGCGGCGTCCGCCCTTTGGGGCATCCGACTATTTTAGTATCAACAAATATTATGGTACTTGATTCAGGTGGTTAAACGGCAGTTCATTTTTGGATATAGCATTTTGAGCCTTAGTTGAGGCCACGGGGGCCGCAAAATCAACGCTAAAGGCTTTTATTCGACTCGTCCGATAGAATGAACAAATAGGCAGACGGTTAGTCGACAGGTTTTGGTCTATAATAAACATGTAAAAAATCATTTGCTACAAGACTACAATTGTATGTTTGTGAAGCATAAATACATATTTTGCCAAACTTGTTACTTGTTACTTGCAAACATGTAGTTTTGTGACATAGGCTCCTTGTTTTAGCGAAAGTACCAAGTCTCAGTATCTTCAAACCGAACGATATTCTTCGCTAGGAATATGCAAGAAATTTTTATACCAGGTATCAAAGCTGCCGTCTTACAACACAACAAGCACAAATGCTTTTAAATTTGCAGCCTAAGTATGTAATTTTCGTTTTAAATACTTTTCCGTATAACTTTACTCTCGCTGTACAGGGTGAGTCAACGATAGAGTAAAGTTCAATATCTCATTTGTTTCGGGAATGACGAAAAAAATGTTAAATACAATAGTTTAAGGGATTGTTAAGGTGCACGGTTTAAAATTATTTTTGAGTATACAGGGTACTTCTAAAAAGTGTGGCCGATATAACATATATTTTTTTAAATGGAACATCCTATTTTCTAATTTATTTTTAAATTCTGCGTAAAATTTTATAACTTTTTTTTATTAATATTGTTATATACCTAAACCTAGTAGTTTTTCTAATATTTGATTTTTTTTAAAAAAATACTAGTTTTCAGTTTTGTAAAAAACTGCCAGTAGCGCCATTGTTTCTGAAGGTGGAATACTCATAATTGGTCCGAGCGTTCTATAGAGACGAAAAAAAAAAAGATATATGTAAAGAAATTTGAGTTAGATGCTACAGAATGTCCAAAATAAATTTATACATTTCGACTATTTTAAAATTGAAAAATCTCAAATTGTTTAAATGGCACACCCCGTATGTTATTATTCTTTCTGCTAGATTTTTACAAAACCCTCCAACTTTTATTAAGTAAATCATATACCTATTTCTAATAGTTTTCGATTTATTTTGAATTTTTCAATTTTTACCCTTGTTTTTAATACTCTTACGCTAAGGTGAAAACATAAACAAATAGTTAATAATAATTTTAATATAGTTTAACTTATCTAATGATTAATTATTATGATGTAATAAATGTTCAAAAATATACCCGTCTACTTGAATACGCATGTTTAGTCGTTTTACTATATTTTCCTTCACTTTCCTTAGCATAAAGGGCGTTTTTTCGCCTGGACGCATCCCCTATTTTCCATATCTACTGGTGTTGTAGGGGATTGATATAAACACGATCTTTAATGTAGCCCCACAAAAAGAAGTCTAAAGGTGTTAAGTCACATGATCGAGGGGGCCACTGAATGAATCCATCCCTACCGATCCATTTTTGTGTGTAACGATCGTTTAAAAATTCCCGAACTTCCCGGTGGTAATAAGCAGGAGCTCCGTCTTGTTGAATCCACATTTGTTCCCTCTCAAATTTATCAACTTAACTATTTAGTTTTCATAATAGCGTAAGAGTATTACCAAAATAAATCGAAAAATTAGAAATAGGTATATGATATACTTAATAAAAGTTGGAGAGTTTTGTAAAATCTATCAGAAAAAATAATAATATACAGGGTATGCCGTTTAAAAAAATTTGAGATTTTTCAGTTTAAAATAGTCGAAATGCATAAATTTATTTTGAACACCCTGTAGCATCTAACTCAAATTTGTTTACATATATCTTTTTTTTTCATCTCTGCAGAACGCTCGTACATGAGTATTCCACCTTCAGCAACAATGACGCTACTGGCAATTTTTTACAAAACCGAAAACAAGTATTTTTTTAAAAAATTGAAGTATTAGAAAAACTACTAGGTTTAGGTATATAACATTATTAATAAAAAAGTTATAAAATTTTACGCAGAATTTAAAAATAAATTAGAAAATAGGATGTTCCGTTTAAAAAAACATGTTATATTGGCCCCAGTTTTTTGAAGTATCCTGTATACTCAAAAATAATTTTAAACTGAGCACCTTAACATTCCCTAAAACTATTGCATTTAACATTTTTTTCATCATTCCCGAAACAAATGAGATAATGAACTTTACTCTATCGTTGACTCACCCTGTACAGGGTGATCATTTTTAGACACCCACCCTCGATTTATAGAAAATTATTGAATATTTATATTTTTTTAATGTAGAATGGTATAGTGCATGTTAAGGAGTATATTGACGTATGTGACATTTGGAAGTGAAAACGACAATGGGCGCCGCGACTCCAAACAACTTTTTTTTTCCAACGACATACCTTTTGTAAAATATGCCACGTTTGGCGGGTTTTCCAACAATTTATCTAGCAGGCGGCTGTCATACTTTAAGCTGACAGTAATTATAATAATATTAGTTATTTTGTTGAAGTTTTTCCTTTAATAAAATATCTTCGAACAATAAAAAACAAGAATATATTATTTTTATTATAACAAAAAAAAACTATGTAACTTTACATAACTTATTACATATTTATAAAATTAAATGTCTGAAACATAAAAAATAAAAAATATATCAAAAGAAACTTTCTATATGCCTTCTTCTATCATGCATTTTTCCATTCTTTTCATTAACGCTTGATGAGTGGTTTTAGAAATAATTTCTCTAAATATACTATTGCACCCATCTGATATTTTTACCTTTTAGTGCTCAATATCATTTGTCGCAGTTTTGTATACAATATCTTTAAGATTCCCCCACAAGAAAACATCTAACGGCGTGAGGTCTGGTGACTTAGGTGTCCATTGAATAACTGGACTGCCAACCCCTATCCATCTTCGTTGAAACCGTTCATTCAAATACACTCTACCAGCAGCAGTTATATGAGGTGGTGCTCCATCGCGTTGATACATGTTTTCTTAAAATAAAGGGAACATTTTCTAATAAAACTAGTAGAAACCAAGAAATTAAGGTATTTATTTATAGTTAGTGGTCGCTCAAAAAAGTATGGTCCAACCAAATGTCTCCCAATTATCCCACACCATACAATAACGCCATAATGGCTTTGATTCTGAATTTGTTTTAACGTTGTATGGATTCTCGTCAGCCCAGTAATGATATTTTTTTCTGTTAGGTTTGCTTTTCATTTATCCATAATATATGATTCAGAAAATAACGTTCTTCGTTATATTTAATTATCATGTATTTTATAGTCATGGATGTTGTTAGCTTTAAGAGATTTCTGAATAACCCTATAAGATACATTCAATGCTTGATTGTCTGATTGAATTATATGAATGGTTTTGAAAATATTACATAATTTCGGCTACTTTTTCATCTGTTAAAAAAGCTTTTCGTTTAGAAATATCTTTCTGTCCAGAAAAAGCAACCATATAGCTCCTCAAATTTCGTTCTAATTCACAAAATATAGTGTGATGTGGGATATACTTGTCGGGGTATCGTTCTCGACACAGTCTAACAGCTTCCCGAGAATTTCTTTTTGTTTCTCCATAAATAAGAATCATATCTACTTTTTCAGCGTGTGAAATCACTTCAACTAGAAGATATTAACACACTATTTACTTAGTTTAACTCTATTGAATTGAATACGTGTACAAACAAGAGCTGTCAGATTAAAGTACGACAGCCGCCTGCTAGATAAATAATTTGAAAACCGCCAACCGTGACATACGATCCATGACAACGGCGAGGACCAAAAAATAATATTTTGGAGTGTTTTTGCTGCATAACTTTTTTGAAAAACAAATTAGAAAAAAAACAATTTAAGGAAAAAATGTTGAAAAAAAGCAGGGCTTTCAAATGCCTTTTTAAAAACGATATGTCGATGGAAAAAAATGTTGTTTGGCGTCGCGGCGCTCAGCGTCGTTTTGTTACTACCAAATATCAAATACGTTGGTATACTGCTTGACATGCACTTACCATTCTATAAATAAATATCCAACAATTTTCCATACATCGGGGCCGGGCGTCTAAAAATGATCACCTTGTACAGCCTTATATAATTTCTCCTCCCATAGCATAACAAAATAAACACAAAAATTAAATATTTTCTTAACTTTTCTGCATTGTCCTTTATACTCTGTGTTTACCCGGAGAAATAATAAATATATTTCAAGAGTTTTACCTGCAGCAGCAAGTTTCCAGTAAAATAAATAGCTTAGTAGTTTCAGTTTCAGTTTGTCCTTGTTTAAATTGAAAAAGTTTATGATATTTTTCAGAGGAAATTAAAAAACTTTGAATATAATAGAAAAACTGGTAGAATAACGAATCGTGGCTGACAAAACCAGTGTAAATTAAAGCGAAGGAAATTAAATAAATAAAAACTAGAGAAAACATCCAACTCTAGGGAGGATCCCAAAGGAACAGCCAAGTCTCGGTGTCTGTGACATTTCGCAAAATATAACTCCCATCATTCCCTCAAGCGAGAAAATGCCTTTCACGTTTAAACTGGAAAAGATTTGAGTGATTCTTTCACAATACAAAAATTTCATTAAAATCAGCTCAGTGCCTTGCAGATATCTGAGGGCAAATATGCGTACATTCGCGAAAAATATTTTTTCATATAAACAATATTATGTTGGGAATGTGAAATCTTTGGCACAATGACACTACTCAGTATATATCACCATTACACCAAACACTTTATTTTTGCACTCGACGCGCGTTTCGCTAACCATGTTAGCTTGATCAGGAGCGATGATTGACTCAGTCAGTCAATCATCGCTTCTAATGAAGCTAATGTGGTTAGCAAAACGCGCGCCGAGTACAAAAATAAAGTATTTGGTGAGGTGGTCATATATACTGAGTAATAAACAATATTATGTACAGGGTGAGTCAACGATAGAGTAAAATTCGTTATCTCATTTGTTTCAGGAATGACGAAAAAATGTTAAATACAATAGTTTTAGGGAATGTTAAGGTGCACAGTTTAAAATTATTTTTAAGTATACAGGGTACTTCAAAAAAGTGTGGCCGATATAACATATGTTTTTTTTAAATGGAACATCCTATTTTCAAATTTATTTTTAAATTCTGCGTAAAATTTTATAACTTTTTTATTAATAATGTTATATACCTAAACCTAGTAGTTTTTCTAATAGTTCAATCTTTTTTTAAAAATACTAGTTTTCAGTTTAGTAAAAACTTGCCGGTAGCGTCATTGTTTCTGAAGGTGGAATACTCATAATTGGTACGAGCGTTCTATAGAGATGAAAAAAAAAGATACATGTAAAGAAATTTGAGTTAGATGCTACAGGGTGTTCAAAATAAATTTATACATTTCGACTATTTTAAATTACTAAATCTCAAATTTTTTAAATGGCAGACCCTGTATATTATTATTTTTTCTGATAGATTTTACAAAACCCTCCAACTTTTATTAAGTATGTCATATACCTATTTCTTAGTTTTCGATTTATACCCTTGTTTATAATACACTTACGTTATAACATCATAGTTGCCAAGACAAAACAAAAATGTAGGCATTGTCAAATTTTAACATGTCTATTAAGCAAGTAAAAATAGTTTAATTTGTTGTCGTAAGTGATGTATAAAGGTATTACATGCTACCAATGAGGAAAAACAAAGGGAGATTTTACTTCATGCTGAAGATAATCCCCAGGTCAGCAGCCGTCAACTAACTGTCTTATCTGACACATTCCAATCTACGGCTAATCGCACCACGAGAAAATACAAGTATCATCCCTATCATATGAAACTACACCAAGAACTTCAAGATCGTGATTTTGAACGACTAGTAAACTTTTGTACCACCATAAATGGAGCAATAGAGGCCCAACCAAATTTTTTATCCAAAATAATGTTTTCTGATGAAGCTACTTTTCGCAGTAATGGAGCAGTTAACAGCCATAACATGCATTATTATTTAACAGTTAATCCATTTTGGGTCTGGGAAGTTCAAAACCAAAACCATTGGTCACTTAATGTATGGTGTGGAATATAAAATTTTCGAATTATTGGTCCATATTTTTTCCGCGAGCAGCTTAACGGGCCTAGATATCTAAATTTTCTGCAAAAAGGAATTACCCCAGCTTCTTGAAGAAGTTGATAACTTTCAAAGGGAACAAATGTGGATTCAACAAGACGGAGCTCCTGTTCATTATCACTAGGAAGTTCGGGAATTTTTAAACGACTAAACATGTGTATTCAAGTAGACAGGCATATTTTTGAACATTTATTACGTCATAATAATTAATCATTAGATAAGTTAAACTATATTAAAATTATTATTAACTATTTGTTTATGTTTTCACAATAGCGTAAGTGTATTAAAAACAAGAGTAAAAATTGAAAAATTCAAAATAAATCGAAAACTATTAAAAATAGGTATATGACATACTTAATAAAAGTTGGAGGGTTTTGTAAAATCTATCAGAAAAAATAATAATATACAGAGTGTGCCATTTAAAAAAATTTGAGATTTTTCAATTTAAAATAGTCGAAATGCATAAATTTATTTTGAACACCCTGTAGCATCTAACTCAAATTTCTTTACATATATCTTTTTTTCACCTCTATAGAATACTTGGACCAACTATGAGTATTCCTCCTTCAGAAACAATGGCGCTACTGGCAATTTTTTACAAAACTGAAAACTAATATTTTTAAAAAAAAGTTGAAATATTGGAAAAACTACTAGGTTTAGGTATATAACATTATTAATAAAAAAGTTACAAAATTTTACGCAGAATTTAAAAATAAATTAGAAAATAGGATGTTCCATTTAAAAAAACATATGTTATATTGGCCACACTTTTTGAGGGGGGGTGGGGGGTTGGGGGTGGGGGGGGGGGTAGTACCCTGTATACTGGAAAATAGTTTTAAACTGTGCACCTTAACATTCCCTAAGACTATTGTATTTAACATTTTTTCGTCATTCCCGAAACAAATGAGATAATGAACTTTACTCTATCGTTGACTCACCCTGTACATATAGTCTGTCAAGTAAGAACGTGACCGCTCGTATTCTTGGAAAAAATGTGTTTCGAGAACATTTTTTGCCATAAATGTATTCTTTGGTGTGCTAACAATGGCGCAATTACCTTAGTAAGTCGTCCAATCACCTTTTGCATCAATAATCGCCTGGCATGCTGTCGACGAGAATTTCTGCATATTCGGGCAATGATCTCCAAATATTTGGAATCTTGCGAAATAACTGAATCAAAGTCCTCGGAGGAAAAAGCTTTCTCTTTACAAGAGACCAAACGTTTTCAATAGGGTTGGCGTCCGGCGATTGTGAGGGCCACTCTAGTATTTTATCGTGGGCCCAAGCGAGCCGCTTCGCGATATGATTTTCTCCTAGCATGGGTTTCTTCAATGTGCTTAGGAATTTGACATTATGAGCACGAAGACGTTGGCGAATGGTCTCATGGGATACATACAAACCTGATTTTCTTAATTTTGCCGTTCCTTGCCGCAACGTCAGTTTCGGGTCCCGTGAAAAAAGACACGATTCGTTTTTTCACTTTCAGAGTGACTTTGCCTACCGAGCCAAGTTTTGGCAGGTCGTCGACATTTTTCGTCTCGT